>JAEIFT010000599.1:0-148996 GCA_018904225.1 Lordiphosa mommai
TACCACGGTGTCTAAAGTCAAATTTATGCCACGATTTAAGATTTTTGTTTCCATATTCTAATTCTATTGCCAAGAGGTGTCCACAAATGATATTTTTTTTTAATTAGACATTTGACCCACTCTGACCCACATGTTTGGGCTGTCTGATGCCTGACTGCCTGCCTGCCTGTTTGCCTGTGCTGTAAGCCTCTTAACTAATGGCTAAACAAGCACTGAGCCAGCTCCACCATCCGCTGACATGGTTGTGCGTGGTTCCATCTCCGCCATCATCATCCGCCTCTTGCACCTCTCGCACGCACACAAAACACACTTGTGGCTGTTGACGATGGTGTGTGGCTTCCATGTCAACGCAAATGCAATTTAAAGCAAACAATTTTTCCGAAATGACCTACATCCGGTGGTGGTGGCTGGCCAAAGGATGCAGGACACGCAGCAGATAGCGCACAACATCATTAAAAATTAATTCACGCTCGATGTCCTGGACAGGAACTGAAACAGCGAAACGGCGAAACTCGGGGCAAAAAAAAAAAAAATGAAGTGAGGCTAAACAACAGCGTGCAGCAGTGAATGCATTCGCACACACGTTTTGCGGTGCACTTTATAATGTTATCCCCGTTACTTCCACTCCCTGCCCCTGCCCCAGCCCCCACTGATGACTTAATGAGCATAATAAGCTCAGCACCGAAATTACCTTTTTAAATTAACATCATGTTCAGGTGTGTGTGTGTGTGTGTGTGTGTGTCGACACGCCACGCCCACATTTAGATAGGGGATTAAGTGTGCCATAGACAAAAGCGGTTACATATTCAAATTAAGATTTTAATGCTCACACACACACACACACACAGCGACGAAGAGCGCGCAGCTTAGGGTGGCTTAAGGGTGGTCGCTGGCGCTTTAAACGATGCCAAAGAAATGTAAATGCAAATTAATTAATTCACTCTTTGATTGAGTTCCAAAAAGGCAGTAACAGTTGATAAGGATATTGGTTTGGCTAATGAGTGCGTTAATATGGGTAGACAGTTGATGGATGGATATCAATTTGTAAGCAATTTCCAACTAAATATTTGATCGTAGTAGGCCAGGGTAAATGAGGCTTACTAACATATATTGACTAGTTCAAAGGCAATCTAGTTGGCCTTGCTTGGCTTTTAAAGTTTTCCAGTTGCCGTCGACTACAAATAGGTTTATTTTTGTTCCAGCAGTCCTGGCAAACAGTTCAGCATCTACGATTTCTTAATTTTGATCCAAGGTTGTGCATAAGCGGCGTCTTGATAGTCTACGCTTTTTTAAATTTCTTTATTTATTTTTATTAATTTTTTATTTATTGTATAACTTGTAAAATTTAGTTTAATTATTTTCATTTATCTACGATTTACATCAGCGATTTGTCATTTTCTGGGTAAAGGCCTCATTCCAGATGGCATACAAATTTATTTCGGTACTATGCTTCATATAAATTAGACAGTTTTTTAAAAGCATTTAGCTTTCAGAGCTTTTCAAAAGTTGATTCTATTCATATGAAGCATTTTGTCGAAATAAATTTTTATGTCATCTAAAAAGAGGCTTAAAAAGGAAAAACAATTTTTGTTTTTAATTTTTTTTTTTTTGGAAGTCCTTATTATAAAGTTTTTAATTGTTCAAGGTATTTTGAAAAAATTGCACTAACTATTTTTCAATTTTTTCAGCCGAAATTTGTGGTCATAAATTTTTTGATTCTCGATGAATCTTTGAAAAAATCTTTAAACTGCGCGTGATAAGGTTCTGCATCGGATGGCAACGCTCTGACAAATGATATGATATTTCGAAATCTTATGGGGTCCAACTTTTAAAACAGCCATCCACTAAAATCGTTCCAAATCATTTTGTTTTTTATAGTTTTTGATTTCGCGATTATTTAGCAGTTTCTCAATATCAAGCTTAATGAACAAATTGAATTTTTAAAAGATCTAAGCTCTCAATAGAAGATAGTTTTTGCTTTCTGTAGGTAAAATTATTTCTTTATAAAATTTCCTCTCTTGAGTTTTCTTCCGACACACACTGAACTACTTGTTCATTCCAGAGCTTTCTCTGGATACTTCTAATTCAGACACATTTAAACTACTCGTACACTGAAAATATTTTTCAATATTACACTATTTTGATATGATGTTAATTTTTCATTCAATTTGTTGTTTCAGTTTTTTTTTTTAATATTTATAAATTGATTTAAAATTTTGTATGAGAAAGGGAAAATTAATAATTTTGCACAAAAATAAATTAAAGAAAGAAACTTCTTTTGGCCATTTGTTTAACCAATATTTCGATATACACGTACTTTCTTTAAAATATACTTTCCTTATTCAATTATATTTTAGTTGGCATCATAAGCGCAACAGTAAAAAAAGGATATTCAGAATCTTTAGTCAGAGTTTGAAAAATTCGGAATCATTACGTAGGTTGCTCTATATATTTCTGGCCTAATAATGAAAGCGCGAATATTTATGATCAAAAATGGTTTTATTGTTTTTCAAAGTATTCTCCAGCAAGATTTATACACTTTTGCATGCGCCCAAACCAATTGTCGAAGCACTTTTTCCACTCCGATTGAGACACCTCCAAAACATGGTTTTTGAACTCTTCAACAGCATCTTCTGGCGACGAAAATCGTTGACCACGCATTTTTCCCTTGATGTGCGGGAATAAAAAGGAAGTCATTGGTTGCCAAGTCAGGGCTGTACGGCGGATGACCCATCAATTCGACGTTTTTGGCGGTCAAAAGGCGCTGGTATGAGCAGATGTGTGAGAGCTCGCATTGTCATGGTGCACAATGATCTGTCTTCTCTTGTTCGTTTTTCGAATTTCTCCGAAGACTTCAGGCAAACAAATTGTGGTGTACCACTCAGAATTGACCGTCCTACGTTGCTCAAGCGAAAGAAACAGGCGACCATTTGCTTCGAAGTGCTTCTTCCACGAACGACTTTCGTTGGATTTGGCTCGTCTTCGAAGACCCACACGGTCGATTGCTGTTTTGTTTCTCGGGCTCATAAGCATAGATCCATGATTCGTCACCTGTGACGATCTTATAAACGTCTTTTGAAACACCGCGATTATATTTTTTCAAAATTTCTTTGCACCAATCCACACGAGCCTTTTTTGAGGATCCAACGAGAACAAACCTTTTTTACGCCCAGGTGTTCATGCAATATCGAATGTATGCTGGTGGAAGAAATGCCCAAGGATGCCTCTATCTCACGGTATGTCACATGACGATCTTGCATTATCAGTTCACGCACGGCATCAATGTTTTCTGGCATAACGACTGTTTTTGGATGACCTTCGTCTTCGAGCGAGCGTCGCCTGCGATTGAATTCATTAAACCAATTTTTCACAGTTCTATAGGATGGTGCTTCATCGCCATACAAAGATTTAAGTTCATCGTTGCACTCTTGTCGTGATAATCCACGTCGAAAGTTGTGAAAAATGATTGCACGAAAATGTTCACGAGTTAATTCCATTTTTCTGCCGAGGTAAGTTTTTGATTAATCGTTAATCGATATCAAACGTGGTCACACATGAAAGAGTTGTATGGAGCTTTTATTGATAAAAGTCCTAACTTTTTTTGGGAAAAGGCCAATTGGTCCTAAAATGGCTAGAAGTGACCTAGGCCAGAAACTTAAATAGCAACCCACGTATAACTATAACCGACTTTGACCAAATTTTGCAGATCTGTTTGATAGGGTAAAAAAACCTGTAGTGTTCAACAAAAGCAATGAAGATAGGACCGGAAGGTTCTTGAAACACCAAAGCATAGTTTACCAGCTTTCTTTGGTGTTTCTACACCATAAGTTGTTTATGTTGTGAGCAACTAAGTGAGCTAAATACATCGATCTTTTTCTATGAATCCCTTAAACTAAATCCCTTTTCTCATACATAAAAAGTTCGGTCCGTTTCAAATATTAAAATGCAAAAAAAAAAAAAATATACCCAAAAATATATTAACAATAAATGAGACTTAAATATTACGCATACGCCCCGGCTGTCACATCAACTTGCTAAATCATCGATATATGGACATAAGAATAACTCTCTCCTCTCTCTGTCTGCAATTCTGCCAGCTTAAGGCAAATCCTGTGCAAATTTTTGGTGGATTGGGAGATGTGGGCAAATCCGTAAGCCGGTCACAGCAATAAAAATATCAACGCGCAAAATGGAAAGGAAACGCCTTCAGATTATTGGCTGGCTTTTCTAGCAGTTGCGTTTTTTGCTCTCTTATTTTTTAATATTTTTATGTACTGAGGCAAACAACAACAAACCAGCAACATTTTATGGCTTCTTCTTTTTTTTTTTTTTGCTTAAATAAATTTCCACTTAATAGATTCGTTACAATGAGTTGGCGAGGGCGACGGGCGGGCGGTCGGTTGGTTGGTTGGTTGGTTGGTCTGGGTAAATTCCACATGCTGTTTTGGGGTTTGTCTATTTTATCGCCCTTTCTGGCCAACAGACACGCAGCATGAACTTGCCTCTGCTCTCGCCCATTGAATTTTATGGCATATTAAAAAGCAAAAGCTGGCAAATATCTATAAAGTAAACAAGGAAGAAGAAAAGGCTTCCTTGGAATATTTCCCCTTTGCACACACACACACACACACACAACAAAATTTGATTAGCGGCAATTGTGGAAAATTATAAATGACAACATTTCAGCAAAACGCTTTAATTTAATCTCGGGGAAAAAAAAAGCAGCAACAACATTTCAGTTTCACTTTACCATTTTCCACAGCTTTCAGCAGGAAATGCGCTTAAATGTAAACACAAAAATTAATTTCATCATATTTTTCACTTTTTTCCCCCTCACAGCTCAATAGCTAGCCTAGCTTTCTTGCTCCTCTTCTCTCCTTCGCCCCCCACTTCAATGTGTAGCCTTTTTTGAACGCTTCGTTGGCTTTTGTTTTGTATGAGAGATTCAGGAAAGGATAATATGCTGTTAATGTTTTTACTCCTCCTGCCTTAACACTCGGGGGGCCAGGATGTGGTGTAATGCCTGCTGTGTGTGTTGTTGTTGTTTTTTTTTTTTTTGAAAAAAGGATTCAAGCAGCCGCATTTAGCTGGAATTGTTGTCATTTATTATGCTTGTTGTTGGCTTTTTTGTCTGGCTGTGTAAGGGAAAGACACTGGCTTAGACTTCGCTTTGGCAATAATTAGTAAAAGATATCAAAGCAAATGACTTTATCTGCTTACAAAACTTTATACACACATACTTGTATGCTGCCTGTGTGTGTGTGTGTGTGTGCACTCATATTTACTTGGTTGCGGCTACCAAGAACAATAAAGCTGACGTCAACGAGACAAGACAAGGATGACTGCAAGTGTCTGTTGATTGTTAACTACTTTTAAGGAAAATTTTCAAACAGAAACTTGAGCCAGCTGAATGAGCTTTCATTTAGTCAAGGATTATTAAGTAACTAAAGTCATTTTTAATGATTTATAGTTTATCAAAATATAATGAGCAAATTGATCGAAATGAGCTTTCATCTTTCTTGAACGATGAAATATCTAGTAAGGCTGCAAATCCCTGAAATTCTGTAAAAGTTTGATTACGTATCTTTGATCCCCTCGTCAAGCTAAAGTTGCGGTTCCTGGAGCGGTTTTTAAAAGCATCAAACCCTCAGATTTAGTTCGAACTTTGGTTCAAAACTAATGCGAGGGAGCACCTAGATACAAATATGCGATAAACTTATTTCTGACCAATCTATATAATTAAAGGTTACCTAGCCAAATCAAAAATATCACCTCACCTCAAAGTACCTAATCTAGAATTCCAATCCTTTCGAAATATGTAGTCTACAAAAATTATACAAGTTCGTGAACTTACTTATTGATTTAACCAATGCTACAATTTTCTAGAATTCAGCAGAAGATTCGGCTTGAAGTTTATCTCAGGTACTGAATTTTCCAGATACCTTTTAACTTTTATATACTTATATTTTTCAAGGCTGCAAACCCAAATCATTTTTTCGAAGGTCCGGTTCGCAGGTACAAACCAAAATTTACCAATGGTTAAGGTTACAGATTTTTGTTCTAAGGTTTTGGTTTCTTCAAAATTTGATCAAGTTTGTATAGAAGAGTAATTGGTTTGTTAAAAATGTAACAAATTGTACAAATTTTCTGAATTTTGTTTATTTGAAAAACAAACTCAATTATTTTCCAAGTAAATTATAAAGTTTTAATTTTTGAATTCTGTTCTTTCTTTTCAGAAGATGATATATTGACATATTTTTTTGATTAACAAACATAGTGCTTATTCTTTCGAATCCGGGACATTGATACATTCGGTTCAATTTTAATATATCCTTTTTCTTTATTTTTTTTTTCTTTTCTTTTTTTTTCTTCTTTTTTTTCCCATCAATTGTTTTCAGTTCTTTTCATTTTTACTAAATGAATTGTTGTAATAAACACATCATGTAACGGTTGTATCGTATGGTTATTTTCAAAATTCAGTTGAAATGGTTCCGCTATATTTTTCCACAGAATTTTCACATATTCATCACGATCGGGCGCCACATGCTGATGTTCAAAGCCCACGGCATGTAGAAGCTCGTGTATAACGGTACCAATACGAAAACATCCCTCATCGAGTGGATATTTTTCCAAGTTTACGGCTTGAACCTTATTATGCCAGCCCACATCGTCGACGCTGCAGCCAGTACGATCGGATGTTATGTTTAAATAATTAGTATGATTCTCAGGGGCCAATTTAAAGTCGAGGCAAGAGTTATTGGATATAATCATCATGGCGAGATTAAGGTAATTGAGATGATCCTGATCTGTGGAATATGTCAGTTATATAGGTTGTCAGATGAGAATTGTTTATGAATTTACCAAAATGATTTTCACTGATTTTATAGTAGATAATGCGATTTGGCCAAAGTAATTTTTTGTTAGCCACACCATTTCTCATAAAACTATTTTGCTTTGGTGCATTTCGGATATCACCCTGGAAGTAACCAGGAGTTAGTTCGGGATCACGGTATGGCTTGGCTTGTATGGTTGTGGTCAAGAAGTTGGAGTATATTAAAATTACAGCGAAAATTATAAACTTCATTCTGAATATAATGCACAAACTAGAGTGTCGCTTTATTTTCAAATACGAACTGGAAACTTGCTATTGAATAATAGTATGAACTTTTTTAATTAATCAAATCTTCAAGCTTCGATATTGATTTTGCAGAGTTTTAACCGTGAAGTTTATGGCAGCAAACATGAAAGCCAAGCTAATTTTCTCTGTAACGAATTTTGTATACCTTTGCAAGTGCTTGCTGTAACTTGGAATATAGATCTGGGTTTGGTAACATAATTTTAGTCACTGCTATAGGACTTGTGAGTCAGCAAAAAGAAGTTTTCAATGTGTTAAGCATGGTGTAATTATTAATGGTGTGGTGATCAGATGACATATGTTCAGTGTGCAGCTGACACTTGAAGCGAAAGGTTGTTTCCATGCTGCTCGTCAGCTTGCTTACCGTCAAAGGGCACATGCCTCAACACATTGTTGCTCGCTGTTCCCTACCTAAACTTTCTGCGTAGGCAGCGGACTTATTTCTGGTGTGGCGGACCATGATGGAATTAGTACTGGTGTGGCGGACATTGAAAGATTTCACTTTATGCCTTACTTATAGTCAGTCTTTCTCACACTCGCCCTTACTCTAGCGCAGGTAACTAAAGCTCTAAACTCACAAATGTTCATCGTATCATGCAGCGACCGAGCAAATAAAATCAAAGAAGAGCTGATTGTCCTCAGTATACGTTTACACTAATTTTCTCAGTTGCCACTATCAATTTCTCTGCTCCCTTTGCCGACCCCTGAAATACATGTTTAAAGTTGATTATGAATGAATAATAAGTCGTTAATTGTTTGCTAATGCCTTTTTTGTCCAATTGGAATAGCTGACGACTGCACATATCCTTATTCATGGTTTTTATTCCGTGGTAGCAACTCAAAGTGGAAGACACGACAAAACTCCACCAAACAGACAGCATATCTTTTCTCTGGTGAATATCAGTTTTGTCCTGGCTCTAATGTCATTCATCCTTCGTATTCGCAGGAATTTTTCCAGTTTGTTTGGTTGTTAGGAAGCTGAACCACGGTATCAATTCGCTTCAGTGGTTCACTCTCAGTTTTCGAACTTTATAGTAAGAAAATTTTAACTTTTACTTATACAATTTTGAAATTTCTAAGTCGTTAAAAAATTTGAGGGTCTTTAAAATATTAATATTTATGTGCAAGACTTTATAAAGTCGGGTATGCATACGCCATCCATAAGTTTCAGTATTATCTTTGAGAGTTAAGAACTTTCATTATAATTTAATTTAAATTACTAGGCGATGTTCTGTTTTTAGCTTAGTATACTTTTAGACAGCAAAATTAAGTATGACATTTTGTAAATTCTAACATATGCATTCAAAATTGTAAATCTACGTGTAAAAAAATTTCGAAATTATCTGGGATAATTTATTTTAAAGCTAAGGAATAGTACTTTACGATAAAATCAAGGAGATTCACAACAGACGTATTGGTTGACCACAAAACTTACCTTAAAATGGTAAAAATAGGCACTTTTACCAACAATAGGTTCAAATCAAAAAAAATCCAGACGTGATGGATTATTTTGGTAAACAAATTCGTGTTAAGCACTCCAAAGTCTTTTAGAATAACCACCAACCATTCAATAAACTAAAAAAAAGTATAATTTTGTTGCCTTGTGGAACTTTTCCTGACAATTCGTACATAAACTATTCGGTCTACACTTTTCTGTTATTGCAATTGAAAAGATCATGCACTTTTGGAACTTGTGGAAAAGGTCGTTATTTGGAATAACAATAATGAATATGGTCCATTTAACTTTTGATTGACTTATACAATAGCTTTGTTATATTAGACGAAGGAAAAGGGTTTCTCAATAAAAGTAAGGATCCACACGCTCAAATTCACCGAAAATAGAGGGAAATGCTTTAACGATCTTAGGAAATATGAACCAGAGTTCGAACCAAAGCCTTGGGATCGACAAGCTTGGAAAGAAAAACGGACCGCAAACCGAAACAAAGACTGAACGATGAAGTCGAACCTCCGGTCCGAACCTTATGCAAAATTTTAGAAGTTTTCAAACAATGTTCGATTGAAAGAACAAATTAAACAAATAACATATGCCGGATATTAACTACATCAAAACTACAAAAGTTGATGCGTCTTGCCAAGGACTAGAAGTATAATGTATGCCTAAATATTTGCATAGCTAATTGTTTTTTTGCTTACATTAAAAAAGACTGTGAAACGCTTGCCTTAATCATTTGCTTTTCAAATTCAAGCATACCTGTTTCCCATTTGAATACTTGGTTATCTTGTCAGTCGAACAATCAGTTTTTGCTCAACTACATTGTACTTTTAACCTAAATAATCTAAGCTTTCTTATCCATTGATTTGAAAATTCTTTTATGAATTGGGAATGCTATCATCAAAGGCACAACTTAGTCTGATTAGGCTAAACACCACCCACTTTTTTTTTTTATTCGCCTGCTAAATCTTTTATACAATAATTGATAAGTCAAAGTCGATTCAAATCGAAATACAATTTTGATACTAAGTATTTAATAGGGTGGCCATAAATTGTTTTTTGTCTTGTACTTTATAACCCAAGTGAAGGCGATAAGAAGCGGCAGCTAAACACTTGTGTTTAGCACAGTGATTACGCGTGTAGACCATTGGACGAATGGGGGAATGGGGAATTACTCATCAACAATTTTTTAATTATATCTATGAATTTGATACGGAGGGAGCCACTCTAGAAATTCAATCATGCTGGCCACTTGGAACACTGATTTCAATGATATATACAAGTCAGTTCGTGACGTATAAAAATTTTAATTTACATGACTAATGAAGCGCGTAAAGGCTATATTTTTTTTGGTATACTTATTTAATCAATTTGCGAAATCAATTTGCAGTTTTTGTACTTTTATTGCTGTGACTTAGATTAGATACTTTGTATTTATGTAGTGGCTTGCTGGCACTTCAATTGTCAGTTAAGGTTGAAACAAGCAACGAACAGCATGTCCAGACTGGGTATAATATTTGTGGTGCTGCTGACAGTGCAGCTAAGTTGGATGGCCCCGGTGGGCGTAACAGTTGATCCCGAAGAAAGTGGTGGCTGGGTGGAGGGTGATATGCAGTTGACGCGGGAACAGAAATTGGATTTCGAAAAAGGAGCTATACAAGGTCGCAATGGTTTGATTAAAGAGCAGAAAAGGTGGCCAGATAATGTGTTGGTATATCGCATCTCGGAAGATTTTGATGCCTCACATAAGCAAGCCATTTTGAATGCCATGGATACTTTGGAGTCGAATACCTGTATAAGATTCCGAGAAGCCTCTGCTGAGGATACCGCATATGTGAGCATATCAGCCAAGCCGGGAGGCTGTTATACGGCCGTGGGTTATCAGAATGAACCGCAGGATATGAATTTGGAGATTTATCCCTTGGGCGAGGGTTGCTTCCGTCCGGGCACCATTTTGCATGAGCTAATGCATGCCCTGGGCTTCTATCATCAGCAAAGTTCGGCCATCCGAGATGATTTCATTAAAGTCATGTACGAGAATATTGTGCCCGGCAAGGAATTTAATTTTGATAAATTCAGTCCCGATGTGGTAACCGATTTTGAAATGGGCTATGACTACGATAGTTGTTTGCACTATCGACCGGGTGCATTTTCCATTAATGGTGAGGATACAATAGTGCCACTGGATCCTACAGTTCATATAGGACAACGTGTGGGCCTAAGTACCAAGGATATTGATAAGATTAATATCATGTATAAGTGTCCTATTCTCTTGTAAAAACGAGTTTAGTTGTACATTCAAACAAATATTGTGATATTGTGTATATTTATATATATATATAGTAATGGATCGTTTTTATAGATCTGGCTATATCAACTGCCGCTGAAATATTTATTAAAGCGTAAATTAAAACCTTCAATTGCAATATTTGGAATTTTGTGCTATTTATTTATGAGCGGGCTGACTTTGCACTGATAAGACCAAGTGTGTTATCTATTCACAGGTTTTCAAGCAGTAAATTAATATTACTTTGGTGGGTCGGGACCATTCATAAGAATTGAACATGCTGCGTCTGTGTGTCGACAAACTGGTAATGCGATTTATATGCAGCATCTGCTGCTGCACCAAAATGGCACTCAATTCTCACATTTTGACAGCGCTTGTTAGACCATAAATTTGATTTTGCTCCTTTGGCTGCTGCTGCTGCTGCGAGGCAAACAATTTCCATCTTGCGCCTTGTTTCATTCGAAATTAAGAACGAATTGTGCCTGTGTGCTTGTTTTCTCCGGGAATTAGCATACATGTGGCACACTTGTTACTGTACATTTTCCCCTTAGCAAATTCCCAACCATATTTATGTACAAAGTCCTGGTGTGATAACAATCGTTGCAAATGTATTTTTGGCCAATTGAAAATACGGCTAAACTGATTGCCAGAAATATCAAAAAAAAGTGTGAGCTAATGCTTTTAACTATCGCCAAGTGGCCATTAAACAATCAATTCTATTTCTTTCTATTTTTTTTTTCGTATGACTTGCAATTAAATTTCTAAACTTAGCCATATTTTTGAAGGCTTCACAAAGCTTTTCACTAGCCTAGAAACTAATATTTTATTGAACCAAAGCTTTGCAAGGTATAGCTACAAAAGTTTGTTAGAATAAAAACTGTCACTTGGGTTTCTCTCCTATTTATGACTAAGACCGCATTTACACGATGAAGCAAACTTCATGAAGTTTCTCAAAAAGCTCTCGCTTATAGGAAAGAGGTGTGGTGGGGTGGCTTGCCCCTCTCTTTTTACTGCAAGAGCTTTTTCAAAAACATCATGAAGTTTGCTTCATCGTGTAAGACCGCATTTACACGATGAAGCAAACTTCATGAAGTTTCTTAAAAAGCTTTTGTTTGTGGGAAATAGGTATGGTGGGGTGACTTGCCCCTCTATGCCTCTTTCCTACAAGCAAGAGCTTTTTAAGAAACTTCATGAAGTTAGCTTCATTGTGTAAATGGGGTCAAGTAGAAAAAGGCATCACTTTGGTATGGAAATAAATTTATAATTATAAATTTTTTTTTATCTGATATTCTTTTGTTTATGTTCTTAAAATAAAGAATCATTATGATAAGAGTACTACCCATAAATTATAATATACGAGGTCTGTTTAAAAAGTATAGCGAATTTTAAATTTCCGAAGACTACGTATGTATATTTGTAGGAAAAGTCTGGCAACGCCGCATGTCCAAGCCCTCCCAATATAACTGAAATAGCTGTAAAGTGGCTGATAGGAGTTAAAAACTTTTTTTTCTCAAGAACCGTCCAACCGATTGTGATGGGTTAATTATATGTTGTAAGTATTCAAAAACATTTCTAAAAATATTTTTTTGGAGATTTTTAATAGCAAAACTTAGGTACAAAAAGTATGATTTAATTTTAAAATAACTTTTTTTCGGGTGATAACTATTTTCTACACCTCCCAGTTAATCTGCTTTTTTTATATTAAGAAGTCTCCAAAAACATTTAATTTTTGCAATAAGATCGCAATTGTACCTCATGGTACACAACAAACATGAAAATAGTACTTTACGTATACTTAATATATAATGTATACACTTAAAATGTATATCAACTAAAAAGAGCAAAAATGGAACTTTTAAAAATGGATCTGAAATATACCGGTACAACGTTTTTTAGACTCAAGTGATATACGCTGTTGCAAGGGTCAAAAATATTTTTACATATTTTTTTTTAGAAAGGGATTTTAGTAAACAGATGGAAGTAATAATTATTCTGATAGTATCTTATAGGCTAATCACACTGAGCAACATCTAACATCCAACATCTTTAACCATAATGTTCCTATCCCATCGTAACACATAAAACAATGTAATCTCAGAGAAACTTGTCAAGAATTTGTATATTCATTTTTAAATTTAATCAGCATGAAAGCCTCTTGACGACGACTCACATGGAGCTCGACATGAGACAATACTGTGAGGGTGGTTGTGCGTTCGACTCCGCCTCGGAACATATAATAATGCTAGCACGATTAAGAACTGATATCTCAGATGTAAGGAAGCCCATAAAATGCCAAAAAAAAACGCACTACGGGAGATGGCACCCAGCATAGCTGCCTTTTTAATCGCCACACATAGAAATTTAAGTTTTTATTTAAATAGATGTTTGTATAATTTTTTATACAACACATTTTTGAAGAGCTATGACTGACAGATGTAAGATGCTAGATGTTTCCACTTTGAATCGGAGTTTCACATTTAACATCAATTCCACGCGTTCCTCTAAATGTACTCAGTGTGATTAGGCTATTATAATACTTAGTTCATGTAAAAATATTAAAGGATACTGCTTTTGTAGATGATCTCCCGAAGGTCCTCCTAAAAAATGCGTTTGACGGTTATCACTCAATCTCTGGTTGGGCTGAAATCTTGATTATCTGTGATCAAAAAACGGGATAGCTTCTTTAAGAATATAGATGAAAGCTATGTCGAAATTTCAATGATTGATAAAATTGTTAAAATTAAAAAAAAATTCGTATTTTCGACCAATGTTTTCTGAAAAATATGAATAATTATTGGAAATCTTTATCCTTTGATCAATCCCCGAAAAATATATGTGAAAATTTAAATTAAAATTTCAGATTGATCGGTTCAGCCGTTTTTGAGAACTAGTAATGATCGACTTTTAAAACACGGTTTTTAGAATAAAGTGTTAGAAGTTAAAGAAGATGTTTACACATAGTTAAAAATTTATTTGCTCAACTTTTATGTTGTCGTCTATTCTAGGGCCATAGGTCGAGTTGATGTTGTCGACGAGCCATTCTTCCTTTGCGAAATAATTTTCACAGTTATATTCCATATTAATAAATTAATACTTGCATTCTTTTTTTTGTGTAAAATCACCTGGACATCTTTACAATAATTATTCGTTGATGAGATCTTCATAAATTTAGAATTCACCTTTAGCAACATCAGTTGGTGTGGTTATATCCCTCAAGTGTTCCTTAAGAAGCCAGAAAAGAAAAGACTTAGAGCCGTAACTATGCCGTTATTGAATACTGTGTTCAAAAATCTAAAATATAGGCTTAAGTTCGTGTCTGTTTTTGTATTTTAATTGGTTATTTTCGGTATACGGTTTCGATTCGAGCTCCGAAATTATAACATCGTGAAAACACCTTTACAACGCTATTTACGAAAAATTAGATAAATACAACTTTCTTAAACACAAACAAATTTCCAATTAAATTCTCTGATTGCTTCTATCAAGTTTGTTTGATTTACTTTTTGCACATTTTTTTCCTTTTTCATTTACGACATCACGATTTTCTTGGAATCCCGCATTTTTTCGATATTCATTTTGCTGACCTCTAAGTTTCAAATGGCAGGCGCCACAATAAATTAAATATAATATAGTTAACTGGTAAGCGATTGCAGCAAGCACAATCAGCAAGGGGGCATACTCCGTTTTGGTTTCTTGGAATCCAACGATGATTCACTTACGAAGTTTACTATGCTTCTGCAGCAAGGGAGACGCGAGTTTTTGAATAGGTATAGGTAGTAAATAGCGAGGGGCGCGGGACGGGAATTTTCGGGATTCCCGCGGGTCCCGAAAAAATCTAAGAAATCGGGACGGGACGGGACTGAATTATTAGGGACGGGTCGGTACTGAAATTAAAAGTTGGGTACGGGATCGGGAAGTGTCTGAATAAAAGTGGAAGTGTCGGCATCAGGACAGGACGGGATCTAAATTTCAATTCCGCTCCTATCTCTAGTAGTAAGTATAAAATTTCTGTTTTTATAGCTGTGCTTAAACTTGGGATATCGGGATCATGTAGAAGGTCCGTCTCGTTCAGATCCTTTCACACGTCTATCTTTTTTCGACACCTAATTTAAGATTCCATGCCGTCCGAATTTGATCCCGCTGTGTTTTTTTTTTTTCGAGTTCCGCAGAAAACCTGTTCCGCTTCCTTCTTCTGTCTCATATAAAGTGAAAAGGTTTCATAATCAGCGCTTCAAAAATCTTTGATATGTTTAGGAAATTAAAAAAAATATTCCTGAAGTTTTAGCATACTCTAAAAGAAGTGCTTGAAGTAAGAATATGCAAATGGATATAAGAATATCTGTTCTTTCAATGTTTTACACACTATTTCGAGTCCAATATTCCCGGTTATTTCTTTTTGTGTACTTTAAGTCTTTTATAGGTACATGAGAAACTGAAATGAGAACAAGAGTAAATTACTTGAATTTTTTGCGAAGGATTTTTTTAAGTACTTCTAAAAACTGAAAAAACTTTGATACATTTTTTGTGACACTAAGAAATGTTTTTTTTTTTTTTTTTTGAGAACGTTGCTTTAACTTTATTGATTCTAATTGTCATTTCCGACACAAATCAAAATTCTCTAAATGAAGAAAGATAACGTGGGTAGCTTTAATCAATAATATATTACTTACTATTTCATTTGTAAATGATTGAGATAAGATCTCAATTGGTTCCAGCTGTCAATTTGTATTTCAACTGTCTTGATTAACAATCTACCCATTAAATGTAATTTCATTCAGTATTTTATTTATATAAAATAATGTGTAATCAGTTGAGGGGGAAACACTAAAATAATTGAGTCATGCGAATGTGTGCCTCTTTGGTGCGCCCAAAAGTATGTTCGACTAATTGAATACTAAAACCCAAAAGTATGCAATACCAAATTGCAGTTGTGGAAACCATAAATACAAACCGCATTTTCCTATTGCATTTTATATGCAAATCAGCTGGCAAACCCAATTCCTTTTGCTTTGTTGGCCAACGTGTTGGCGTCTGCCAATAATAATTCATCCGCGACACACACAGAAAAAAGGAGAGGAAAACCGAAGCCACATGAAATATGAAACGAATTGTAGCAATTTCCCCAAAGGCGAACGCAAAACGCAAATGTGACCATGTCCGAGCTGGAGTTGGCTTCCTTGAAATCTGCTGCTGCTGCTGCTGCGATTTATTGCTGACGAATGCGTATTCAATTTTAAAGCGAAGCATAAATGATTTATACATTTGATTTTATTTTTTTCACACCAAAGCAGACTTAGCGGCTAAGCGGAAATCACTTGCCCAAGGAGCTGCTTCCGTATTTGGAGGGTTTCTTTTTTTTTTTCTTATACTTTTTACGATTCATGTTTCCATGTGGGCACAATTTCTCATCGTTCATATTTATGACTATGACGTCGTAAAAAATTATGCTTTAATTTGATTATGGGGCAGATACAGTATGTATACACGCATTTGGTCTGCTTAAATATTCGTTAAAAGTTATTGAGCGCAAGCAGCAGCAGCAGCAGCGTGTGTGTGTGTCCTTGTTGTGATTGACTTTTCAGGATAAGCAAAAAAAAAAAACAAAAAAATTGCTGACTTGCAGCTTAAAGGGAAAGTTCAGCGATTGGAAGCGGATGAGGCAGGCAAACTTTCAAAAATTCGCAGAAGGTTCGATAACGTCGAAATACCTTAATTCATGGAACCCGAAATGTCGGCATTAATTTAATTGCAACGTGATCGATAGGGAATTAAATTAAAAATTTGCTACCATCGGGACGGAAACTAATTTTTTTTCTTACTTCCATCTCTACACCAAACTTTTTAAATTTCAACAAAATTTTTCTAGAATTTATTTCCATTTATTCCATTATAAAGTATAAGATCACTTTATATCTGTATGGGACACTTGTACATCATATTCAATTTATTTATATCAGACCGTGTCATTTCCAGTCGTTGTCCCATCAATTTTTCGGCACCCTCTTCCAATGGTACAATGGTCATCTCACCATTCTTTGAGAAGGCATAGGGTCCATAGTGCATAACACTTGCATAATCATATTTCTCACCATAATCTTCCACAGTTTCTGCATTATATTTGTTAAAATTATTCTTATTTCCAGTGCTAATATTCTCTGTAGCTATATATACATAATCATCACGATTATGTGTACTCTGTTGATGATAGAAACCCAAGGCATGCAGAAACTCATGTACTATGGTGCCCAAACGGAAACAGCCTGTATCCAAGGGATAGGATTCAAGATTCAACTGCTGTTTACGATTACGATTACCCACAGAAGAGAAACAACCACCTGAATTTGAGGTGACCCTCACATAATACGGCTGATCGCTGGTGGCCTCTACGAAAGTTCAAGCAGGAATTACGTTCGAGAATGCGTATGCCGCGCAATATGTGATCACGATGTTCTTGATCTGTTTAAAAAAAATGTATAAATTCTAGGAAATTATTCAAGTTTTATTTAAGTACTTACCTACATTCCCATCGATATAATAATAGATAATGTTATCGGGCCAGCGATATTTTTCATTGCGTAATCCATTTCTACCCTCTAAACTGGGTACCATATCACCCTCAATGTAACCAGCTGTTAGTTCAGGATCTGTTTCCACTTTGTCAACGTTGACTGCTGGGGCAGCTAAGCTACCGCAGAGAAATATAAGGACAAGTAAAACGTTCCTCTTCATATCGACGACTAAAGTTGATCAAGCAATTTTGTGTGCAAATTTTTCAATAATCGCTTTTATTACCCAAAAAAAATTGAGCAAAGCTGACCGCTTAGCTGTTATCTTATCGAAATTAGTTCCAAATGTTTCAATGTGTAATTCCAAAATAAGATTTAGGGTAGATAAGATTTTTTTTTGGGATAAACCATGTCATTAATTAAGCTTAATGGTATTTTGATCAAACGCAACTCAACTAGCTTTCAGTCAACCATTTGAGACTGGCTTTCAGAATATAAGGTCCATATCAAAATTTTAAGACACCTTGTTTTTTTTCAATTACGTAGGTTGCTATATATATTTCTGGGCTAATAATGAAAACGCGAATATTAATGATCAAAAATGGTTTTATTATTTTCAAAAGCATCATTTTCCTTGATGATAAAAAACATGGTGTTTGAACTCTTATGTTGCCCACAATTTCGGAAATGATGAAAAAACAAGACATTGGGCGCCAAGTCAGGGCTGTACGGCGGAGGACCCATCAATTCGTCGTTTTGGGCGGTCAAAAAATGAGCTGGTGTGAGCTGATGTGTGAGAGCTCGCATTGTCATGGTGCACAATGATCTGTCGTCTCTTGTTCGTTTTAAATATCTTGGGGTCACTCTCAATAGAAGGCTCACATTTGGGCAGTGGCAAATAAAGCACAGCGTATGGGATGTCTCTTGAACCCTAAAATCAGATTGTCACTCAGGAAGAAGGTCCCGCTATACAAGGAAATTCTGGCTCTGGTATGGTAGGCATGGCCAACGTGGTTTGGCAAAACGAGACAATGTGCGGCGTATTAATGGTGCTGAATGGTACCAGAGCTAGAAACAGAGATATCTAATAGGACCTTTTTGTTACTATGGTTGGAGTTGTCATCAAGAACCAGGCCGCCCGATACCTTGACAAGATATCACACCGCTCAAAACTTGCTGAGAAGTCGCAGGATCCGCGGAATCTTAAAATAAAAGAAGAAGCCTAAAGAGAGAGTCCCCAGGACCATATCCACAAGGGGACCATATCTAATATCAATTATCACAACAATCCATTTAATAAAATGGACCCTGCCAAGTTTACTACTTCCAATTAGTTAGGCGGACAATTCTATGGTAGCAGAATACTGGGTATGCTAAATATATTTTATAAAATAAATGACTGGGAAATTCTCCCAAAAAAAAAAAACTATAATAAATCATATAGTTCAGAAATCTATCATCACTTCATTCACAAAGTGATAGAACCAGTTGCGAATTTTATAGCCATTTTTTTGTAAAATATATTCGCATTTTTCTTGAATACTTTCAAAGCATTGTAAGTCTATTTTCTACTCAATGCGTTTCCCGGAATTCGTTGACTTACGTTAAGTAAGAAGAATAACTGTCTCAAGAATATCCTCATTAGAAAAATGATATACAAATATGTCACAGTCCAATAAAATTACACGAAGTAATTTATACTTTTCAATTTATACGATTCAAACTTTAGACCTTGTTAATATAGCGAAGTATTTTTCCATAAGAAAAAACTTGTTTTAAGCAATAAAATGGTGTATTTTTTTTTACGAAATTGAAAGTGGATCATGATCCCTCTTCTTTCGAGCACCTTTGCCTCTGCCATCAGTTATATTAAAAATCAAATTATACCGGTCTGGGGCACTTGTACATAACATTCAACTTATTAATATCGGACTGTGTCAGTTCCAGGCGTTGTCCCATCTTGTCTCCGGCACCCTCTTCCAGTGCTACAATGGTCATCTCACCATTCTTTGAGAAGGCATATGGTCCATAGTGCATAACACTTTCATAGTCGTATTTCTCGCCATAATCCTCCACCGTTTCGGAATCGTATTTATTGAAATTACTCTCCGTTCCTTCCTGGATATTCTCTGTAACTATACGCACATAATCGTCACGATTATAGGTACTCTGTTGATGATAGAAGCCCAAGGCATGCAAAAACTCGTGTATTATGGTGCCCAAACGGAAACAGCCTGTATCCACGGGATAATCTTGAAGATTTAACTGTTGCACACGGTTAAGATGACCCACATAGGAGAAACAGCCGCCGGGTTCAGAGGTAACATTCACATAATACGGTTGATCGCTGGTGGCCTCTTTGAAGGTTAAACAGGAATAACGTTCAATGGTACGAATGCCACGCACAATATGATCGCGATGCTGCTGATCTGCAAAGAAATGTTTATATAATTTTTGTTTAAACTAAAATGAGTCAGATCTTACCTATATACCTATTAATGTGATAATAGACAATGCGTTCGGGCCAACGAAAGGTTTCATTGCGCATTCCATTCCTACCCTCTGCACTGGGTACCATATCACCCTCGATGTAACCTGCGGTAAGCTCAGGATCTGTTTCCACTCTCTGGACGGAGAGTGAAGGGGCAGCCAGGCTACCACAGACTAGGAGTAAGACAACTAAGACGGTGGACTTCATGTGAACGACTGCACGTATTTGGCGATACTGCGGTTTAAGTTTTTCCCTAGCTACATAACGGGGTCTAACAATTTTTTGATGAATTTATGGTAATTGTTAAAAGCTTATCACTTAGGTCAATTGACCAATGCTAAAATATTATCTAATCGCATCGTAAATTGTCATAATTGATGCGAAACAAATTGTTATCTAAGTTAAGGGTAATTCCACTAATCAAATAAACAATGTGTAGATTAGATTAGACTTTGTTGGTTTTGTGGAATTTAACTTTATTTTGCGGCATACTTTTGGATGTTCAAGTAATATTAAGGGAATTTTGTTTAATTTTAATATATTTGGTAGACTTGCCTTGAGTGGTGGATTTTCTCTAAGTTTGCTTCATAACAAAAATTGTTTTTTTGTTTTAAACTTAGGACTTTATTTTTGTCTTCATTGCCTGAGACCAAAAATTATTTACACATATGTATATATACTCTAGCTTATACCCGCGGCTTCGCTCGCACTTGTGTAAAAAACTAAGTATTTAAACATGAGCATGAATAACAAAATACATTTTTTCAAACCATTTTCCGCCAATTTATTCAAAAAATTTATTCCGCCAATTATTTCAAAATTGAATAATGCCGTTGGTAACATTTTGTTATGTAGAGCTCAAAAGCTTATCTCTACATTGAAGCTGATCTAATGAAAATAAAGAGAGTTTCATTCATAAATTTTCCGCCTATTCTCCGACTTTACTTACCGACTTACTTACTTACCGACTTTTCCTACTTTAGATTTGAAAATGATTTTGAATCAGATCAAATTGGAAAACAAATTTTTCAATATTTTATCTCCTGTTTTTCGGACATTCCGAATTTTGAAAATCCCGATGGTAATATTTTGATATTTAAAGTTTTAAAAAAAATAAATTTGGAGCTGAGCGGATAAAAACCATACATCAGTTTTCCGTTCATTTTCCGACTTTCGTGGAATATTTTCCAAAATTTCAAAGTAATGAGTTTCAAATTTTTATATGAATTTTCCAACAAAAGTGAATACAATTTTATTGAAATTTCCATACAAAGCTTTCAAAAAGAATTTGGGTCCGATTGAATGGAGGACAAAGTTTTTTTGTTCAAGAATTTTTTGCAATTTTTCCGGATTTTCCAAAATGTAAAAATAAGTTTAAAGTTGTCCGGATGATAAATCAAAAGATCTTCATGCAACAGTTTTCCGAACATTTTCGTATTTTTGGGGGTTAATTTTTTAATGATGGAAAGTCTCTCCCATGTGCTCTACAAATCGCTTTTGATCCCAAAAACGACCCTTTTCCCATACGATTTGGGTCGTTTTAGGGTCGAAAGCGATAGGTAGAACACATGGGACTGACTTTCAAATTTGGGTATGATTAGCTTCAAAAATGAGTTTGGAACTAATCGCTGAATTTCCACCCGGGTTAATATTTCCGGAAAACTGATATGCAATTATTGTTGAATTTTTATTTTGATTTTTTTAAAATTAGTTTGAAGCTGATCGGATGATAAACAAAAAAGTTTCATACAACAGTTTTCTGAGAATTTTTCACATTTCCCAGCGGAATTTTCCAAAACCCCGCCTTAGTACTCACTTTCGGAATAAGATGAAACTACAGAAAAAATTCAGCTTGCTATCTCTAACGGTTTGGGCTGTACAAGGGTCACCAATCAGTCAGTCAGTCAATCAGTCAATCAGTCAATCAGTCAATCAGTCAATCAGTCAGTCAGGTTGAACTTTTTTATATATATAGATATACTCCCTTTCTTCTGCTGAAACGCATCGATAAGGTTTTTTTTATTAAGTGCAAATATATATATATATATATCAGTTAATCAGGTATCTATTGGGGTTTTCCTTGTACTATAAAGATAGTCTATGAGGTCATTTTTATCAAGGGTTTTCGCGACAAATTTTGTATTACAAAATTGCCAGATCCGCTAAAATGGCAAATCTGCAGCTATGTCGATATAGCTTTATGTGTATATAAGTAGTTGTGACCACTGTTAAGGATTTGAAACATTTTTGCAAGCACTAGTAAACCTGTGTTATTTGTCCGCTCATTATTCCATGTCCTGCTGATCAAAAATATATAAAGTAAGCATTTTAAAAGGTTTTCAAGTTTAACCAAGTTCGACAAAATTCAGAAAAATTTTCTTAGCTTTCTTAAAAATAAATTTCAATTGTTGTCAAACCAAATATCCAATTCAAATTTAGGTGATTTGAATTAATTTCTCAGTATTTTGGGCCAAATTGAAGACTTTGAATTATTGTTTATTTGTTGAAATATTCAGTCTTCAAAAATTAGCATTAGTTAAAAATCTGAATTGTGGTTCACAAAATAAAATCAACTAATGAAGTGTCATTAAAATAAACGTAAATTTCCAATTTTAGTCATTAGGCGTAGGGCTAATTGTTTTTCTGTCAACCACGTGACGGTTATCGTTTAACCGTTGAGCTTTCACCACCCTATAAAAACCCCTCAGGGACGTTCCATTGCCATTGCAGTAGTAAAATGTTGTGCCTTTCTTTAACATTCCTCCTAGTCATGGGGACTTTGGTACAAGTCGTACCACAAAAAAATGATATGATTCTCACCAAAGAGCAGGAAGATTATCTAATGGGTAAAGCCAATCCGATTAATGTCATACGCTGGTCAAAGTACTACTGGAAAAATAGCGTTCTGGTGTACAGTTTTGGCGCGGGTTTGCGTAAGTCCGGTCAATCTTCTAGTAAATTTAGAAAATAACCAAATATTTGTTATTTATAGCCTCCGCGGACCAAGTTCGTGTCAGACAGGCCATGGATAATATATCTAATCAAACTTGTATAAAGTTTCGTCTCTCCGGCAATTCCCGTCAACCTCAGGTGGTCATACAGAGAAAGGACTCTGGTTGCTGGGCCCACCTGGGTTATTTGGGTAGACGTAAACAGATACTTAATTTGGGAGCTGGTTGCATGCATCGTGGCACAATTCAACATGAATTACTTCATGCCTTGGCTATCGTACACATGCATTGTGATCCCAATCGTGATCAGTTTATAAAAGTTGCTTTTGAGAACATTTCACCTGGCAGGGAGTCGCAATTTGTCAAATATAAGGCAAAGGATGTAAGTGATTTTGGTTATGGATATGATTATGATAGTGTGATGCATTATCATGCCTATGCGTTCTCAAAGAATGGAAAGCCCACCATTATACCCTTAAAAAGTACACCGAATCTTGGTCAATACCAGGGACTAAGCAAAAAGGATGTGCTGAAGCTTAATCATATTTATTGCAAATAATAAGTAGCCAAGTGGAAGTAAAATATATATTCACAAATAAAGAAAGCATCTAAAAAATAATGGACACATTCAGCAGAAAAATGCGATTAGTGATTAATGTTTTAGGATTTTGCGATTTACCAATCGCTCATCAAAATTATTTGCCGATATGGCTGAACAAACAAAAGATCGATTTGTGGTTTTGAAATGATTTGACAAATGACAAATGGTATTACTAAATTCAGGACAAATTCAGAATCAGTGCAACTCTTAAAGATTTCAAATAAACTTTCTTTTAACATTTTGTATAAATGGTTTATAAGCTTTTAGAAAGGATTTTTTTCGGTTGAGAACGAATCCAATAAAGCCGTAAAAAATCTTTAACCAACAAGAGAAACAGTGGCTCTTATTAAAAAATAATGTAAAAATAGAGATAACGATTGACAGAATAAACTAATAGGAAATTTTGAATTTGTATTTAAGGTAACAGGCTGTGGCAAGCATCTTCCGACCATAACGTTCATTGGATATATTCGATGTATGGGAGCTCGATAAGTAATGATGGTAGATTTACCCTAGTACGTAACTCGTGAGATTAGTAAAATCTAGGATTTCATTTGATTAGGGATCTGGGATCTGGTTTTAGGGGTCAGGGATCTGGAATGGATCTCGGATCTGTGCTTTAAGATAAGGGAACTGGGATCAGGTATCTGGGATCAGAAGTCTGGAATGGATCTCGGATCTGAGATCTGGGATCAGGATCTGGGATGGATCTCGGATCTGTGATCTAGGATATGGGATAAGGGAACTGAGATCAGGTATCTGGGATCAGGAGCCTGGGATCATTGATTAGGGATCTGGTTTTTGCGTTCAGGGATCAGGGATGGATCTTGGATCTGTGATCTAGGATAAGGGAACTGGGATCATGTATCTGGGATCAGGGGTCTGGAATAGATCTCGGATCTGGGATCAGGGGCCTGGGATCAAGGGCTTGAGATCTGTGATCATTGATTAGGGATCTGGAATTTGGGGTCAGGGATCTGGGATGTATCTCGGATCTGTGATCTTGGATCTGGATAGGGAACTGATCAGGATCTGGGATGTTTGGGGCGATCTGATCTCGGATTGTGATCTGGGTAAGATCTGGGTCTGGACGGCCTGGGAAGGTCTGTTGGTCGGTCTGGAACCTTATAATAAATATCTTTTTGATTTGATCGATTTTTCTCGTAAAGAGTTCCTCTCCTGTGTTCCACGTACACCTCTTTTTATTTTGCCACGCCCCCTGCCCCCGCAATTTGAAAAAACCTCAAAACCCCACAATTTGAGTTAGTTTTTAACCTTTAACTTATATTCACCCATATTACTTATCAGCACCCTACTCTCTTTCGTTCAGATAACGTAGTCGTAATAACAAAACAAATAATTACGCTGTGTGACCTTCACACCTAAAAGCTTCAGTTATATAATCTTTGCGGAACAGAGTATTTACTGTCGCAACTTCCGACTTCTAACTTATATTACACATCCTAACGCTTGTACTCGAAAAAGACCTAGGTTAAGAATTCGGTATTCTGTTGTCCAGACAAGCTCGATAGGTTCAATTCTCATCTCTTCTATCACGTCATCTTCAATACGTAGCCGGTTCACATTATCGACCATGAACAGATAACTGTAAGCCTATGTTTGTTTTAAATGTCAAATGACAAGCTATTCCATGAAAGACAGATTTCTGTCTTCCTTATCTTTTAAAAACGAAGGATATTCTTAATTATGGTTCGAAGTAATCAAATCGAAAGTAAAATTATATACACTTTAAAAAAACACCTAAAACAGTTGCAAACATAAAATCTGTCTCAGCATTGCTTAAATATAAAATAATATTGAGTAAGTTAGAAACTTCAATTCTAAATTTGTAAATTTTTTACCATCAAATCTTTGAATATATAAACGTAAGAAACCTGACAATACGTATAAGCGTTTCGTTATAGTTCGGGATATTTCGGTTCCTAATTATTATAAGGGTTTTTGGTTCTAAAAAAAATTGTTATATCGGTTCCGTTTTCGATACCGGTACAAGGCTGACTATAACAAATCAATTACTTTTTTGAGTGTAATCTTATGTTTTCCGTCTGACCAAGATTGTGAGCTCTGCTCTTGAAATCCAAGTGAGTGTTTCAATATAGTTTTCAGCCCGTAAATTGGTTTTAACGCTTTTTTAAATTTGGGTTGTCAACAAATAAATCAGTTTGTTGATTTAAAATTAGTCAAGTACGGATATCTAGAAAAATGCTTAATTTGGAATAATTTTAAACAAATATTTTCGATTATTCTCGTTTTAAAAAAATATATACCCTTCTCAAACACTATCGATTTCAATGATGATTTTAAAGGCCTCATTCCAGATGACATTCAAATTTATTTCGGCACAACACTTCACATGAATAGAACACACGAAAAGCTTTGAAAGCTGAATGCTTTTTGAAAAACTGTCTTATTTATATGAAATACATTTTTATGGCATCTGGAATGACGCCTTAACTAAGGGATTTATCTTTCGATAGTAACTTTATAAATACAATTTAAATCTTGGTGAGTTTGAAAATATATTAACTTATATGAGTTCCTTTTGCCTAAAATGGTTTAACTCCTGGCTAAAACCTTGATCACCCTTCTATTGTCAGAATTTAAAGACTACTTTTGGGGCGAGCGGATAACCCAACCAACTGATAACATAATTCCCCTCCCTCGCAACACCTTTTCATGTCATTCACAATACCTGGCCAAAAAGTAATCTCAATACAAATGACAAGCGACATTCAGTTAACTTAATTACATTTGTCAACACAATAAACAGCTTACATTTTCTTTTGTTGTGGGTGGATGGGTGGGTGTTCGAAAATGATGAAATGAAATTTATCATCGTTAAGTTACGAAAGAGGAAAAATATTGCTAATGGCAAGAGCTTAGGCTAAGGCAGATAATGACTTGGGTCATATAAATAGAATTTCTAGTCAGTTAAGACTCTGATATCGGGGTAACAATGAAAGGTTGCAGTTATTTTCTAACAGTGCTTGTGCTCAGCTATTGGTTGGAGGGTCTCTCGGGATTACCATTAAAGGAGGATCAAAAGGAAGAATATCTTGAGGATGACATGGAGCTAAGTGCAGAGCAAGTACAGCATTTATATAAGGATCAGCCGAGTCCTAGAAATGCTTTACTTTGGTCACGTTATTATTGGCCCAACAGCACCCTGGTGTATGCCATAGGCGAGGGTTTGTGTGAGTAAAATTATTAAACAAATTCATTTGGTTATTTTTTAAAGAGTGATCAAAGTGAGTTAGTTTGTTCAGTTGTGTAAATTGCTCACTTTGTTCTTTTTGTACACTTGCTCACTTAGTGATACTCATTTTTGTTCAGTTGTTCAGCAAATTCCTCAAAAGCAAAGTCAACAGCTGAGCAGCTGAACAAAAAAGTGCACTTGATTAAACAACTGAACAAAAAAGGAACAAGTATAAGAACAACTGCACCAAATTTAAAAATTGAGTAATCTAAAAACTGAACAAAAAAGAGCAAAGAGCTTAGTGAGCGATTCATTTTGGTTCAACTTGTTCAGTAAAATCCTCAAAAACAAAGTCAACAGCTGAACAACTGAACAAAAAAGTGCACTTGATCGAGCAACTGAACAGAAAAGTACAGTATATGAACAACTGAAGCAAATATAATAATTGAGTAAACTAAAAAAGTGAGCAAAAAAGAGCAAAGAGCTTAGTGAGCGACTCATTTTGGTTCAACTTGTTTAGCAAAATCCTCAAAAACAAATTCAACAGCTGAACAACTGAACAAAAAAGTGCACTTGATCAAGCAACTGAACAAAAAAGTACAGTAGATGAACAACTGAAGCAAATATAATAATTGAGTAAACTAAAAAAGTGAGCAAAAAAGAGCAAAGAGCTTGGTGAGCGACTCATTTTTGTTCAACTTGTCAAAATTCTTGTTTAAGCTCTTCTTTTTCTACTTCTACAATTTTCTGATCAGCCCCCCGCGATGTGTTGCGTATTGAAAAAGCCATGGAACTAATTTCTCAACGAAGTTGCGTACGTTTTCGTCGCACCAATAGCACCAGCGAACCCCGTGTAGTCATTGAACGTTTGGGTAATGGTTGCTCCGCCACTGTTGGCTATCGTGGACGCAGACAGCGAGTTCATTTGGCCAGGGGTTGCATGAGAAACGGCAGTATACAGCATGAACTGCTGCATGCTTTGGCTTTTATACATGAACACAATGCACCCAATCGGGATGAGTATGTGAGAATTCAATGGGAAAATATTCAACCGGGTAAAAATGGAGCTTTTGGCAAGCGTTCAGCTGTAGATGTGGGCGATTTTGGTGTGGGCTATGACTTTGGCAGTGTTATGCACTATGGACCCAAATCGTTTTCGAAAAATGGACAAGACACCATAGTGCCACTTCAAGCAAATGCTAAGATTGCCAATGGAAATGGCTTAAGTGATAAGGATTATGCAAAATTGAATAAAATTTATTGTTAATGTAAACTCTTATCAGTCATCAAGTGAATAAATGCTTATCTTTGAAAGATATCAACTTTCTCTATGGTATAAAAACCTCAACAGATGTTCCATTCGCTTAGTGATAACAAGATGCTCAGTCTCAGTTTAACTTTTCTCCTTACCCTAAGTACTTTAGCTCATACTCTGCCTTTGGCAGATGATATGTTGCTTACGCCTATACAAAAAGATTTATTGGCAGGAAATATAAAGTCTCGTAATGTTTATCTGTGGTCTAATTATTACTGGAAAAATGCCATACTGGTTTACAGTTTTGGTGAGGGTTTAGGTAAGTCTACTAAAATATCTTAAATTTATTTAATCATTAATTAATTATTTTAATTTAAAGCCCCCTCAGACCAGTTGCTTATCCAACAAGCCATGGCAGACTTGAGTCAACAAACCTGTCTCAAATTTCGCCTCTCTTCCAATCCTCAGGAGCCTCAGGTGATCATTCAAAGAAAAGACTCTGGTTGTTGGTCCTATGTGGGTTACTTGGGTTGGCAACAACAGGCTCTTAATTTGGGCTTTGGTTGCATGTCTCGTGGCACCATACAGCATGAATTGCTGCATGCCTTGTCTATGGTGCACATGCAAAGTGATCCCAAAAGGGATGAATTTGTCAGAATTGCCTATGAGAATATTCAACCTGGTCTGGAATATGCATTTGATAAATACAACTCGCAAGATGTAAGTGATTTGGGTGTGGGCTATGATTATGACAGTGTTATGCATTATGGAGCATATGCCTTCTCAAAGAATGGAAAACCCACTATTGTTCCATTGCAAAGCCCCGCCAATATTGGTCAACGTAAAGGATTAAGCAAAAAGGATGTACTCAAACTACAGCTTATTTATTGTAAAAATAAGTAAACAAAACAATTAGCGAAACTTTACCATTCTAAGAATTGATGCTGTAGCATCTAGATAGCGCTATCACATAAACTAACAAATAACAAAGCAGTAATCTAGCAGATGGAGCAAAACATATTTACACGATATTATTACTTATTTTTCTGTGCTGTGTTGTAGTTAGGAGGAAGTGGAAAACAAAAATCTGTGTTTGTTATTGTAGATTTTTAGCGCATAAATTACTTTTGAACTAACTTAAATTTCTCAGTTAATTTGTTGATAAGTTACAATTTTTTTTATTATAGATTTAGATTTATTGACCTTATTTTCTAGTGCTACAGCATGATTATATTAATTTAAGTTACTATTCCCAAAAATTTTTATTGCTTAAGCCTAATTGCTTGTCATTAAAGATAAAATTTTTAGACTAATGAGAAATTATGGACACACTAAAAATCCATTCAAATTCGATTAATTATGATAAAAATGTACTGGGGTACGAATGTACCCCAAATACAGTCCACGCTATATATAAAAATCGATTATTAGAAAAATTACTTGGTAAATTGTTTTATTACCCAAATGAACTATAATTTATAGAAGATTCTAAATATTTAATTCTTTAAGTATTAAAAAAATAAACCTTCGAAGCCTACTTGTGCAGCAGAAATGCAGCAAGAAATACTTTTGATATTTTTGGAATATTCTGGGAACTTGTATTGAATCAAAAAAACTGTAAATAGAAAAGCCTTACCTCAGAGCCGAAACTGTACCGGTCAAGGCAGTAAAAGTTTTCTCTTTGGATTTCATAAAGAAATAAATAAACTAAAACAGGTGTTGGTTATTAAAGAGTAAAGTAATGCCCGAATTCTACGGAATAAGTTGGGTTTCAGGCAGTAGCTTATTTAGTACCTGTGGAAATATCCCTGGGTATCAAAATGATCATGATTTGAGAACAAGAATGCTTGATAAATTTTGTTAACGAATGTTTATAATTTTGGAGCTTTTATAACGGACAAATTTTCTTGGTTTACCTAGAAACTAGTGTTAAGTAAAGGTTGTTCCTTTCGCGGGACATGTTCTGTTGTTCCAATGCTCAGTTGTTCCGTTGTTTAATTGCTTAGTTGTTCCAAGCTGATTTCACCGCAGCCGGGTACTTGCTTTTAAGGTTGCGGCTACGATTGCTTTGTGAGTTGCAGCACAGAACAAGAGTCACGGAAGAATGAGAACAATAAAGAACAATTGAAGAGGAAATTGGTCTCTGAACAGCCAGGAAGCATCTCCTCTTGATCGCATCAACAGCCGAGAACAATTTTTAGGCCTCCCCGCAAATTAAAAAAAACTGAATATCTCCACAATTTTAGTTACGTAGCTTTGACCTTATATCTTCTCATCTTTCTTATCAAGCCCCATACTCGTTTTTCCGATCGATGAACAATTGTAAAGATGGCCTGCGCTCAAATTTACGCGTGATTCCCCCGTGACTATATGATTGAATAGAAATTATATACAATTTATTTTCAGTTATGTTAACTAGGGTCCTCCACTGTTACTTATCGAGCCGTACATCGTTTTTCAACCAGATGAACAATAGTCGAATGATTTGTGAAAATCAACCCACCCCCAGATTTTGCAAATTACCTCCACACTTTAAAGTTATCAGTTATCAGTCATACAAACAGGTACAGAGTATATTACAGTCGGGCTTGACCGACTTTCTTACTTGTTTTTTTTGGTTCACTTACCCGGAACAAACCAACTCTACTAGGAACCATATTCACTGGTTGGTTGAAGTCGCCCTGCTCGACTTCGATATACCTGTTACTCAGGAAAAGGAGAAATAAAAACTCACAAAATGTTAATATTAACATCAAATGTTAGTGGTAACATAAAACAAAAACATGTAATGTTACCTTAATCATTTTATGTTAATGTTTACATCAAATATATAGATAATCATTAGATTGACAAAATATATGAAAAAGTTGAAATTTGTATATCTGCGCAATTATTATCCGATCTTTCTGAAAATTTCACAAATTTAAGATATTTAGCATATACTTATAAATGCAAAAGGACAGCTCGATATCTGTAAAATTGTAAAAGTTTTTCAGTTATATATGGCTCGGCGGGAGGGACAATACGAGTCTACAATAAAAAAAAAGGTAGCTCTAGCTCTCATAGTTGCTGAGATCTAGGCGTCAATCCGGACGGACAGATGGACAGGGCAAAATCGACTCGGCAGTTGATGCTGATCAAGAATATATATACTCTATGAGTTTGGAGATGCTTCCTTCTGTATGTTACATAGACTTGCACGAACTTAGTATACCCTAAAAATATGATGATCGGGTAAAGATTAAAAAAAATCGGACTGCACCACTAATTATTACATTAAACTGGAAACAGGAATTACCACATTTTTCCCGCTCCCGATCTGCACTTTTGCAATAACCGCAAATAGGATCTATAGATATTATATTTTATTTCTTTATAGTTTTACAATGAGCTGTGAAACATACTGAGAACTATTAAGATGGGACAATAAATTATTTCTTACATCTAAACTAAAAGTGTGTGAAAAGGTGGTAAAACAAGTCATAGTTCAGGCACAGGTTACGGAAGGGTTTGTAATGAGTGTTAAACGAAAGACAAGGATGTGGATAAATAGGAGAGAAATTCCTTGTGCCACCTGAAGGAACGCTTAAACTTATTAAGTAAAGCAGAGCACTGGAGTCAATTTCTCAGGATTTTAATTTATGAATAAACAATTAACTGAGTCAATTTCTGCGAATTTTAAACGATGGCAGATCAATAAAGCGTAATCTATGTTCGTAGGGAGGAAGATGGCCATTGGTTTCCCAGCTTAAGGAACGGAGGGCTAAAATTAAAAACGGGTTTTTAAGGCGAAGATACCGATCCTATTCAAAATTGTCTGGAAATCATATAAATATTAAATATAGATCATTATATTCCTTGGACACCTATAAAAGGACCCCGTGGTTTTATTTGGATAATGGAAATATTTAGCTCATTTTTTACGATAGTGTGGCAAGTCGTTTATAATATCGTCGAAAATGTTAGGTTCTGTACGATGAAAAGTCTATGTTTTTAGATCCTTCTTTCTTAAGCTGACTTTACTTCAATATTTTCTACAAATTGAATTGAAATAATCTTATAAGACACGTAAAGTCAAGTTACCAGACTGTACAAATAATGTTTTTGATGACTAAAATATTAAAATGCACTTTGTCCGCTATTTGTTATTAACCTCTAGACACAAGATAAGATGCACGCATTGTCAATAAGAATGGTATAACTGATAGGGATTAATACAATTAAATAATGTTTATTGCTGGGTGACATAAATTAATAAATTGTAATTTAAACCCTCTGTCAAAATCTTATCTGCCATTTTGTAACTTTACAATTCCAAAACAAACCAGGAACCTTTTCTGTAGTATATAAACCCACGCAGGTTTTCCATTTATATCAGAGTAAGAAAATGTTTTGGTTAAGTTTAATATTCGTCCTAACCTTGGGATCCCTAACTCACACTCTGCCTATGGCAGAGCAAGAGCCGCAATATGAGATGCGTCTGATACCAGAGCAGCTGGATTATTTGAAGGGTAACCCAGATTCACGCAATGTCTGGCGCTGGTCTAATTATTACTGGAAGGGTGCCACGCTGGTGTACAGTTTTGGCCCGGGTTTGTGTAAGTTTGATAAATCTGCTAAAATTATATAAACACTTTAATTAAATATTAATTGTTTATAGCCTCCTCGGAGCAGGCAGCAGTCCAGCAGGCTATGAATGGTATTTCGCAACAAACCTGTGTCAAATTCCGACGTACCAGCAATGCCCAAGAACCCCAGGTGGTCATTCAGAGAACCGAGTCTGGTTGTTGGTCCTATGTGGGCTTTTTGGGTTGGCTAAAACAACCTCTCAATTTGGGCGTTGGTTGCATTCATTATGGCGTCATACAGCATGAATTGCTACATGCCCTGGCTGTTCTACATATGCAAAGTGATCCCAATCGTGATCAGTTTGTTCGAATTGCCTATGAAAACATTCAGTCTGGATTTGCGAGCAACTTTGATAAATACAGTGCAAATGATGTGACCGACTTTGGACTGGGCTATGATTATGACAGTGTGATGCATTATGGAGCATATGACTTTTCGAAGAATGGACAACGCACCATTGTACCGCTGCGTAGCCCAGCCAATATTGGTCAACGCAATGGACTGAGCGCAAAGGATGTGCGTAAGCTACAGCGAATTTATTGTTAAGTTAAACAATTTGATTTTAAATAAAGTATGAAGCATTGCTTTCTAAACTTGATTTTCCTTAAAATGTTTCTTTTATTATAAAATTCATCTGATTTAGGTAGCGAAAAGGAATCATATATATTCTTGTTCAGTAGATATAAAGCTATATTAATCAACTGATAAAAAAAATCAATCTTTAACCATGGTTGAAAATCTCATTTTCGAGAAGTTTGCAATCTATAAAAATCAAGATTGAAATATATAAGATATATAATTAGGATTTATCATCTCTCTCTATGTTTCAATTTTAAACAACAAATTTTTCGATATAAAAAAACGTATGTTGCAGTGACCATTCTAAACAATCAACCAATCTGAACCAATTTTTTAAAAAAGGTTTCTTATGTAGAAAAAGTTCCTATGTTGAAAAAGGAGTATAAATTTAAAAATATAATATTAATTAATTTGCTTGTAAGTTCATTTTCTCTGCAGGAACGTCGCAAAATATAAATTACTAGTCAGTTTTATTTTATGACCTGCTTCACATTATTCCACGACGCTCACGTCATTTTCCAAATGACCCTTCCAAAATTTTCTACCAGTCGTCAATTCCATTTAACTTCTTTGATCGATTACCAAATTGTTCAGTCTAACCAGAGGTGATTTTGTCCTCTTCCACAAAATGATCACCCGATATATAAAAATCTATTTCGTCGATCGATGAAACTGATAAATAAATGAACTCATGACAACGGATCGTCGGAGTTCATTCCAGGCTTAATATTTTTAAGAGCTGAGATAGTGTCGTTATTTTCGCTTACTCATAACGCCGCAAGTGTTGACAGAAGTTACCTTCGATACCTCTGCTTAAGGTCAAGTGGTTGCAACAAGAGTGTATTGTTAGGTGGGAAAAAAATTAATAAATAAAATCAAGTTTATGAGTCTCTGTTGCATTTACACAAAGCATAATAGTGACCCTTTCATTCATGGTTTTGCCTCTAGCAGCAGTATTTTAAAAACGTAAAGCATACCGTCACAATTGTAGATCTGTTCCGGTACAAACCCCATCTTCGACAATAATAGTTTTTCACCGGAAACCGTCAAATTTCTTATGCCGTGACGTTTTTTGAATTTACCACCATCAGCCATCACTGGCTGAAAATTCTTCGACTTCAATGAGTGACCTTTTTAAATCTAGTGCTTTTACTTTGCACTCCTCGTTTGAAACCAATTCGTTTGCTTCCCTTCGAGGTAAAATCCATGAGCATCATAAAGATCAAGAATTTTGAATGGCTTCATTTTAATTGCTTAATTTTTTATGCAAATAAAACGCAATTAAAAATGATCGTACAAAATGGCAACAAAACTTTATTTACTGATTAACCTTAACAATTCTTCCAAAAATCAAATATTGTCAAACTAAAACGAACATTATTTTTTTTTTTGGGAGTTATTTTTTATCAAAGAGCATTGTAAGAAACAAAGACAATGTGAAAATACCAATTAAGAAAAACCAACTTTTCTTGAAAGTCATCGGAATTCTAGAATTTTTTGTCCTCAACGCCAACGTTCTTCAATACTCAGAGAGCAAACATATACTGTCAAATGAAGATGCAGCCTTTTATTTCACAGTTTCACATAATAGTTTGACTCCCAGACAATTTTTTAGTACAATTAGTTTATTAAGTTCTTCAGATAGCAAACCCTATAAACCACACAGAATGAAAAAAATTATGCGATTAAATTTACAAAATTGTTTCTAAAATAAATTTTTGTTTGAGATGATGGTTTTATATTAAAGTCAAGTAGGAACCACGTTTATCCAAGACTGCCTTATCTAAAACAAAAGGATAAAAAATTCTTGGGTATAATTTTTCGAAGTTTGACATAGTTTGGTGTCGGTTTTGAAATTTCAATCTTTATTTTTTGTCAGTGTCATATTGAGTTTGAGCAAATATAATAAATATAACACCCAAAAGGAAGCGTATTTGACCCTTTAAAGTATAAATATTTTTGATCAGCATCAACAGCTGCGTTGAATAAACAAACTTAACCCCAATAAATAATTTATTTTTTTTTTTTTTGAATAAAAAAAAAAAATTATTTTTATATAAAAAAATTAGTCGGGCTTGACCGACTTTCTTTCTTGTTTTTCTGTGTGTGTGATTTTATTGTCGAGTCCGAACCGAACCTGTATTGGACCAGTTTATTATTATTCCCCAAACCAGAACCAGAACCAGAGAGCTTAAGAAACTACAAATGGATCGTTTCTAAACAACAATTTCTTGGTTACAAATATTCCAGGACCAGTACGACGCGTCTACAATTTCATTATTGTTCAAGTCAATATCAGAACTGATTAAAGTTATCTACTATCCTTACAGCGCAAGAACTGTGAGCTGTGCAACCTACACGAGAGGGAAGATGTCTTAAATTTTGTAGCTTGAATCACAATTCTAGCAGATTTTCGGACACCCTTTATAAACGTCTTAGACCAATTTTGTATGTAAATAAACTTACTACTTACTACTACTATCTAAATATGGCTTTCGTTTTTACGCCGCGCTGTAAATAACTCTTCTATCGCAAGAAGACAATATTTTTATTATAATGAAGATTTATTAATATATAATGTGGATTAACTCAAATAAACTTTAGTCATGATTGGTGTGTGAGTGCCTGTGAGTATAGTTACTTTGACGAATAATTCTTCTTAAAGTTCATGCTTGCGTAGTCTGCAAGATTTTAGCAGCGACTGACTTACTGATCGCCAACAACCCTCTTAGCATACTGAAATTTAGGAACGAAGCTTCGCAACGGCCACTTCGTGTTGCTCTCATAGTTACTTATTCTCTGAGCTCTTTGTACAAAGATATGTTAACTTGGCCCAAAACCAGTGAATGAGTGTGATCATAAAATTTAAACTCGAGTAGATGTCAAAAAATTTGCTACCTGAGGTTTACTCTAGTTTTACAATTCATTCATGTTCACGCGGTTTTTTTTTTGACTATCGCTAGCTGATATTTTTAGCCTAGTGCAATAACATAATAAATTTTAATTTAAATCAAATATCTTATCAGCTAATTCAAAAATTCAGGTACAAACTTTCGCAATGGTATAAAAACCCAAGTGGGTTCTGCATTGGCACCACACTAAGAAAATGTTTTGGTTTAGCCTTACATTCCTCCTAGCCTTGGGAACCCTAACACAAGCTCTGCCTGTGGCAGAGGAAGTGGCAGAGCCCGTGGCAAAGGAAGAGGGTTTCAGCAGCAAGCAGCCTTATGAGATGCGTCTCACCCCTGAGCAGGAGAATTACTTGAAGGGCAACTCCGATTCCCGTAATGTGTGGCGCTGGTCTAACTACTACTGGGGTGGTAGCACCCTGGTGTACAGTTTTGGTCCTGGATTGTGTAAGTTTGCTTAACATTTTTAAGCAAAATAGAAAATATAAACAATTTTTTTTCTGTTTATAGCCGAATGGGATCAGTCTCAAGTTCAGCATGCCATGAATGGTATATCCCAACAAACCTGTGTAAGGTTCCGTCATACCAACAATCCCTACGAAAACCAGGTGGTCATTCAGAGAACCGAGCCCGGCTGTTGGTCCTATGTGGGCTATTTGGGTTGGAATCATCAACCTTTGAATTTGGGCGATGGTTGCATTTGGTATGCCACCATACAGCATGAGTTACTTCATGCTTTGGGTGTGGTACATATGCATAGTGATCCACATCGGGATCAGTATGTGCATATCGCCTATGAGAATGTTCAACCTGGACTAGAGTATGCATTTGATAAATACAGTGCAAATGATGTCCACGATTATGGATTGGGCTATGATTATGACAGTGTGATGCATTATGGAGCAGATGCCTTTTCGAAAAATGGACATCCCACCATTATACCTCTGCATGGTCCAGCTAATATTGGTCAACACGATGGCTTAAGCTGGAAGGATGTGCTCAAGCTACAATACATGTATTGCTAAAGTTAGCAAATTGCTATTAAATAACAATCGATTAATTTTCAATATTTTTTGGGACTTATTCAGAAGGTACCTTTAGATCTCCAATGAAATGAATAATTACACTATCATAGTTGATTTTAAAAAAATTAAAAGGATATAAAACCTATAATTTGGGCTTCAGGCATTGAACTGCATCAGTCCTTTTTTTATGTTCCGGATGGTTTCATACAAAATTAAAAAAAATTTTTTTTCAGATTCCAAAAATATTTGTTTTTTTTGAAAACTTATTAATATAATAATAATTTTTTTCAGATTCCAAAGAAGTATTTTTTTTTTTGGTCTTAATAAATATTTTTAAATGTCTTTAAATTTAATACATTCACATTCAATATCATTGCGCATTCAAAATAAATCAAAAGATATAAATTTTTGTACTCAATATTTATTAACAAACTTACATTAAATTAGGAAACATTGAGTTAGAAGTAAAATTATTGTTAGAGAACAAAGGAGTAGAATTTAAAAATTATTTTACTGTGATTTTTTTAAGATTTAAAAATTTTAAATAATATTTTGTAAGTCCGTGTTTACACGATGAAGTTTGCTTCATGAAGCTTTCTTCGATTATGTTTTGAAGCATTACATGAAGAAGTTTGCTTCATAAAGTTCGATTTCGATTCGCCTGAGAACACGAGTTATCGATCAGCAAATAACCCACAAATCAACCCTGCATCAGTTCAATCGGAACAAAGCAAAGGAGAATTATCGAAAACCTTCATGCCACGGTAGGTCATGAAGCTTTGCCAGATTCGGCTGCCCCTCTTCACCTCTTCCCCACAAACAAAAACTTCGTGAAGAAAACTTCATCGTGTAAATGCGGACTAATAAATTTTATGTACCTAAAGTTGTAGTTTTGGTTTGTAGGTTTTGAAAATGTGGTAAATTAGAGGATATTTAAATCAATTTATAAAGATTTCCGAGAATCAGACATATTTTTTTTTAAATTTATACGACAAAAATTTAAAATTTTTTTTTAATATTCATTCCTGATTTCATCTAAGCGAGGGTATATTAGAAGTCAGGACAAAACAAGAGTGTTGGAAAACCATGTTGATAAACAGTGTGGGAAAGCAATGTTCAAAAACAGTGTTAAAAACAATGTTGAAAAACAGTGTAGGAAAACAATGTTGGAAACAATGTTGGAAAACAATGGAAATCAATGTTGGAAAACAGTGTTGGAAAACTCCCCAATGGTCAAGTGGTGTTAAACATACTAAGTTTAATTGAAATGCCACATTTGGCCAGGCGATTTCTTGAAGTGTATGGTGTGTCCATGTGAGCGTTATGCGTTACGCGTTATGCGATATTTTGAAATTGAATTTTGTCCAAAAAATCTTCTGTACCAAAATTAAAGATGTTTCTTATCACAAGATGAGTTTTTAAGAGTTTAACTAAAAACATTTTGGAATTCAATTTTTTACTTAATTTTGTTGAGTACTTTCAAACTTTTTTTTTGGAAAACAAAGCATGCTTTAATCAAAATTTCTCTGGTTTAGCTACAACAATTATCGGGTTATATCAGTGTAGGGCAAAAAATACAATCACATTTTAGCTATGTATGTGAAATAATTAACGAAATTCAGTGCAGCGCGGCGAGCTTATAGTGTCGGTGTGCGACGTCGCTGCTACAGCGACCTTTGCCTATGCATACGGACGCGCCCTACACTGGGTTATATGCAGATCTATCATTGTGGGGTTCAAATAGACACATCTCTTTGGATCGGGAATGATATTTACATACTCCAAATGAATCGAAAATTGCCCGTTTTAGTTCAGTTGAGTCTCTCTGAAAAAAGAAGTAAATTATACAAATTTGATTAGTCTGGGAATTAAGCTGGGGACCTTGCACTGATCACGAATGGAATGATGACTCAGCGCATTGCACTATCACATCCGCCTTGTTGCCACACGTCTAAAATGAAACTTTTATTTTACTGTGGAATTGTGCTCATTTGAAGCACTTTTAGAAAGTCACCTGTTTTCTTAGTAGGTATATTAGACATAGCCCGCAAAGTTGAAAAACCCCCCTTATCAACTTCTAACGAAGTCTGTCGTTTAACAAAAAAACTCATGCATCGTAAGTAAATGCATGAAGTCATTAGCCGTTTAGCTAATGAGTGTGTTGTCACCGTCAGTTATCGGTTGGACGTAGCCAGTTAGCACATTTAGCTAAAGCTTGCAAGTGAACAAATTTTAACCCCTAATGCATTTTCCATTCACAGATAAATAGGGATTTTAAGTGGAAGATTACTAAAAAAGACTTTATTGTGTAGAGTTTTGGCGTGTTAGTCTGCAAGGACTGCATACAATAAAGCAAACTTTATGAAGTTAACTTAGTAGGCGATAAATTTTGGGGATTTTTTTTTAAATTTATTAAATGAAAAGTACAGAAGTACATTTAAAACTTTCGCCTACTAAGACGGGATTTACATGATGAAGCAAACTTCATGAAGTTTTCTTAGTAGGCGAGAGATTTATATGTATTTATTTACTATTCGTTAAAAAGGACTGAAAGATTTCCTCTAAATTTCACGCCGACTAAGAAAACTTCATGAAGTTTGCATCTTGGTGTAAATCCAGACCAAGAAAACTTCATGAAGCTTGCTTACATAATGATGTAAATTCCGTCTAAGAGATTCGGTTAGAGAATCGTAACGAAGAACAGACCAATTTAATAATACCCTCTACAAGGGTATAAAAATCATTTTTTCATATTTAACTTTTTCACTTTTCATTGTATTTAAATGCTTTAATCTACCACTTCAAATTAAATAATTTATGAGCAAATGCGTTCTGATAAGCAATGACAGTCTAAACAAAACAAAAAAGTTTAACCTTTGGCAAATTTATGAACACCCAAACGGAAATAACGGTTCATATGGAAACAGATTTGTGTTAGCCTGATGATCGAAGTATTTATACCCTTTCAGAGGGTATTATAAAATTGGTGAGATGTTTGTAAGGCATTAAAGGAAGTATCTCTGTCAACATAAAGTAAGTACAATTATTCTTAATTAAAATAACGATCTAAGTAGCCATATAGATTAGGGCAGGTCAATTTTTTTTAAATCAGTAGCCTTTTAATAGTTGCTATACAAATTTAGAGTATAAATCTTGTTATCATCCCATAAATTTAAATATTTTTGTTCGGCTTAAACAGGTCAAAACTTGGCCAAATGAGCTGATTTAAATGCAACAAAATTTACGTAATTAGAGAACAAGTTTGGCAAAGTTATGCTAAGGATGTTCCAATACAAATCAAAAATCAAAAACAATTGACCTAAAATGAATAATTTATTTTAAAATATTACTATAAATCGTGAATAGTCCGACTTAAAGTCCAATTCTGACAATTTTGTATATAATTATTTTCTATTGTTATGTAATGTAAGAAATTATTGCCAAGTAAAAAGAGCATTAAATAAGTCTTTCCGCTATATCTTGGGATCAAGAACCGATGGAGCTAAACCGAAGCCAGTTTTGGATTCTCTGCAGATAATTTTATGAAAATTATATAGCAGCAAGGCTGGACAACATAATGTTGGTAATTTTTTGACCTGTTTTATTTAAGAACCTAAACGTTGATTTGCGGCGGCTAAGTTTTTATTTTAGACCTATGGTTTATTGGGCAAATGTTCTTAAAATTGTCCATAAATTGCGATTTTGCTATAAGCCTATTTCATTTTTTTGTCCCATACAAATCGACCCGCCCTAATATACATCAGTCAGTTTCTATTCTCCTTTGACAAACAAACATTTTTTCACCGGGTGACTATATTAAATAGATGCCATTGGAACGATCAGTCCTACAACAAATTATTGTCTTCAAACTTGGCAGTTATAAATTTGATATGCTTCCAGATATTTGGTTCTTTCAAGTTTGATTAAAATCAAAGGAATATATGCAATAGCTACCATTAGAACGATCGATCAATTGGTTTCATGTAATTGCCTGCTTTAACAGAGTTATGACGAGTTTAATCAAAATAGGTTTAATATATTTTACAGCTCCATATATGTTACAAGTAGTCTTCTACCAAATGATCACAAAATAGCTTGGACAATCACTTATTAATATTTAAAAATGTTTTAATTGTTTTTTAAAATTACGCATACGCCACATGGGCTCATATGGGCAGTGAGGGGAGGCCTGGTCGGATCGGTACCAAATTTTTCGCACACGTAATTTGTGCTATAACTATTAAGAATATAAGTCTTACTAGGAACAACTTTATTGATTTCGGTAGTAGCGTTCTTAAGCCTGGAAATTTCTACTAAGTTTAATCTAAATCAGGGTAATATATCTTAAAGCTTCCAAACACAAATTGTCTTTAGACTTTGCCAGCCAAATGAGTCACCTATCAGCTATCAGCTCTCCTTCAAATCGAAAATAAAATTTTTGTAAGTGAAATATTAACACTAACAATTTAAATAAATAAAAATAAGTGCAAGTAAGCATAGCCCATACCTAAAACACCAGTGTAGAAATGTGATCATAAAACGCCCACCAAGTAGAACTGATTTCGAAAAATTTGCTACCTTAGTTTAACAATTTATTCATGTTCGTGACTTTCTTTGAGTGTCGCGTGTGTGAAATTTATAGCTTGGTGCTATAAAATAATAAATTTTAATTTAAATCAAATATCTTATCAGCTAATTCAAAATTTCATTCAGGTACAAACTTTTGCAATGGTATAAAAGCCCAAGCGGGTTCAGCATTGACACCACAGTAAGAAAATGTTTTGGTTTAGTCTTACATTCCTCCTAGCCTTGGGAACGCTGACACAAACTCTGCCTGTGGCAGAGCCTGTGGCAGAGGAAGTGGAAAAGGCAGAGGGTTTCAGCGGCAAGCAGCCCTATGAGATGCGTCTTACCCCTGAGCAGGAGGCTTATTTGAAGGGCACCGGTGACGCTGAATCCCGTAATGTGTGGCGCTGGTCTAATTACTACTGGGGTGGTAGCACCCTGGTGTACAGTTTTGGTCCTGGATTGTGTAAGTTTGCTTAACATACTTATAGAAAATATAACCAATTTTGTTTCTGTTTATAGCCGCATGGGATCACTCCCAAATCCAGCATGCCATGAATGGTATATCCGCTAATACCTGTGTAAGATTCCGTCATACCAACAATCCCTACGAAAACCAGGTGGTCATTCAGAGAACCGAGCCCGGCTGTTGGTCCTATGTGGGTTATTTGGGTTGGAATCATCAACCTTTGAATTTGGGCGATGGTTGCATTTGGTATGGCACCATTCAGCATGAGTTACTTCATGCTTTGGGTGTGGTACATATGCAAAGTGATCCCTATCGGGATCAGTATGTGCATATCGCCTATGAGAACGTTCAACCTGGATTCGAGAGCAACTTTGATAAATACAGTGCAAATGATGTCCACGATTTTGGACTGGGCTATGATTATGACAGTGTGATGCATTATGGAGCTTATGACTTTTCGAAAAATGGACAACCCACCATTATTCCTCTATATGGCCCAGCCAATATTGGTCAACACGATGGCATCAGCTGGAAGGATGCACAGAAGCTAAACTATATGTATTGCTAAATCTGACAAATTGCTATTAAATAACAGACAGCTTGAACTTTAATTTTTTTCGAGTATTTTCAATATTATTGGGTTGAAAAGGAAGTTCTTTTGCATTTTTTTCGAAGAATTGTATTTAAACAATTTTAACCGGTTTAAATATTTGTTCGTTTGTTTCTGACAAATTAAACTGATTTCAAAAGACAATTCTCAATCATCTACCCTCGATGGTATTTGCCTAAAAGTTGGGAACCTGGGTGCCTTACGAACTAACGGTAAACAATAAGTAAAAACGTCTTCAAATTGCTTCTTAACATCTCGCCTGTCATCTAGCAACGTTTTGTGCGAGCGCTACAGGAGATACGACAAAGGCGAGAGTCAAGATCTCCACCTAAAGAAGACCATGAACTGCATATAGTGGGACTGGGCGGGCATTGTGCACTGGGAAATGCTGTAAGGATAGCTTATAAAAACCATTACTTACCCATCATGAGCGCCACTTTTTCCACTTCAACGATTGAAATCTCTCTTTGATCACGTACTACTCGGCCTGGCTAGAGCTTTAAAAAAAAGTTTATTACAAACTTTAACAACTTGACAATGAGGCCCATCCAACCTTTGATAAACAAACCCCCCCCCCCCAAGAACTTTAATTTTTGGAGCAGTCCAACAACAAAAACCAATCTCTAAGCCTCGTCTGCTTAAGTCTAGTCGCACCTGATTGTACTCGTTCCTCAGTGTACAGGCCAGCCCAAGAGTCGATTCCCGACCGTTTTAAAGATGACTTAGTTCGGAATTTCCTTATCTGAGAACAAAATTACCATTTCAAGCTCATTTTTTGATTATAAAGATCTTTTAACTTGAAATCAAATGTTTTCTATGACATTATTATTATTCTACTCTTTGTTTTAAAATAAAATACGATTTCCGTGTTTCAAGAAAAAATTAAAATGTCTTTAAATTTTAGACAAACGATCATTCATACTATCACTTTTTCTGGGTGCATATTTTGTTTTGGTTTCCATCTGGTTCTGAGACTTAACGCCATGAATTACATGCATTTTGTTTTGCTTTATTCTTTCGCATACGTAGTGATTGCGAGTCCCGCCAAGTTGATGACAATTGCCTAAAAATAACTCGCAGCTATGGGAACAGTCAGGATCAAGGGCCTGCCCACCGCTGGTTTAAATATAATTCTTCGAAATTATTCCTCAACCCAATATATGGAATTAAGATTTTTATAACAGACAAGAAAAGTCCAAGACAACTATCTTGTGGGATCAGTATGAACTGTTCTCACTCATCGAAACCAATTAAAGAGAGCACTAACAGCATTAATCAGTCCGTTTGAGCCATGCTTTGAGCGAAAAACAAACACAGTATGAGGAAAGGCTCATGAAAGAGATATCTTTTGCCCTGACAATGATCTTAGGGTCGTTCAAAATCCTGAACTGGGATGTCTTATCATACCCGCTATATTGACCAAATATTGCTGATTCCGAATAGCTCTTGTTCCGATCGATTGGCAGCTCTCTTCTTGCAAAGAATAGGACAATAAGTGAACTTATTCGGACACGTAGTACAAGAGTAAGCGTTATGGAAAGTGGCGAAGTAAAAACCCTTTAGAATACTTGAGCTTGGAAAATAAATATCGTACTTACAAATAGTTGTCTTAGGGTAGTTTTCTCATCTTCATGTTTTCGAAAACTAGGTGCTTTATGAGAAAATCTATGCTGCCTACTTTTAGGCCTCTCTTAAAATCACATCCGGGTCGTAGTAGACACAAATAAGACATTTAATGGCGGCCTAAAAGTAGGCAACACAATTTTTTGCAAAAAGAACCTGGATTTGAAAAACAGGAACATGAGAAATCGGCCCTAAACCTCTTTATCTTTTACAGTGCATTAAGACGCCATTCCATTCATCTCCTGTGCAAAATCCTAAGCTCGATTCCCTAAGTGAGTTAAGCTTTGACTTACGCGTTGTCCGATCCATATAGAATTTGGGGAAGCAGCCTTTTAATTTGAGTTAAAGATCATTAACAATCCCCCTACTAACAGATCTGCTTATAACCAGATGATTGTTCTCCCTTATGCTGGCCTGGCCACGCCATAGCCACCAGAGGCCGTGAATGGCTGTAAGCATACTGGCTACTCACCAACACAAGCACATTTTGGTTTCCCCTACATTCGTCGGTGTTATTGGTAATGCTTTCGTAACCCAGAGAGAGTATAAGAGGGTTACATTATTTCTGTAACCTCATCAGTGTCTAAAGACTTTCAACTCATAGTAAAACTCAATCAACTAAATGCTTGCACGTTAGTGATCCACGTGAAGTCATTAGCTAATGGGCTAATGCATGTCTTTTTATCGTCAAAAAACAACTTTCTGATTTGTATAAAAACCCCCAAGTGTTTTCGATACCCAACTCAATTGGAAAATGGTTTGCCTCATCATAACATTTCTACTAATTTGTGGATCCTTAGTGCAAGCTCTGCCTCTGGACGATGATATGATACTTGCCGCAGAGCAGGAGGATTACCTAAAGGGCAATAACAAAGCTGTCAATACATGGCGCTGGTCTAAATACTACTGGAAGGGTGGCGTTCTGGTGTATAGTTTTGGCGTGGGCTTGTGTAAGTCTGCTGACAAAATCTAGAAATTATTCTTACATCTTTTAAATTATATTTAGCTGTCGCAGACCAGGTGCTAGTACGGCAGGCCATGGCGGATATAGCTCAACAAGCCTGTGTAAGATTCCGAAATACCAGAAATCCCCAAGAACCCCAGGTGATCATACAGCGAAAAAATCCTGATTGTAGATCCTATGTGGGCTACTGGGGTTGGAATGAACAACCGATGAATCTGGGCAGTAATTGTATGTCTCAGGGTACGATACAGCATCTTTTACTCCATGCCTTTGGTTTCATACACATGCATAGTGATTCCCAACGAGATCAGTTTGTCAGAATTATCTATGACAATATTATACCTGGTTTGGCATATAAATTTGATAAGTTCACCGCCAGGGATGTAACTGATTTCGGATTGGGTTATGACTATGACAGTTTAATGCACTATGGACCATATGCTCACTCAAGGAACGGTCGACGGACTATTATACCCTTGCGAAGTCCAGCCAATATTGGTCAAAATGAGGGACTGAGCAAAAAAGATCTGATAAAGCTTCAACGTGTTTACTGCAAAAAATAGAAGAGGAAGCTATTTATATGGCAATACTTAACAATAAACGAACGAATATGAACATTTAAATTTAACTAAATGGATTCTCAATAGCGGGCAGTATTTTTAATGCTTTGTTTTTGTGTAATTCAGTCCTTAGCTCTTTTGGACAACGTCGAAGATTGTTCCCGTTATTGTCTAGGCTCGTAATCCTCTAGCAAAAATGACATTAATGGAAAGCTCGTTCTTCCTGATAGGAGTTTCTTGCTTCCAGTCCTCGCTCTTCATCATCATAAGAAAAAAAATAGATAAAGCGCTAGACCGGAAACAAAGATTTTGACGACGAGGTCACAAAAGTTTGTTTTGGCGTCAGAGCCAGAAATGAGTCTAAAAACATTTTTAATGGCAACAGAAAACCGTAACAAATCTCAAATCTCAGTCCGTTTCATATCGCTAAATTTTTGACATCTGATCTAGAAATTTTTTGATTTTGTTAGACGTCACAATTAATTCATTTTTATGATTCCCTTTTTAAACTGAGCACAAAGTTTTATTTTGCATAATTTTTTTTGTATTTCCTGAAGCCAAAATATTGTGAAACAAAACTTATGCTAAAAAAAGAAACCTTTCGTTTAACCTTTTTTCACTTTTCATTGTCATGAAATTCTTTTAATCTTACACTTCAAAAGAAAATAATTTATAGGCGTGTGCCTTCTGATAAGCAATGTCAGTCTGAAATAAAATAAAAATTCAATCTTTGGTAAAGATTTATGAACACCCAAAAAAGCGCAAAAACGGATATGACGGTACTTGAACTAAAAGATATGTTGTTGTTGTTTGAATGAATTTCAAAAATTTAATACCCCCTGCAGAAGGTATTATAAAATTGGCTTGATAAAAAAAGAAATTACTTACTGGTAATAGAAATTACCTTCGATCATAAAATGTAGATATTAACCCCTTTGGATAGAAAATGGATTTTTACAGGATTTTACCAAATTTTTGTAGATTTTCAATATTAAGACACTTTAATTAAATTAAATCAAATTTTAGCGAAACAAAGTGTACTATTTAATAGCATATACGTTATTGTCGCGCTAAAAATTACATACGATAATTTAGCGCACAGAGGTCGATCTATTTTTGATCAGCAATGCGATCTGAGTTGATCAAAGATGGTCCATCTGTCTCTCTGTTTCTGTGCTACAATATCTTGATCAAACTGTTAATGAAGTCTAGAAATCTATACATCTATATATATAAGTGAAAGTATGTATTCGAGGTTGATAATAACTCTGATATTGCTCTTATATTGCTCTATTTTTTCTTATATTTATCCTTTTTTATTCTTATACTAGGTTATAAAGTGGAATCGTAACATTCTAGTACAAAAATTAAAGTGGAATTGAATGGATCCAGAATAACTAATACTTACTTGATTTATTTTTCCACGTTAAATACAACTAGGTACTATAAAATCGCGTATAAGACCTAATATAAGAACAATGTAAGAAAAATATTAATAATTTATTAGAGCTTATAACTCAACTCCAGTAAGTATGTTTGTTTGTTCCTTTTATGAAATTTTCACATGTCGATCAGAAAAGAGACATAGGCTATATCCCAACTCTATCAACCAATTCGAAATTGATTTAAACCGGTTCACAATTGGTTCGGAGTTATATCTTTGAAGCGACTAACCGATCTTAATATAATTTTCACATTATGTTCATAAGGATTAGGAAGGAAGGGATTTAAAGCCATATTTCAGAATTTATTGAAGCTTTGAACTTGAAATTCAGTGACTGATATTTTACTGTTTCAAAACCGATTCCGAACCCGCTGAACTGGTTTCATATTGGTTCAGACTAATGAACATTTTGAGCACGACACGACAGTAACACGAATGACATATTTCAAATACAACCCGTCACGCCACCCACAACTTTATTAATAGTGAAACAAAATTTAGATTTTTTTTGTTTAAACGAGTCGACTTTAAACAAGTGTGACCAGCAGCCCATAAAGTAAGAATGCAGATACTTAGACAGTAGATTTTTGTCACCCAACTCTAGTTCAGACCCATATTACAGACATTATTGAAGTAATGAACTTAACTTACCTGAACTTGAAAATTGGTATGTAGGTTAATTATATCGACCCAATTGCGCGAACTGTAACAGTAACTGTAAATCGAATAGAGGTGAAGATGACCACACACATTGAGAATTCCTCTTCAAATCGCAGCAGCAGGTCAGCAAACCAATAATTTTGTATGTCACATGCGTTAATTTCGTCCACAAAAATAAATCAAGCAATAGCTAGCAAAGTATTTAAACAGCTGATGAGTTAGTGGCTTTTGAATAAATTTGCATCATTATGTCAATTACGTAAAATATGTTACATACGATAATTTTGCGCAAAGGGGTTGATATGGTGTGGGACATTTTACTGTTTACTGTTTTTGAAATAAAATATCAAAACATTTTTTCAAGGATTCGATCTGCGCCGGGCAGCTTGATCACATAATCATACGGAAAACTAGAGACTTAGTGTGTTTAAACTGGCCATTAATTATTTATAAAATTCATCAAAAACAAAATTTTCTTATTTATTTTATAAAATTATTTAGGGTATTCACTAGCTCTGTGTTAAGTCTTATATCTTAAATTTAAGACATAATAGCTTGTGAACGACCCTGTCTGATTTGACGACCTAATTGTTTTGACAAAACAAATGTTTTTGACACTTTTATCAAATTTTCGATTATTTTACATCATTTTAAAATTTAAGATTTTAAGACACATACCCCAGGGCATATTCAAAGTCTTAAATTTTTTTCAAGTATTTTGTTGTTCGTGTCTTAAAATTTTGAACTTTAAAAATTGAGATTTAAGACTTAAGACAGAGCTAGTGAATACCATAATTTTATTTATCAAATTATTCAACTTATAAAATTACGCATACGCCACGTGGGCTCATATGGGCAGTGAGGGGAGGCCTGGTCAGATCGGTACACGTAATTTGTGCTATAACTATTATGAATATAAGTCTTACTAGGAACAACTTTATTGTTTTCAGTGGTAGCGTTCTTAAGCCTAAACATTTCTACTAACATCTCTCAGTGTAAACACAACCTACCTCCTTCAAATCAAAAATACAAGTTTTTTTAAGAGAATTAATAACACCTCCATTTAAATTCATTATAATAAATAGAAGTAGTCTACATAAGCATAGACCCTACCAAGTATATCGGTGTAGAAATGTGATCATAAAACGCCTACTAAATAAAACTGATTTCGAAAAATTGGTTACTTTAAATCTCTAGATCTTTATTCATGTTCGTGAGTTTTTTGAGTGTCGCATGTGTATTATTTATAGCTTGGTGCTATAAAATAATAAATTTTAATTGAAATCAATTATCTTATCAGCTAATTCAAAAATTCTGAAGAGTCTCACTAAATGGTATAAAAGCCCAAGTTGGTTCTGCATTGGCACCACATTAAGAAAATGTTTTGGTTTAGTCTTACATTCCTCCTAGCCTTGGGAACGCTGACACAAACTCTGCCTGTGGCAGAGCCTGTGGCAGAGGAAGTGGAAAAGGCAGAGGGTTTCAGCGGCAAGCAGCCCTATGAGATGCGTCTTACCCCTGAGCAGGAGGAGTATTTGAAGGGCACCGGTGACGCTGAATCCCGTAATGTGTGGCGCTGGTCTAATTACTACTGGGGTGGTAGCACCCTGGTTTACAGTTTTGGTCCTGGATTGTGTAAGTTTGCTTAACATACTTATAGAAAATATAACAATTTTTTTTCTGTTTATAGCCGCATGGGATCACTCCCAAATCCAGCATGCCATGAATGGTATTTCCGCTAATACCTGTGTGAGATTCCGTCATACCAACAATCCCTACGAAAACCAGGTGGTCATTCAGAGAACCGAGCCCGGCTGTTGGTCCTATGTGGGTTATTTGGGTTGGAATCATCAACCTTTGAATTTGGGCGATGGTTGCATTTGGTATGGCACCATTCAGCATGAGTTACTTCATGCTTTGGGTGTGGTACATATGCAAAGTGATCCCTATCGGGATCAGTATGTGCATATCGCCTATGAGAATGTTCAACCTGGATTCGAGAGCAACTTTGATAAGTACAGTGCAAATGATGTCCACGATTTTGGACTGGGCTATGATTATGACAGTGTGATGCATTATGGAGCTTATGACTTTTCGAAAAATGGACAACCCACCATTATTCCTCTATATGGCCCAGCCAATATTGGTCAACACGATGGCATCAGCTGGAAGGATGCACAGAAGCTAAACTATATGTATTGCTAAATCTGACAAATTGCTATTAAATAACAATTTTTGAATGGAATGAAGAGTATTATATCTGTATCTACTTTTGTTCAAAGGGGTTAGGTCTTTGAAGTTTGAACCTCATTAGCCTTCAACATAGACTTTTCTGAGAAAAACTCTGGCAACTAATTTGTCAATTTAACTAAATGTTTACATGATAGCGAATCACGTGTAGTCATTAGCCGCTTGGGCAATTATCGAATGTTCGTGCATTGTATAAAACCCCCAACTTACTTACCTTTCAAACCACAGTTCGATCATGTTTAGCCTCACCTTAACATGCCTCCTAATCATAGGAACCTCCTTAGTACAAACTGAGCCTCTAGAAGAAGAAATGATTCTTACCTCCGAGCAGGAAGATTATTTATTGGAAACCAACAAAACAGTTAATGCATTGCGCTGGTCTAAATACTACTGGAAGGGTGGCGTTCTTCCCTACGTTTTTGGCCCCGGTTTGAGTAAGTCTGCATAACCCACTGACAATATATATATATAAGGTCTCCAATTTTAGCCTCCATTGACCAGACTCTAGTACTGCAGGCCATGGCGGATATAGCTAAGCAAACCTGCATTAGGTTTCGCCTTTCCCGTAATCCCAAGGAAAAGAAGGTGGTCATTCAGAGAGTAGGTTCTGGTTGTTGGTCCTTTGTGGGCTACTTGGCTCGAGAGCGACAACTACTCAATTTGGGCTTTGGTTGCATGTCTCGGGGTATAATACAGCATGAGTTACTCCATGCCCTGGGGTTTGTACACATGCACAGTGATCCCAACAGAGACAAGTTTGTTAAAATCATTTATGCCAACGTAGCAAATGGCTACAGGAGAGCATTTGCCAAATACAAGGCAAAGGATGTGAGCGATTTGGGTGTGGGCTATGATTATAACAGTGTGATGCATTATGGACGAAAGGCCTTCTCAAAGAATGGAAAAGCCACCATACAAACATTGCGTAGCCCCGCCAATATTGGTCAACGCAAAGGACTAAGCAAGAAAGATGTGATTAAGCTTAAGCGAGTGTATTGCAGCAAGAAATAGATAAAAATAAAAAAAATTGTGGTCTGGCATCGGCAAAATTTCTAGCAGATTTGAATGAGTTATGCTGAATTTTTATAGGGCCAAAAGATTTGCCTTGAAAATTACTGAAATTTTACTCAAAATGAGGCAAAATAAGCCCAGACTAATGGATTTAGTGTTCCCCATTTTCGTTGGTAAAAATTGCGTTTAAGAAATTTCTAGAGAATCCATGTGTTATTGGACGTTGGTGTTCGTTGCTCGACGGGTTAATATCTTAATTCTTTTTTTTCATTTTGTTTGTTAAGGTGCCTAAAAGCAGGCAACATATTTTTTTGTAAGCACCTAGTTTTTGAGAAACATGAGGATGAGAAAGGGCCCTTAGTGTGTTTCAATATTGATCCTGCAGAATGGACAAAGAAGTTGAAAATGTGAGGACAGATCATTCATTTAGGGGGTCTTCTACCTTTTTTTTTTTTTTTTTTGTTTTTGTTTTGCCTTATTATTATAGCTTGAACATTCCCCTTTTATCCCCTTTAAAAACATTTTCAAAATTCAAAATATTTTAGCAATTATAGCCATTTAAGTGGAGCAATGTTTTTGCTACGTAGAGTATTTTCATACGTCGATCAAAACTTTGAGAATCGCTTTTCTCAAAACCACGTTTTTTTGACCTGATAGCCCTGATTGCGTCAGTTCTACTGAACCGATTTTGATAAGCCATGTTGCAATCGACGCAAAATTGTAGTTCTAGCCCGTACCTCAATCATGAACTAATTTTTACTATTTTTTTAACTATAAAACCCAAAAAAGTAATCATCAAATACGAACAATTAAGTCATTAATTGAATTGATATAATACTCAAAGTATGAAGTTGATAATTCGATAGTATCAAAATAATATTTTCGATGTTATCAAAATTATAGTAATTTGTATCAGAATGACATTTCTTTGTATTAAATTTAAAGTACAAATTTAAACTTTTTGTATCATTTGAAACTAGCCTTTAACAATTTGGCAATAATAAATAAAAAATATCGTACATTGTTATTTTTCTGAATTTTTGTTGCGATAATTTAGCCGGCATACACAAAAGCGTGTGTTTATCGGGCTCAATCGCAAGACAGCAAGGGCAAATTGGAGAGAGGTATACAGACTGTTTCAAGTTTGCCGTATCTCTCATTAGACTCCTTCTTGCTGGTGCGCATTTGTCGCTCACTATCAAGTGCCTTATTTGTATCATCAATGAGCTGAATAATAACGAGAATTACAAGTGTCAGCATTTATGCAATTTGCTTTGCTAGAGAGAATCGAGTATGACAGTTCGATTTTCCGAACTAGTACTCGATAACATCAAAAATGTGAGTTTCGAATAGATACTTTTACGTAACAATTTAATAGGCATAGGTTCAACTTAACACCTCTAATATTAATTTGATACTTTCTTGGATTATATTGATACAAAAAAAAAAATGCTGGTTGTAGTTTCAATTTGTGACAACGCTTATCAAATTATATTGATAGCGAATTTTTTTGGGAGTACAAAAAAAAATTGAAAAATCTAATTTATTTTAAAGACCGCAAATTTATAAAAATTATATTGATAAATATGATTGAGATACGAGCCAGAATTACTTCAATTCTGATCACAACCTCATTTACCGTTTTTTTTTTCCGATAACCTGGAGTCCCGGAATCAAGGTTACCACCTCTACACCTTGTTTTTGAGATCTTAATTGGCAGGCTGATAATTTTTTTGAACAGCCCTCGAATTCCAAAACCCTTTTATACACTGAAAAAGTGTATATTAATTTGCCAGAAGTTTGTAACGCATAGAAATATTCATTTCCGACCCATAAACTATATATATTCTTGATCAGGACGACGAGCTGAGTTCATTTCCGCTTGTCCGTCCGTCCGTCTGTCTGTCTGTCTGTCTGTCTGTCTGTCTGTTTCTACGCAAACTAGTCCCTCAGTTTTAAAGCTATCGAGCTGAAATTTTGCACAGAGTCTTCCTTTTACTGCACGCAACTAATATGTCGGAACCGGCCGGATCGGATGACTATATCATATAGCTGTCATAGGAACGATCGGTCGAAAAATAAGTCTTTGTGAGAAAAACTTTTTGATTTCCATCGTAGCGTCACCAATCGTGGTGTATATTAGTTTTATATGCTTCCACACAATTCTGGAAAAAATTTATTAAAATCGGATGACTATAGCATATAGCTGCCATATAAACGGTCGGTCAAAAAACTACTTCTAGTGAAAAAAAACTTTTTTGTTTTCCATCGTATCGGCGCCAATCTTGGTATACGTTAGTTTATATGCTTTCACATAATTCTGGAAAAATTTATCAAAATCGGATAACTATAGCATATAGCTGCCATAGGGACCTATCGTTCGGAAAATGTGTTTTACTAAGAAAAGTTTTTTATGGTATCAAGTTTTTTTTATCAATGATTTAAAAATTTTAGGAATATCTGATATCTATATCCTATAGATATTTTTTACCGGTTAAGGCAGTTGGGTAAAGTTTTCAAGTGTATTAAAAACTTCGGCATAGTCGAAGTTAGCTTTGCCTTCTCGTTTTTTTATTTTATAATTTGATTAATAAATATCAGAAAACATAAAACCAAATTGAAGATATTATAATATTATATATTATAGCTTCATTTAAATGTGCTGTAAATTCTCTTCAGCTAGTTGTGAGTGATTTTTTGAAATGCCGACAACTTCAGGAAATTATAAACAAGTTTCGAAAAGTAGCTAAAACGCCTAGATCGCCGACTTACAGGTAACTAGCTACAAAATGTCTTTAATAATTTAAATACATGACACCTAAAATGCGTTTTAAATTACTTTCACAATGGCAATTTGGAACCGAGGGTTACCTCAGCCTATTCTTGTTGTACCGCCTAGGTGGAGCTCGACGTACACCATGTTGGCAAACCTGACGTCACTGAAGAAGTACGCTGAAGACAAAAGGGAGAGCTCAGCACAGCTCAGTGTATTAGAGTGGGAGAAGGCTCTTTTCATCTTTAAAGCAAATAAATTTTTTGAAAATTTTAATCGGCTTTGACTTGACACTAAACTAAGACATAAAATTAAAGAGTTTTTTGAGTGACGAGAGCAATCGGTCATATCGAACGAAGTTGTCCTTTCTGCAGCATATTTGGACCCAAGGATTCCAGTCATTTCCCTACGAAATCCAAATAAACTAAAACAAAAAAAAAATTCGGGTAAAAACCCAAATAAAAATTTATTCTGATTTCTAATAGCAGGCTCAAAAATATAAATTCTGGTGCCTCTCACTTTTACTGGTTCAAGACCGATTCCGAAACCGCTGAACTGGTTGAATATTGGTTCAGGCTAATATCTCAAAAATTATTGAAGTTATGAACTTAAAGTTTGATGTGTAGGTTAGCTATATAAAGACTGATATTTCTCTGGTTAAAGACTGGTTCCGAACCCGCTGAACCGGTTCTCAGGGAACCGATTAAAACTATGTATTATATAAATAATATGGAGTAAATTAAAAAGTGGTTCTCAGCGATTTAAATTTGATTATAAACCCTTTCAGAATCATAAAGAATTTGCTTGAATTTGTATATAGCTAATGAACACGGTACTTTTGTTCAAAGGGGTTGGGCCTTCATAGTTCGAATCTCATTAGCCTTCACTGTTGACTTTTGCGTGAAAAAAAAACGTTTGCAACTAATTTGTCAATTAAACTAAATGGATTCATGATAGCGCATTACGTGTAGTCATTAGCCGCTTGGCAATTATCGCTTGTAAGTGCTTCGCACGTGGAAACCCGTTTTTTAAATTGTATAAAACCCCCAGCGGAGTTACTTTAAACACCACATTAAGATCATGTTATGCCTCACCTTAACATGCCTCCTAATCATGGGATCCCTGGTACAATCTCAGCCTTTGGAAAAGGAAATGATACTCACCCCCGAGCAGGAAGATTATTTAAAGGGCACAATTAAATCTGTTAATGTAATGCGCTGGTCGGACTACTACTGGAAGGATGGCGTTCTTGTTTACACTTTTGGCGAGGGTTTGAGTAAGTCTGCATAACCCACTCACAATATATATACAAATGGTATTCAATTAAAACCTGTTCTTAGACTCAAAAGACCAGCGTGGAGTACTTAAGGCCATGGCGGATATAGCTAAGCAAACCTGCATAAAGTTTCGCCTTTCTCACAATCCAGAGGAGCCCAAGGTGGTCATTCAGAGAAAAGGTTCTGGTTGTTGGTCCTCTGTGGGCTACTTGGGTGAGAGGGAACAACTACTCAATCTGGGCTCTAGTTGCATGTTAAAGGGTACCATACAGCATGAGTTACTCCATGCGTTGGCATTTGTACACATGCAAAGTGATCCCAAACGGGATGAGTTTATCAGAATTGTTCCTGAGAATATTCAATCCGGATATGAGCACAACTTTGCTAAATACCCTGCAGATATGGTAGGCGATTTTGGACTGGGCTATGATTATGACAGTGTAATGCATTATGGACCAACGAAATTCTCAAAGAATGGAAAACCCACCATTATACCACTGCATAGCCCAGCCAAAATTGGTCAACGCAAAGGATTAAGCAAGAAAGATGTGCTAAAGCTTAAGCAAGTGTATTGCAGCAAGAAATAGTTTACTGCGTGGCAATATCAAAGAATAAATTGAACATGGGCTTGAACTGAACCACCGGGGCTGAGTCTTTTTTTTTTGGGAAAATCGTAGCTCCAGCTCTTATAGAATCAAGGATACCAGGGGACCAGATATAACAGTTACTGGATAACAGTTAAAATAAAAATTAACAGTTATATTGCAATTTTTTTATATAAAATTTTAAATTATTCTTGATTTTTATTTTACATTATTTTATGATTTTTATTTAATTACTCTTTAACAGTTATTTTTTAATTTTTATAAATTTTTTTACATGATAACAATTTTTACTTTTTAAAATAAAAGTCATCATAAAATTATTCAAAGACTTTTATTTTTAAAGTCATAGCATAAAGTCTTTGCATATATCGCATAATAAAGCCATTGAGGAAAAACTGTAAACATAATCTTAATCGTGTAGTTCGAGTAACATCAAATTAAAATTTTATTTATTATTTAATTTTTATTAGTAAAAAATCTTTGCAAGGATTCGGAAGACAAATTATATCTCAAGTGTGTCAATACCAATTTTTAGTGAGAAAATCCCTCTCTACACTAACTTGAGTAGCGGGCACGCTGTTGACAACCTTTGTCAGTTGATACAAATGGGAAGGAGCAAATTTTTCTTCCCAATATTTCTTAAGTCGATGTCTATGTCAATTGGCTTAAAAACAAATAGAAGTGGATCGTTTACTCTTAGAGTTGCAAGTATATTTACGATTTAAAATGCTATGACTTTTAAAATAAAATAAAAATTTGACTTTTATTTTAAAAAAATATTATCATGTAAAAAAATTTATAAAAATCAAAAATAACTGTTATGATCATAATAAAATTAAAATCATTAAATAATTGGTATTTCTGGAGTTTTAAAATAAAAACCAAAAATAATTGTTATTTTAAGTCTTTTTATTATAAGCAAAATATAACTGTTAATTTTTGATAAAACTTATAACTAGTTACTCCCTGTATATCCCTAGTGGGGCCATTTTCATTCATAAATATATATAGATTTCTTATTTACGCCCATTTTACTCAGGATTTACTTCGAAACGGCCACTTCCTTGCAGAACCGGTCATATGTAGTACCAACCTTTGGACCAAATTTTAGTTAAAAATATCTCAAATATGGCTTCACTTTGACTGACCCAAACTGACTCGGCACCGTTTTTGAATCCAGAAAATATTTAACCAACCCAGACGCCTTACCTTTTAGTTTATAGCTAAAACAATTTCGTTAGAAAATCGGTAATACTGGTTGGAAATTTTTTTAATTCCTACGCCTCGTTGCCGACCTTTGATTTATATTTCTTCTATTCCACCGAATTCCTTTAGTTTGTCTTAAAAAAACGCTCAAAACTTTGTATGATTTCCTGAAATGAAAAAAAAAAATTCCATCCATTCGCCCCAACCGCAATCGGCATAACGCCATATTTGGCGGGATTCCCAAATGGATGCAAATAATTATATCTTTTTTGATGTCCCTGACATTGAAAACTTCTATTAGTTAGCAATGCATCGAAGTACCTGAAGAAAACTTATACAATTTTCAGTATAAATATATTTTTTTACAATTAATTGAAAAAACCCTTGCTGAAATATAAAAAATGTGATCTTGATACTTGTATAAAGTTAGTCACGTGCGACATCGTAAGTGTGATAATTAAAATATTTTCTTACATAAATGATTTATTTTTGTAAATATTTTTAAATTATAATTATTTAAATCTAAAAGGCATAAACAGCGGCGAAAAATACAGTGTAGAGAAAAGTTTGACGATCAATAATTTTAAAAAATTTAATTATATATCTTGATGTACTAAGTTTTTTAATATTTCGCCAAACTACAAAAATAACAAATTATCTGATGGAAAAAAATGTCCCGTGCGACATTTCCCGTGCGAAAGTGATTAATAATAAATTTGAAAAAAAGTATACGATTTTTTTGTGTAAAATCAAAACCATTTTAAAGTGATATCAATATACAACGTTCCAAAATTTAACACATTTAAATGTTGTCCCAGGTTTCTGAAATCGATGTTTAGTTTTTTTTAAAAATGGTACAAAATAACCATAGACGAAACAAAACTTTATTTTGTATTTAATTTGTTATCGTTTAGTAGCCAAGGCGGAAATATGCTTGAATCGACTTTCGTAAAATTGTTCATTTTTTTGAAATTTCTATAAATAATTTGATTTCCTTATTACTGTCATTTAACACGTAATTAAGCTACTCAAGCATCATATTTTCAGCTATTTAACTCTTATCAGTCATCGACGTGCACTTTCTTATCTCACCCAAAATGAAATGACTTCCTCAATCATATAAAAGCCACATCGGTCTTAGCTTTCTCACATCATTAACAAAATGATTTATCTTTTCATTACAAGTCTGCTGGTCTTAGGAACCGTAGCCCAAACTCTGCCAGCGGATGAGGTCGTAGAAAGTGAAATGCGGCTCACCTCAGATCAGCAGGAGTATTTGAAGGGAACTTCAATAAATCGTAATACGCAGCTTTGGACTAAATATCACTGGAAGAATGGCATTCTGGTGTACAGTTTTGGCCAGGGATTGTGTAAGTCTTAAGTGAAATCAAAAAAACTAATTTCCATTTATTGTTAATCCTTATAATATAGCTTCTTCGGACCAAGGACGTATACGTCAAGCCATGGCTGATATATCACGACAAACCTGCGTACGTTTTCGACAAACTCGCAATCCCAAGGAACCACAGGTGGTTATCCAAAGAATTGGCGGCGGTTGTTGGTCCTATGTGGGCTACTTGGGTTGGCTGAGTCAACCTCTCAATCTGGGCAGTGGTTGCATGTCTCGGGGTACAATACAACATGAGTTACTTCATGCTTTGGCCTTTCTACACATGCAAAGTGATCCGCAACGGGATCGATTTGTCAAAATATTCTATGAAAACATCAAACCCGGTTTCGAGCACAATTTTAACAAATACCAAGCCAAGGATGTGGGTGACTTGGGTTTGGGCTATGATTATGCCAGTCTTATGCATTATGGTGAGTATGCCTTCTCCAAGAATGGCCGACGTACCATGATACCCTTGCAACGTGGAGCCAAGATTGGACAACGTAAGGGATTAAGCCAAAAGGATGTGTTAAAGTTAAGGCGCATTTACTGTGGCAAATAATAAATAAATATGAGAGTTAAAAAACAAAAAAAAAGCAAAAAAAATTTACAATTCCAACGAGTTTGTGGCACTTGACAGGAAACACACAAAATCCGCAAAACAAAAAGCCCGAGGAGTCGAGAGGAAGTGTTTGCCTTTGTCCTGGACACTAAAAATTGAATATTTAGTGGTCGTAATTAAAAATTAGCGCAAACTCTGAGCCAGAATCCTTGCATAATCCCAAAGAGGACCAGTGAGCTCAGCTACCTAGCTGCAAGGTGGGTGGCAGTCTGGCATCCACATGCATATATATATGTATATATATTTTTGGTTTTTTAATGGCACAAATTGCATGTAGCCCAGGCTAGCTACTACCTGGCGGCTACCAGCACACAAAACGGAAGTCGTAAACATTTAATTTATGCAATGCAATGCATTTGCGTTTTTAGTTACATCTAAAGATGGTCCTAACAAGCAGGAGTGGAATGAAACGGAGGGGCGGGCATCTTATCAGTGCGCCAGCGACTGGTATTAGCAGCTAGAGAGATCTCTTTAGCCAAGGTTTAAAATGAGGTTTAGGTAAGGGATTCATAAAACAAAACTATTTTTTTCCCCACTTTTATCTAAACAAAACTTGGTCACATATTTTGCTCTTAGGTATTTTTATATTTGCCAAATTTGGTCACTCTCAATTAAGCGAGAATTGCTTCAAAGTATGGTCACTCTTAAATAAATCCTGGCGTTAAAAAAAGATCGCCCAAAAACTACCCAATTCCCATCTAAACCCAAACCGGATCTCATCTGTTTGGGAATTCGGTTAAGAAAACTTAAGGAAAAGTCTTAGGGATTTACATGATGAAGCAAACTTCATAAAGTTTTCTTAGTAGGTGTGAAACTCAAGGGAATTCTTTCAGACCTATTAAACGAAAAGTATAAAAATAGATTTTAGTCTCTCGCCTACTAAGACAACTTCATAAAGTTTCCTTCATCATGTAAATCCCGTCTAAGTCCGCGTTTACACGATGAAGTTTGCTTCATGAAGCTCTCTTCGATTTTGTTTTGAAGCATCTTCAAAACTTCAGGCGCATTTACATGATGCAGGTTGCTTCGTGAAGTTCTTTTCAACTCGCCTGACAACCCGAGTTATCGATAAGCAAATAACCCACAAATCAACCCTGCATCAGTTCTATCGGAACAAAGCAAAGGAGAATGATCGAAAAGCTTCACGCCGCGGTAGGTCATGAAGCTTTGCCTGCTTCGGCTGCCCCTCTTCACCTCTTCCCCACAAACAAAAACTTCATGAAGACCTTTATGAAGAACTTCATGAAGGAAACTTCATCGTGTAAATGCGGACTAAGTTCTTTCTTAGGATTTTGTTTAAATATCTTTCTATTGAGAAGGAAAATTAAAATGGAAAATGGAAAAAAAGTCCTTTTCAAAAATATCCCTTGCTGATTGCTCTACATATCAATGTTTTTTATGAACATTTTAACGGCTTCAAACCCCAACTTTCAGCATACTTATCCCCCCACTGTCCCCATGCAAATAGCTTGTTCCTTTAAATTTCCCCCAACCCACTTACCATTCTAAAAACCGAGAGCCGCCGAAACCAAGCTTTCAAGTCTTAGCATTGTCTTGAGAATTTCTTTCGTTCCGGTTTTTTTTTTTAACACAAAATATTGCTCGCATAATAAAGAGAATTTAATGGGTTAAGGCGGCCACTAGAACGCCTGGCCATCAACTTTTCGCCAAGAGCAGTAAAAAAAAAAATACAGACCAAGTTTTTGCTCTTCTAGCCGGCGCTTGTGGTTGTTGTTGTTGCCGCTGTTGCTGCTGCTGCTTATGATCGTTCTAATTTTATGACATTCTATTTTCATGTGTATATATGTGAGGGTGAGCGAGTCTGAGGCGAATGCAGGCCAGAGCCATTTCATAGTCAGACATGAATGCTGCGCTTTGTTGCCCTGCTACGCCTTTGTTTGTATTGGCCTCAGGGGTAAAGTTTTTAGGATAATAACTTCCTGCGACTTTACGAGCCAAGGCAAAAGCCAAAAACCCAACCAGCAGTAGCAGCAGCAGCAGCAGCAACTAAAGGGAAATGAGAATGCTTAAGCAGGCAAACACTGCCAGAAAAATATAATTGTCAAAATGGTCTAGAATAAGCTAGATCTCACTTTTAAAAAAACTTCGTCTGTTAGTTTCTTGCCGAGAAAGTTCAAAGGCAAGACATACACAGACCCGCTGCTTAGACCAGGTTTTAAGCTAATCCTTTTTTAATTATATTTTATATATTTGAAAAAGTGTTGTACCCAGAATTTCTAACCCCCTCTATACTCTACAAAAAATAAATAAATATAATAAAATTCCACACATTAAATTAACAAAAATTAGGTAGCTATTTTAATGGTCTCCGATCCTCTCATTAGCAGTCTCTGCTATCAAAATTAAATTTAAGAAGTTCCAAAATACTTTCATTCTTACTGACCAACTTTTCTGATTGAACTGCTCTTTGACTTGAATTATTCTTTATTCATTTTTCAATACGGTCGAAATTTAATCATTAATATTTTTATAGGGATTTCTAACCTTTAAGCCAGGGTTCGACTGTCATATCAATTCACATGCAAATGAGCCTAATGCTTTACCGAAGTTATGCCTGACTGATTGACAGAGATTCAAACTCAACCTACGATTTTTGGGTAGAACATCGAACTGTGCTTTGAACGCTTTTAGCCTAATCACACTGAGTACATTTTAGAGGAACGCGTGGAATTGATGTTAAATGTGAAACTGCGATTCACTCTGGCAACATCTAACATCTGACACAAAAGTGTTGCCTACTTTGTAGCGCATAGCGTATACGCCACTTATTCACAAATACATTGCCTACCTTGTGGGGCACGAATTGCGCATACGCCACATTTTCACAAATGTGTTGCTAACTTTGTGGGTAATTTTTGTTTTTAATCGCCAACGTCCTTCTTATTGCAAAATTCAAATGTCTACCAGTCGGATCAGGCAACTCCGAATTTAAGTCTGAAATATGAAAACTTCCACATTTCAGCAAAACCGAGATTTGGATTAGATGCTTTTAACTCTCTAGATTACCGGAACACATCGAATATAGAAAAACTGGCGTTGTGTGAGTTCTAAAAAAGTCTACAGAGATGTACAATTTACTCAAAACAGTCAATTATGTAGTACATTATACTACCCCGAGTCTCTAACATGCTTAACTAAACTGCACATCTTAGACTTCAGTTTTTAATCGTGTTGGCATTTTTATATGTTCCTAGACGGAATCGAGCCCACAACCACCCGCATAGTATTGTCTCATGTATACTAAGTTCCACATATCGGCCTCCATGTGAGACGGTGTCAAGTGGTTTTAATGCGAATTAAATTTAAAAATAAATATAACAATATTTGACAAATTTCTCTGAGATTTAGCTTCAAGTGTTTTTGATGTTGCTACGATGAGAATAGGACGCACATCTTTATTTTGAAGAGATGTTGGATGCTTTGATGTTGCCTAATTTTGTATTAGCTTATTGTAAATGTTTGTATTTGTGATATGTAGATGTTTGAATAACCGAGTAAGCAGAACTGTTCTACTATTTCTCGAGAATCTTTTGAGCTTTTTTTATCGCTATATTTACTAGCCTATAAAGTCGAGAATCATTATACAAATGAGCAAACTAAACAAAGCTGTCGTTCGCTTGCATGAATACAAAAAAATGTGTAAATTTCCGGGTAACCTTAAAAAATTTTAGTAAGCAGTAAAAAAGACTTTTTAAACATTACAACTGAATGTCAGGAGAATTTTTTACGTGGGATTATTGAATCATTGAATTTTATTATAAAAATTTGTGCTTTATGAGAAATTTGCACAGGCAATTAAAGCTATTGCGTCCAAAATTTTGTACCATTTTCACTTTCAAGAAAAATATTGCTTCTGTATCTGCCAGTCTTAACACACTTTACGCCTTGGTTCGACTAGTCGAACAGGAAAATTTCCTAAATATTTTTCTCTAAGACAATTTTTTAACTAGATACACTCTACTATAAAAAATTTCATTGGCTTTCAGACTAAAAATATTGCGATTACATTGCAGGTGGGCTACAGGTGAGGGTCGAAAAAAACCTTACATTAAGACCTCTTTTCTACAGGCTAAAAAACATATAACTATAAATATTTTGTTTCCGACAGACATTTAATATTGTAGGGAAAGGTCGAAAATATTCGGAAATAAAACAAAATATTGAAAATTAGCACAGAAAGAGAATAGCTCACCTGAGAAAGTGACTGTTCGACTAGTCGAACAACGGCGGTAGAAGTCAAATTGAATCAGCGTGCTACATACGGTGGGGTTTGTAGCCGGCGGCATCATTTTACCATTCTTTTTCAAGATAATAAAAATCGCAAGGTTACAGTCAAAGGAGCAAGGTACAATGCCTCATACCACACGATACGCAAAACCATGGGGTTTAATTGAAAGGCCAGTTTGGTGAAATATTAATTTCCCAGCACGCTAATTTAAATATCTTGTGTACGTGTGTAATCAGGGATATTATTTTATTCGTCTTTATTTAGAATTTTTCTTAATTTTCCACTACCCGTTGTCTTAAAACAGCTTGCTTTCAAAAAAATGTAACTCTTCATTACTAAACAAAACTTAAATTGGTGAAATTATTGCCAGATAGCCAACTTTAAATCAGCATACGGAAAATCCAGCTAATCCCTTTACCAGCTTTGCACATTTTTTTCTTCTTTATTTTTAATCCTCGCTCTTTTTTCGCTCAGTGTAAAAAGCGCATTGCATATGAACAACGCCGCTAAGGCAAGCCCTGAAAAATATCTTAAGACCTCCACTTAAAGCCAGCCAGCGAGTAAAAGCAAAAGCAAATGCCAACACATCAGCAAGCGGGGCGAACCACAGAAACTTTTGACGTTGACGACAGCAGCGGCTGAGCAAGGGGCACGGGTGCAGGGAATGCGGCAGCATATTAAAGACAGACAGTCAGGCTGTAGTAGGAACAGCGTCATGACTGTGGGCATAATCTCAGACATAATTACACACAAACGAAGACTGAGAGACAGACAGACAGACAGACCGAGAGTAAGAGAGAGAGACTGACAAATGCAGTCGCACATGAATGAGTTTTCCACGTCCTTTTTCCACCTGTTTTCAGCAAAGCGAAAGTTGACTTAAAGGTGGCCACAAGTTAGAACTTTTTGCGAGGCAGAGCCGCAGGGGGGAAAACTATTAAAAGTGCATTTAAAATTAATTAAGCATACGACGTGTGGCCAAGAGTTGAAAAATTTAAGACAAATCAAAAATTGTCTAGGGGGTGGGGGAGGGAAAGAGGTCATAAATGAGCGAGATTTCTGTTCTGTTCGGGCAAAGTTTAGACACAATATCGCTAATGATAATTACAAGCTGAAAACTTTGCCTACATTTGTGGGGGGATGTAAGTCTGTGTGTGTGTGTGTGTGTATGTGAGTGTGTTTGTTTGCCTTTCAACTTCAGTTGGCAACACAAGCATAAATATAAAAATTTTTCAGCGGTTAGTACAAAAGTTCGACCACAAACCAGCAAATGGGCGGGCAAAGAGCTGTAGCTGGGTCTGTGGAGGGCCCTGAAAAAGTTTAGAGGATTCTGCTCCTGTCAGCTTCAATTAAATGCTATTATTAGAAAATTGCACTTATGGCTTAATAAATTATTGAAAAAAAACATTAATTAAATTAGAGAAGTCGAAATGTATACCAATCACGGAATAAAATCGAAACCTAAGACATACCCGTATAAGGAAAGGAACCAATTTCAACTCCGAACCAGAACAGAAATTGATATTTGGCATTTTTTGAGATATATATTTAGAAAACAAAATCTATATATTTTTGTCCTAAGATATAGTAACTGGGCATATTTGCATTCCTTCACAAATAAAGTCAAACACTTTCAATTTGAAATGCCAACGATTATACAAAAATCTCTAGAGATTTCTCACACAGTATAATGTTGGTATATTCATAAATCCTAAATTGAAAATTTATTGGGGTACAATTGTACCCCCAAGGACAGTTTTAGGGTTAAGTACTTAAGTACTCATGTGCAGAATTTGCAAGCAAGCACACTTACACATTGACATTTGTTGTTTGAATATTTTTAAATCTTGCGTTGTATGTTTCTGGGGGTACAAATGTACCCCTAGGATTTTTTATGCAAGTTTAAAGTTTGTAAAAAAAAAGCTGAGCCCCTTTTCCTAAGTTTCAATCCAACTGCTTGCATCGGGGTAAAATTGTACCCCATAGGCGAATAGCTAACATTTTCGAATTACAAATGATTGACAAAGCAGAAAAACATTGAGCTTGCAAATTTTTAAATCTTGCGATGAAAGTTTCTATGGGAACAAATGTACCCCTAGGATTTTTCTTTTAGGCAAGTTAAAAGTGTGTGAAAGAAATTCAGAACCCTTTTTTTTAGTTTCAAACCAACTGCTTGTATCGGGGGTAAAATTGTACCCCAAAAATAGCTAACATTTTCGAATTACAAATGATTGACAAAGCAGAAAATCCTTGAGTTTGAAAATACTTAAGTCTTGCGTTGACAGTTTCTTGGGGTACCAATGTACCCCAAGGTCAGTTATAGGCTTAAGTTGCTTTATTTTATTTTATTTTTTTATAAGCATTGGTTATTAGATTTGCTGCGCATGCTTCAGGGGGTCTTCCACCTTTGAAAAATAGTTTTTTTTCATTTTTTTGTTTTTCATTAGTATTATAGCTTAGACATTCCCCTGTCATCCTCTATAAACCATTATCAAAAATTCGAAATAGTTTAGCAGATATATGCATTTTAGTAATGTTCATACTAAAGTGAGTATTTTATACGTTGCTCAAAACTTTAAGCGCGATTTTCTCGAAACCACGATTTTTGACGTGGTAGCCATTATTGCGCCAGTTCTACTAAACCGATTTTGATTGGCCATGTTGCAATCGACGCAGAATTGATGTAATTCTGGCTCGTACCTCAATCAAGAGGATTAACATTTTTTTACTATTTTTTTACACTAAACTAAAAAAAAAAACTTGAAAAATAAAATTTTGTTTCTTAATGGCCGCCAATTTTTTGTAAAAAAAAATATTTAAAAATATGATTGAGATACGGGCCAGAGTTACATCAATTCTGATCATAGCCTCATTTACGGTTTTCATTACCGATAACCGGGAGTCCCGTAACTATGGCTACCACCTGTACACCTTTTTTTTTGAGACCTTTATTGGCAGGCCAATAACTTGTTGAACAGCCCTCGAATTTAATATTTTTTTTTTTTTATTTTCTTATAGAATTAATTAATTAAACAAAACCAAAAACCAAATTAGAAAAGCTCTCATGGTTCTCCCTCCAGAATTAAAAAAAAAACACACTCATAAAACCCTGTTCAAAGGTGGAAGACCCCCTTATTGATCCAGTCTCCCCGAATTAATTGCAAAGTGATCTTAGTGCTTGGTGTCGACTCTATCGTCTCGCTCTAAATACTGCAAAGTTTACCTAAGCTAACCGTATGTCTATGAATAAAGAATTTATGGGGAACCCTTAGATCGTATATACAAAATAGACGGTATAGGTATACTTTTTGAACCCAATTTGAGCTTCTACAGACAAAACAGTGCAGTAATTTGCTTGGTTTTATCAAGAGATGGTCCAAAGAATTTAATAATTCCTACATCACCAAACAACTTTACACTTCGCCTATTTGTCCTACTCGGAAATATTACTCCTGTCTCTTGTCTCCGCAGTAACTCACTTACCAGAATGCTCCTATTTACCTTCCGCCTCGCCTAACGAATTATGCCCTTTCGCTGTCTGTGCCTTGCCTATAATGATTACTCTCACCTCTTTTTTCCATTTAAAGTAAGCGTAAGGTTTTACTATATTTCCTCTCAATATATTTCACATATTTTTAAAGCCATTTAATATTTAATATTAGTTTCCCAACTGCATAACTTTTCTTTATTTATTGTACTTTGTCAGCTGGGTGCCAGTCCAAAACAAAAACAAAACAAAAAACTCTTTAAATATTTGAGGACAAGCTATTACATCGCAATTTTGTTGAACTTTTCAACTGTTACTTCGACTAATAACTTAATTGAGCCATTGCACGCATGAAAGAGCTGTGTTTCTCTAAATTTAACTGGTATAAAAGCCAAAGTTTTTGGAATACTTCCCTATTAAGTTTTGACTTTCAAAATGGTGCGGTATGTGCCCCGTTTTGCTGATGGTTCAAAAGTGAACCTGGCCTGGCCTTTGGCTTTATTTCGACACAATCACATCTTCTGGCCCTTGGATCCTAGTACCGGAAAATGGAGACGTTATGTGGATTATATAATGGCCTTCCTAGGCTGTCTTTTATTTCTACAGCATAACGATGCCGAGCTGAGATATTTACGGCGAGAGGCTGCCAATTTGAATTTAGATACATTTTTAACGGGCATGCCCACCTATTTGATATTGGTGGAGGCTCAATTTCGTAGTCTACATATATTGTTGCATGCCAATGATTTGCAAAAGTTTTTACAAAGATTTTATACCAAAATCTATGTGGATCCGCGCCGGGAAGCGCAAATGTTTCGTCAAATTGACAATGAAATGAAACTCAATCGTTTGGTGTCGGCCATGTATGCAGCTGTCATTACGGGTTATCTAATATCACCCATTTCCTCGATTATACATCGTCGCAAAGATTTCCTCTACTCTATGGTCTTTCCCTTTGATACGCAGTCTTTGATAGTGTTTATACCGCTATTGCTAACAAATGTTTGGGTGGGTCTGATCATTGATTCAATGATGTTTGGTGAAACGAATTTATTGTGTGAATTAATTGGTCATCTCAATGGACGTTATTTGTTGCTTAAACGAGATTTGGATCGGGCAATAGATAAGATTTTAGTGGCCGCAAAACCGGCACATATGGCCAGAGAACTAAAGGAATTGTTGGTACAAACTTTACGTAAAAATGTGGAATTAAATAATTTTGCTGAGCAACTGGAGCAACAATATACTGTGAGAGTTTTTATAATGTTTGCCTTTGCGGCGGGTTTGCTATGTGCTTTGTCCTTTAAGGCTTATACGGTGGGTGTGGCAAAGTATTTTATGTAGGAGCCTAATAATATTTTTAAACATTTTGTTGTTGACAGAATCCTGTGGCCAATTATATATATGCCATTTGGTTTGGTGCCAAAACTATGGAGCTGCTTTCTTTGGGTTATTTGGGCTCCAATTTGGCCTACACGGTAAGAGGCAAATTTTTCTATTATTTCTATTATTTTTCTTTCTTTTTATTTCTTTGATAGACCGAAAACCTGGGCTCTATGTATTATCACACTCGGTGGGAGCAAGTTCTACTCTATTCCTCAAATCCTCTAGAGAATCTACGTTTACTCAAATTGATTACCATATCCATTGAGATGAACTATAAACCCTTCTATGTGACAGGTTTAAACTATTTTCGTGTCAGCATTCAGGCGGGCATAAAGGTGAGTTTTATATGCTATATAAAATAATTTTCCTTTAATTCTTTTCACAGATATTGCAGGGTGCCTTCTCCTACTTTACATTTCTTACCTCCATGCAGCGTCGACAAATGAGCAATTAATATAATAAAGCATAATATAGCCCAGGGCTGATGCAGCGGCAGCGGCAGGACAACAAATGAATGCATATTAAAAGTCAATTATTGGTGAATTAATTTTAATTAAATTAAATTGATAAAAGGCGACACTGCGTTACGCTTCACTGACTTGGCGCCTGAAAATATGCAATAAAATATTCATGATTTCTGTGTATAAAACTTTTGCCTAGACGGAGGGGAAATTAGAATATCGCATTTTGCAGTTTTCCCCCCCAAAATGATCAGCCGCCATTAAGCCGTGGTAAGCCATAAATCTTCAACTTTCATGCTCTCGCTCTTTGCCTCAATTTCAATTTCCTTTGGCACGAACATTTTGGTAAATTAATCCATTAAAGTTTTGCCATGAAATGCACAAAAGTTTTCACATAAAAATTGTGCTTCTGCTTCTGTCTCTATCTCTGTTTCAACTCTCTCTCGTTCTCTTTCTGTCTTATTGGCACACATAATTCCATCATTGGAACTTTCAGCCTGCCATGGCGTTCATTGATAATTAGACACACCACGCCCACAATGCTGACGCCTCCTGCCCCATTAGCCAATTTGCACTTCATTAGCGCCGCGTTGTTCGACCGTGCAGCATTCGGAATTGGAAGTTGCGGCCTTGGCAATTGCCTTAATGAGTTTTTATTTGTCAGGTTTAGTGTGAAGGGTTAGAGGGGAAAGGAAGCGGAAGAAGTTGATTGATCGGGGAAGTTTTTTTGGGATTTATTAGTTCGGGACATGTTGCATAACTCCAAATTTTAATCAACTGTTTGTTGGAAGCAGGGAAATCAAACCGATACCACTTGATTCGAATACATATTTATTTAAGGTTAAATTTTTTAAATTCCGAAATACTTCGAAATATTTTTAAATCTTTTGGGACAACACAAGATGAATTTATGATTTCTGAATTAAAAAATTATTATGTGATTTTCTGCTGAAATAAATTTTTAAGGTTTTTTAAGGTTTAATTTACCTATAGCTCTGTCAAAAATTGCCAAAGCTAAAGAAGCAAAACTTAAGCCCAGGCACTCATAGCCGCACAGCATAGACAGAGCAGCTTCTTAGCCGCAGACCGGCTTGCACGCGTTCGTCACAATGCGGAAATGTTCGTTATACGTCATTGGGGTACAATTGTACCCCGGTACCAGCAGTTAGATCAGTATGGTGGCCAATGCCAACGGCTACCAATCTAAAACAATCAAACACACTTGCTGGTAATTGGAATGTAGTAAATGAAGAATGGAGGCACAGCTCAGAAAATTGCCACTTATCTTGAGCAATGTATTTTCTGATAGGTCCTGCTGAGTTTTGAACGCTTGAAAATTTTTTTTTTTTTTTTAATAAAAATAATTCGAATTAAGTTGATGAACCCAAAAATGGTATTAATTTTCGTACTTCTTCACATAATTACTAAACATATTTGTGCACTTCATGTGCTTATGGCACACATTTCGCTCTGCCATTACGTTAACCATTCCCCGGATACCCTTATACCCTCCCCCATTCATTCATTTGCAGCTTCCAAGCATAAAAAACTCACTTAACAAATTCATAAAAATCAATTAATTCAAACGCGCAACTTTCGCACGCTTTGGCCCCAGCTTACCCGAGTGATGTCTGCGGTCTGGACTGGTGATAGTGGCAACAGTTTGTGTTATGAATATTTTAAGAGGCTCTGTCTCTCTCTCTCTCTCTTCCACCCCAACAAACAAGCAACATAGAAACAACAGAAGTAGAGTGCAAAAAAAAAAAACATAAAAAAGAGATATACATTTGTACAACGGGAAGGAGGAAAAGGAGTTGCAACTTCAGGCTGAACGAAACTGCAGTTTGCTCGCCACATTCATCTTAATTTCCTGTCACGACAATGACAACGACGTTGGTTGGTTCGTTGGTTGGATGGTTGCTTGCTTGGTTGGTGGCGAAGAGTCCGTACTGGACATCCTGTGCGCGTAGCGAGTGTTACGTCTAGCCAAGCGGCTGACCAAAAAACCAACAACAGCAACACAAATGCAACACATTTCAGTGTCAGTTTTAGTGATACTCTAAGTTCTACGTAAATCTGCGAGATTTTTTAAGAACTAATCCTTTTTGGTAAGAGAGTTTATTAAGGGGATCTTCTACATTTTTTAAAAAAATTCTGAAAAGAAAACCATGAGAGTTTTTCAATTTGGTTTTTTGATTTGTGTTATATTTAAATTATATAAAAATATTTTAAAAAAATGTTTGGAATTCGAGGGCTGTTCAATTAAGGTCTCCCAAAATAGTTGTATAGGTGGTAGCCAGGTTATCGAAAATGAATTCGGTAAATGAGGTTATGATCAGAATTGATGTAATTCTGGCCCGTACTTCAATCATATTTTTCAATATTTTTTTTAAAAATTGGTGGCATTTAAAAAAAAAATTATTGATTTTTCAAGTTTTTTTTTTTGTAGTTTAGTGTATAAAAAAATTAATAAAAAAATGTTTTTTTCTCTTAATTGAGGTACGGATTAGAAAACATCAATTCTGCGTCGATTGAAACATGGCTGATCAACATCGGTTTCGAAGAACAGGCGCAATCATGACTACCAGGTTAAAAAACGTGGTTTCGAGAAAATCGCGCTTAAAGTTTTGAGCAACGTATAAAATACTCCCGTAAGCAAGAACATTGCTCTACTAAAATGGCCAAATCTGCTAAACTAATTCGAATATTTGAAAATGGTTTGAAGGGAATGAAAGAGGAATGTCCAAGCTATATTTATAATGCAAATCAAAAAAAAATTGTAAAAAAAAATTTTTTCATGCAGAAGACCCCCTATTTTATGGTCCAGTTCAAGAGATCCAAAATAACCGAGAAAGTCTCAGAGGCTTTTGTACATTTATAGAGCAGTGTGCATTGTTGTTGTAGCTTTTTTATGTTTTTTTCAGATGCGCCTCTTTTCATTTCGCTTTTTGTCCGAACAAGCTTACTTAAACCCTTTAAATTGTAGCTTTACGCACATTATTAAAAAGCTGCCTATCACTTTATTTTAAGGTCATATTCTCAGCCTCCTATTTGTTACTTTTTTAAGTGTATTCAAAGCTTAAAAGAAATAGAAGTAAAAATGTCAAACAAAATAATTTTTCATATCACTCATACGCAGTGTTGCCATATTTTTATATATTTTTTAATGAAAAAAATTTTAAAATAAATTTAAAATTTCAAAGTGTTTAAGCTAAAAAATAGTAAAAGTCAAACAAAAAATTTCTACACTCGTGTTGCCTTTTTTATTTTTTTTAATGAAAAAATTTTATAACTATAAAAAAAAAAAATTTTAAAATAAATTTAAAATTCAATTCAAAATTCTTACTCCATAGGCCATTTCAAAACTGCTTCCAAGGACTCCCCAGTTCATCCAAAGTACAGGGCGTATGAGTAATTTTTTAAATTTTTCCAATTGTATTTTTTTAGGGCATTTAAAATTCGCTGCCTTAAAGTGTAAGCCACTTTATTCCCAACTAGTCTTCCGCTGCTCTTTTTGATTTTTCTTTTTTTTTTTTGCTTTTTCTGCTAAGCACTTTTTAAGCCTTTGTAGCGGCTGTTCCTTGTAGTCCATCCCTTTGGCCATTGAGGCGGCATCTGTAACAGTGCTGGCTTTGTTTCTCTGTTGGATGGAATTGTTGCTGCTGCTTTGTTCCTGTTGTTGTGCGTGGCAATGCCAAATGCCGTCAAACAGCAAAAGAGCCAAAAGCGTTTGTTGCCTTCGTGCTGACCCTCGCCCGCTTACCCCTTTTGCCATCTTCTCGTACTCTTTGGGCCGATGTTATCGCGTGCCACAGGATATTGCACTCTAAGCCAGTAGATGGCGTCATGTAAAGCTGGACAACATCCGATTAAAACTTTACGATGTGCGTGTGTCCCCCCACCCCTCCATGAAAACGCTAGATGTGTGTGTGTGTGTGTGCGGAGGGGTAAACTGAGCGGGAGGGAGGCAGGAGTATGTGTTGGTCAGCAAGTGGATAAATTCTCATTTACTGCTCTTTTAAGCATGTTGTTTTTGTCGCTTCTTCTTCTATTTTTCGGTTTGCTTGTTGTACCCAGGATCCTAAAGAGCCTGATTTAGGGTATGTTATGTTATGATTATGGACGAATGGAACTAAGTATAACTATACTTTACTGATTCATGTTTGAAATCTATGCACACCGAAGAAGTAATACACTTTAAAAAATATACAAAAAACGCTTTGAACTTTGCAAAAATTAAAAATTAAATTAATTTAAATTTTTTTTATATTTATTTTTTAAGTAATTTAAGCTTAGTTAACATTATGCAATCCTCAGGGTGGTATAATATTATGGATGATACGGGAAGCCAGAAATAAAAAAGAATATATTTGTGTAGAGGGTGTAAGTCGGTGATCAATAAAACGTTTTGCACCATTACAAATCTGTACTATCAAAAATATGCCAAAGTTGCAACTGTGTAGTCCAAAGGTGCCCAAGCAATGGTCTTGTTTAGCAGAAGACCTTGCTTTGTGATCTATGATATATTTCTTGATTTTTACATGATGCTTTTCCAAATGTCAATTAAACAAGACCCCCTAAAAATCTACTAAATAATAAGAGTAGTTTTAGTAAGCTGATCAGTGATCAAGTGTCTCTGCTGAACGCGCCCAATAAATATGGCAGATTAGAGACTTATTCATACATATATGTAATTAATCATTTGTCAAAAACATTAACCACAGGAAAGAGATGGGAATAAAACAAGATAAGTGCAATGAGTGTATATTCGTATGCCCGTCCTATGTATCGCTGCTTTAATAAATCAGTTAAGATGCTTAGTCTGCATCTATGGCGTAATCGATCGACAAGCTATGCTATGTTTTAAGGTATCTCAATCTCAATATATTTTCTTAGAACGTTCCAGTTGGGTTTCGTCTAGGGTTGGTGGATTTTTTTTGGGAAAGCTATATGTTTATTTAGTTCGCATACTTAACTTAAATATGAAGTTTTAAGTCGATTGGATGGAAAAAAAATTACAAATTCTTACTATTTTGCCTACTTAGAGCTGTTTTCTCATGTTCATGTTTTTAAAATCTAGGTGGATATTAAGAAAATGTATGTTGCCTACTTTTAAGCCGCACTTACAATATTTTTGCTATTTTCTACAACGACCCGCGTATGATTAAAGGGAGCCCGGCTTTATTACTTGAGTTTATTCATTTCCTAAGCCTAATTACAATGTGGAAAGCAAGAGGGGACACTGTTTGATCCAATGCGAGTCGTTGTAGACAATAGCAAAATTATTTGAAAATCGGTCTAAAAGTAGGCAACAAAAAATTTCTTAATATCCACCTAGATTTCAAACACATGAAAAACAATGCTGGAAAACACTGTTGAAAAAAGTGCTAGAAAAAAATTTCGAAAAGCTGTAAAAATAGTGAAAAATAGTGTTGGAAAACAGTGTTGGAATACAGTGTGGGAAACGTCCACAAAGGTCAAGTGGTCTAAAATATACTACTACTAAGTTTAACTAAAATGCCACGCTTAGCCAGGCAATAGCTTGGGCTCTATGCGTTACGCGTTATTTTGAAATTGAATTTTAACCCAACCAAAAAAATCTTCCATACTGAAATTAAAAATTAAAGAAGAATACAAAAAAACTCTAACTGACACATTATACAATTGGCTCTCAGCAGGAACACATTTTTTTGTGTGATTGACGAAAAGTGTCTCTGTTAAACTGATCAGTGCTGTTTGCTCAACCAAGTGTGACTTAATAGAGTTCGCGAGCGCACCGAAAAAAAGTGTTTTGCAATGAGCGAAACCGGTTTTGCATTTTTTGTTTCTGTGTTCGTAATTAATATATATGTTTCCGGTTAGGGTTGGGTTCAGGATGGTTCTGTTAATCTAAATTTAAACCAAGCAGGTTCTAGGGGCTTCCATTTGAACCAGTTTGCAGCAACTTCTCGTTTTCCCTCATTACGGGGGTATTATTTAGTCTAACCCTGAACTTTAATCCCAACTTATGGTTTTGTTTTTCAGCAAACAGCGCGTCCTCTATCATTCAGTTTCAGCGTGTAAATTGTCCACTCGTTATGTCCGTGTATGTGTGTGTGTGTGAGGGTGAGAGTTAAGTTAAGCCTAGAGGTAGAGTGGAAAGTGCCGGGGTAATAGCGCGGCATGTTAAACTGACCGCAAGCATTGTTTATCATTAAGACCGGCCCCGGTCCAAAACGAGATGTGGGCCATAGCCTCTGCCTGGATGGGGAGCATGTGTCACATGACATATGTGTAACTGGATGTGCCTTGGTTTTCACAATTTTTTTTTTTTTTTTTGGCCCAAACATGTGTATTGCGGCTGCCTCTTCTGGCAGTGTTCAGTTAATGGAGTCGTTAGTTAGTGCCCAAAAAAAAAAAACAACTGAAAAGCTCAACTTTAAGCGCTCGAAACATTAAATAAAGGAAATAAAATAAACTGTAAAGTTCTGCATGCAAAACTTTTGTAATTAGGAAGCAATGTCGGTCATTAGCGAGGAGCTGGGGTGACCTGGTAGGGAAGATGCCACAAAAAGGCGTCAGCAGTCAAAACAATAATGCAAATGTGCAGCTAAAAACAAGTAAGGAAAAAGGCAGACTTGGACAAGCATCAAATGTAATTTTAATAAAGTTTGAATGAAAAAGTTTCTCCGATTTGAAATGCATATAAAAGTTAACTATTTCCTGTGCAAACAAAAATAGCAAAAAAAAAAAAAAAAATGTTTTTCAAAATTTGAGAATGTGTGAGAAAAAGTTGCCATTTTTGGTTGCACATCATTGAGGGAGCGAACCCAAACAAACAGCGGATGTGGCTGCCGCTGGCCGCGCCCCCCAGTGACTGACAGAAGGCGCAGTCGTCCTCGTCGTCGTCGTCTGGGCCAGGGCCATAAATTAAAGGCAACAAACCGAAAGCGGAAGCAAAGTCGCCAGCTGACGAAGGAATGGGAAACGGACAAGTGGATTTGCAGCCATTGCCCATCTTGGTTTTGGGTGACGGAAGTGCAAGCTGTGCTGTTAAGTAGCCTCAAGTCAACGTCCACGGTCTGCATGCCCGGCTGGTTAACGATCAACTTGTGGCGGTAACCAACTGGTTTCAGGCCGAACAAGGACTTTTTTTGGGATGGGAATGGATAAATTAATGAGTAAGGAGGAGGGAAGTAAAGAGGTAAAGAAGTAAGGAAGTAAGGAAGTAAGGAAGTAAGGAAGTAAGGAAGTAAGGAAGTAAGGAAGTAAGGAAGTAAGGAAGTAAGGAAGTAAGGAAGTAAGGAAGTAAGGAAGTAAGGAAGTAAGGAAGTAAGGAAGTAAGGAAGTAAAGAAAAGAAAAATAATAAGGAAGTAAATGAAGTAAGGAAGTAAGGAAAGATAAGAAATAAGGAAGTAAGGAAGTAAAAGTAAAGTGTAAGAAGTAAGGAATAAATAAGTAATAATATATAAGTAAGAAAGAAGGAAGTAAGGAAGTAAGGAAAGAAAGAAATAAGAAAAGGAAGTAATAAAGTAAGGAAGTAAGGAAGTAAGGAGTAAGGAAGAAGGAAATGAAGAAGCAAAGGAATAAAAGAAGTAATAAAGTAAGGAAGTAAGGAAGAAGAAGAAGAAAGTAAGGAAGTAAGGAAGAAGGAAGAAATAGATAGGAAATGAAGTAAAGTAAGGAAGTAAGGAAGAAAGAAGTAAAGAATAAAAGTAAGGAAGTAAGGAAGTAAGGAAGTAAAGGAATAAATAAGTAAAGGAAGTAAGAAGAAGAAATAAGGAAGTAATAAGGAAAAGGAAGTAAGGAAGGAAGAAGGAAGTAAGGAAGAAGGAAAAAGGAAAGAATAAGAAGTAAGGGGAAGTAATGAAGTAAGGATATAAGGAAGAAGGAAGAAGTAATGAAGTAAAGAAGAAAAGGAAGAATAAAAGAATAGTAAAGTAGAAATAATAGAATAATAAATAAGAAATAATGAAGTAAGGAAGTAATGAAGTAATGAAGTAATGAATAAGAAGTAAAAAGAATAAAAAGTAAGAAGTAAGAAGAAGTAATGAAGTAAGGAAATAAGAAAGTAAGGAAGTAAGAAGTAATGAAGTAATGAATTAAGAAATAATGAAGTAAGGAAGTAATGAAGTAAGGAATAATAAGTAATTAAGGAAGTAATTAAGAATGAAAGTAATAAGTAATAAGTAATGAAGTAATGAAGTAATGAAGTAAGAAGGAATGAGGAAGGAAGTAAGAAAGTAAGAGAAGTAAGGAGAGGAATAAAGGAGGAAAAAGATTTTTTCCGCATCTTTCTCAACCCACCACAAATATTAGGAATCAGCAATAAGGATTAATGAATGAGAAGGAATAAGTCTTGTACCGAATCTTTCTCAATCTACCCTCTCTAATCATAGAATCAGATTTCTAATCAATCAATATTATCAACCGTAGTCATGATTTATAAAGTCGCCCCCTAATCTAGCAATAGCTAAATATGCGACTATAAACAAAAAATAAATTCAGTTGAATATGGGTAGAACGTGGTTTCACTTGGCTTTGTTAAGCAGCCTCTGCCTAAGTGTTCAAGCAGCCCCTTTCATTTCACAACATGAAGACGATCCCGAGTTGACAGCTGGTTACTTTCAAGGTGACATGGAATTAGATCTGGATAATCAACGAAATGGAGTTCTTAACATAACACGACGCTGGCCAAATGCTACGGTGCCTTACAAAATAGACTTGGAATTTGGTAAGTTCGACCACTTTCTTTATTTCTCTGCTCATTAAATTCCTTTGTTTAGACACCTACCAAGCTGCACATATTCAACTGGGCATGAAGTACATTGAGCTGGTTTCCTGCATACGATTTGTGCCCGCCGATGATCAGGCAGAGGATTATCTTTTCGTTACCACCTCGGCCACTGGTTGCAGCTCTAAAGTGGGTTATCAACCGGGCGAACGAACTGTCAAATTAAAACCGGCGCCCATAGATTCCGGTTGCTTTAGACTGGGCACCATACAACATGAACTTTTGCACACTTTGGGCTTTCATCATCAGCAAAGTGCACCCGATCGTGATGAATTTGTGAAAATAGTGGAAGAAAATATTACCCAAGGTCATGAGCAAAACTTTCTAAAGTATGAGTCAGATGAAGTGGGTGATTACGATCAGGAATATGACTATGGCAGCATTTTACACTACAGTTCTATGGCATATTCCAATAATGGAGAGCCCACTATTGTGGCCTTGCAACCAGAGGGACAATCTAAAATGGGACAACGATTGGCCATGAGTAGGGCGGACGTGAATCGCTTGAATATCATGTATAAGTGTCCATTGCAATTGTGAAAATAAACAAGTGCATTTTCTAAATGCAGTAAACAAAATTAGTTTTAAAGCACAATTCCATCAACAAGCTGCTTAAGATTCGTTTTATTGATATTGTGGAAATAATCACCAAGGCTACTTTTACCTCTTACTCGTACACTAGCTGATAAAATCATTAAACACTTTCAACGACTCATGCGATAAGAATTCGCCATTGGCGGCAACGCAAAATTTAGTTTGCACAAGCGTACTTCATATTTTAAATAATTCCCACTCATTGTGGCTGCTTGACAATATTTATAACAAACTGAGCAAGCCTAGAGATCTTTATTAAAGTTTCGTAGCTAAATTAATAGAACTGATCGTTGTTAATCGAACCTCCAAAGTTTAAACTGCTAGAAGTACAATAACACTAATGCAACAACCAAAGTTAACTAATCCGAAAATCCCAAGAACACCGATAAAATTAGCAAAAAAAAAAATAAATAAAAAAATTTTTTTAAATTATTTTTTAAAATTGAACAATTTTGTGGAGTAGATATTTTATTATTACTTCCAAACAGCGTTCCAAATTTTAAATACTTATAGTAAAAGAAAGGTAAAAATATTTGATTTTAAAAAAAAGGGCGTCCCATATTCTTGTGTCTAGTCTCCGCATTATCCGATATATGAATACCAACGGGAATCTGTTAAAAAAAAATTTCTCATTTTCGCCCTCCGTAGCCTAAACTGGGGAATGAAGGTTATAGAATAAGGTGAGATTAAAAATCGTAGTCAGGGGCAAGTGCGTAGCCAGTTTTCTATAAAGGTGGGGGCAAAAATTGCTTGAATATTTTTCAAAAATTTATTACGTATACGTAATATTACTTACAATCCAAGTGTTTTATCTATTACCTTTGTAACTTTAGTGGTGTTTAGCTTGGCTTGTTTGTCTTAAGTTGCAGCTTTAAGTTAAAGTTTTTCATTTTTCCAATAAGGTAAATAGCAACTATTTTTCGTTATTTATGGTGTCCTTACCTTTCAAACGAGTCACTTAATTTAACAACGGCTTAACTCAACAAACAAGATTTTTGGGTTAAAAATTCAGAAATATTCGACTCATTATATTTCATTATTGTAATTAAACATATGTCTAAAATGTTTTCCCAGAGTTTTAAGCAATGGACGATAAGGCCAAGGGCTAGACCGATGGGGACTTGATCGAGTTCTCCCGTCTTTAGTATTACGTTTCTTAATACTCTTTTTTAACTTCTCTTATTTAAATTTTCTTCGTATATATACTTCTTCACTATTTTCTTCTCTATAATATTAATATGTTTTTCAGACCCTGAAAAAAAAAATACATTTGTTATTTTTTGTAGTTGTGCAGGGACGGCACCTTTTATTCTTTTTTTTTTAATTTATTTTTTTATGACTCCTGATTATCTTTCTTTTTTTTTTTTTTTATTTTCATTTATTTTCTATTCTTTTTCCTGTTTATTTTTTATTTTTATATAAATTAAAAATTTCTTTTAAATCTCCCCTTTCGGTTCGGACCCTCCCCACCCTAACCTTCTAATCTTTCGAAAGCCGAAGCCATTCCTGCCCTTCAACCTCGCTACTTCTTCTACACTAATCTGCCATATAATAATATCACTCTATGGATGATGAAGCTCCTGTAAAAAAGGTATACAATAGCACAGCTGGCAGGAGGGGGACGAAACTTAGATGGGGCTCGGAAGACCAGGTGAGGCAAGACTTTGCATAGCCAAAAACTGGAGCCAGAGCGCATGAGACAGAATCTAATATCAGCAGCCGAGACCTACAATATCGGGCCAGAGAAGAAAGAAGAAGAATGTAGTCAGCTTTCCAAATTGGACTAAAAAAAATCTAAGAAACATTCCCAATTTAACATTCGTAAGGTGATGCTTTTTCATCTGACAAGGCAAGACCGCATAGTTCTTTGATTACTCATCAAAAAATTTAAAGAATTTTAAAAATTAGCCTGGACCCAATGCCAAATTATCATTGTTTACGGCCTCTTCGAAATTCTTTAAATGGTAAATAATACTAGTTAACAAAATTTAAAAAAAATGGCCCATTGAAGCAATAATTTTTCTTTGGTGTAATTTGGAATGCTGAACTATAAAATCAAATTCAAAAATTTTGGTATGAGATAGATTTTTTTAAGTTTTTTCGGTAGTTACTCTTACGTTTTAAGCTAATGTATAAATTAAAAGGGTAGAATCATTTTCCAATCGGTTTAGTAGTTTAAATCAGGGATCGTAATTATTATAGTTTTTAATTTAAAAATTACAAAATAAGAATTATTTATTGCTTTTTTTTTAATAAATTGGCAAATAACTCTTATTTTTAACCAAAAAAAATTAATTACAAAATAATTATTAAATTTCAATTTTAATATATAAATTGCGAAATAATTATTATTTTGATTTTTATTTTATAAAAATTGCGACATAATTTTCGCAATTTTAATTAATAATTATTTCGCAATTTATATATTAAAATTGAAATTTAATAATTATTTTGTAATTAATTTTCTTGTGTTAAAAAATAAGAGTTATTTGCCAATTTATTTAAATAAATTAAAAATAAAAATTTAATTTTTTGTTGGTTTACGCACTTAAAAACAGCTCTTAAATCAGGAAACTCTTATTTGCGATCCCTGGTTTAAATGCTACAAGCAAAAATATTTCGAAAAAAAAACATTTTTTTTTTCTCAAAATTCTGATAAATTTTTTTCTTCTAAAATCAGTAAAAATTTGAAAGTGAAAAAAAAAATGTTATTTTCTTTTTCTGCTTAGGAATAACGATTCTAAGAAGAAAATAAGCTATTGATAAAAAAACATATGCATAAATAAAGACGTTTTGAGCCCACTGTGCATTGTACGCTGGAGGTAAGAACAGCCTCCCAATCATAAACAATTTGTGGTTTATTCTTTGACAATTTAAGATTATTTTTGTGGACTCTCTTATACAATCTGGATTATAGTCTACTTTTAAACAACTTTTTACTTATCACTACCAAAAATTTTACTAACAGCCAAACTACTTTTGGCGACAACAAATACAGATTTGGGCTGGCGCGATAAATGATAAGTTTGCCTTTACAGCTGTTTTGCTTAATGAATTTCAAAGCAAGCAAAATGGAATTTATTCGAGTTTGTGCAAATTGCAATACGCAAAAGTTGTTAGCCTCTACCAATCTTATCAATTATTCAGCTAAAACACCTGGTGATTAAGAAAGCCAACATATTACTCAGTTTTGAACCGGCCTACTACACTCATTCACTCACTCAGTGAAAGTCTCCAAAAGAAACTAGTGATAAGATAGGCCATATCTACGTTAATCTTATCTGACTGGAAGTGGGGAAGCTACCTGGAAACATCTAGGGCGTATTGACGGCTCAGGTCTACACTAATTAGTTCCTTATCAATCAAAACGATATACCTCACTCGTTGGAAAGTAGGTGAAATCTTAGTCACTCTTTGAGTGCCCCTAGCTCAGTTCAGTCAGTTGATAATTACCCAGCCGAAGGCACACAAAATGCTTTTCTATTGAAATTTTTGTGGACTCACAAAGAATATACGTATGGCCTTGCAATGCGTGATCAAACCCAAAATGTGGTTGGGTCTTAAGCAAATTCTACTCTATGTGGGCTTACTCTTATGTGTGGTGCTACAAGTCTGCCGGAGTAAGACCCAATTGCAGATGTACTGCCCCAGTGTGTGTCAATGTGATCTTCACTCGCAACGTAATCGTGCCATATGCAGGTGAGTGAAAGAGTTGGGCATTTACTTTTACTTTTTATCAAATGAATGTACATACGTTTAAATGTATAAAGCGCCAAGCGTTTGATAAGCGCCAATATTGACATGCCCAAGACAGTGGAGCTATTAGACTTGAGTTACAATGATATCACCCAAATAGATGACGATTCGTTTCAGGTGAGTTGAATAAATAACAAAGAAAGCACACTAATTACCTTTCTTTATAATTCAGACCACAATCCACTTAATCAACTTGACTTTGGCCCATAATGCCATACACACCATACATTTGGATGCCTTTGTGGAATTAAAACACTTAAGATCTTTGGATCTATCCTACAATCGTTTGGAACAAGTGGATGAACATCTTTTGGAAACCAATTCCCAATTAATTCAACTCAATCTCGAAGGCAACAAATTGGCTACCTTAGGCTCGGGCCTATACTAAGAAGTACCTCCTTACGCTCTCTTAATTTACGCAATGCTCAGATAAATCAACTGGATGCCGAAATGCTAAGTGCCTTGCCCCAGTTACGTCAATTGGATGTGGCTCAAAATCTATTGCTGACCCTGAATTCAATTGTTTTTCATGCTCCACGTTATTTGGCTTCCTTGAATTTGGAGGAGAATCCCTTTAATTGTGATCGTGCTTTGGCTAAAGTGGCTACGGGTTTACGTCAAAGAGGTGTGGCCATAGCCATGAGTGATTGTTTGGAAGAAGAACCTGTACCCCAGGAGGTACAAGTGGAGGATGTATTGGGTAACAAATTTGAAAGACTGGAGCATGTAGAGAAAGAGAATACGCCCAACACTCAGACCCCGCAATCGGTATTGGCTGTATGGAGGGAACTGGATTCCAGCGAAGAGCAAGACGATGATGGAGAAGAAGAGGTAAATTTTTTTTTTGTAAAAAAAAATCTTTAAGCTTTATCAGAGTTAAAGGATAGAGCTTCTCACATTCTTAGGCGCTTTTACGCATTCAACCTACCTAATTCAAAATGCTTCTTAATCGTGGCCGTTTGAGGTCGACTTTAAACCGGGGCTGCAAACCTCCATAGTTTTAGATGAGGTTCTGTTCAGGGGTTCGAACCCGGGAGAAATCTATAGGTTCGGTTCGCGGACCGGTTTCTGCAACCCCTGAAACCCAGGTTTTGGTTGGACCCTTGGTTCACTTGAACAAGAAAATAATGTTTAGGTTTTATGCTTAAACGTTTTTAAATTAGTAATTTTTTATACTTGCTTAGTTTAAATCGCAAATAAGGAACTACTTAATACAGACCTTTTGTAAATTTATAATTTTTTCTGACATCCATTAAGACGCTTGACTCGATATTCTGCAATTCGATATAAGAACACGTTTGCAACAAATCTTTCCAGAGATGTCAGAGTAGTCTAAGGCGACTGCGATGCTGGCAAACTCGCGATAGGCAGAACGGTGTATGCCTATGGCAACGTGAAGGCTCATTTTACCAAAAATGGTAAATAGGTAGTATGGTAATCACAGTATTTGTAATCTTCGTTTTAAGACCTTTTCAAAAATTTTAATTTATTTGTCGATGTATGTTACCTTCGACAATTTTTAAAGAAATTTATAAAATGATTGTCCGAATTTGTATTTGTTCATTACTTTTTTCTTCTCTGTTTCGTAACCTGAAGTAGAACCGAACCGGTTCTCTGGGGTTCGGTTCCGGACCGGTTTGCAGCCTTGCTTTAAACTAAACCAGCTATTTATCACAAAAAAAAAAAAAAAAAAAAAATCTTCCCTTAGGGTTCGGCTATAAATTATCGAACATCTTTTACTTTATTCCGAAAGGGACTGATGTACTCATCACTCCCGCTCAAAATTGCAACCTACTTAGGCTGCAAGCCGTTACAGAGCAAAGCCCCTGAGAATCGGTCCAGTACAGTTTCGGTTAAATCGAACCTAAGCGCGAATTAAACCTCTTTCTTTTTTAAAAGTAATATGATTCAAAAAATTTTATGTGAAATTCTCTCTTTTAACAACGCGCTGGACGGGAGACCCAAATCTTCAAATATTAATTATATAATTATTTATTTATTGCGTATTTAAAAATGCATACCTCAGCGTCCCGAGAATATTCAAAATAGTTTCGGGCTTAACAGAAGAAGCATTTCAATTCGGTCAACAGCAATACTAATTTTAAGGCGGGGATGCAAATCAGTAAAAAAAAGCTAAGCTCCGGTTCACGATATCTAACCAAAATTAGCCAATGCGTTGTTGGGACAACGTTTTGTTTCGTACCTGGGTTCGACCCTTGTTTTACGTAATTTTAATAGACAGCTAATAATTTATACAATAGTCAAAATACAGCCGATAATGTGTGAACACCTAAATCAAGTCAAGTAAACGGGAAATGCTGAAAAAGGCAATCAAGTTGTACGCTGATAATAAGGAAACGGAAGGTAGCTTTCAAGCCAGCTCCTGGTGGTTATTGGGCTAAAATGTTTGTCAATAAAACTTCTTTAAAAAGATAAAATAAATACCAATTCGCAATCAATCAGTTGTCAAACAAGTGGCTATGCAGTAGATCAGATTTTTCAAAACCGAAAATTAAGTCCGCTTCACAGTATAAGAAATGTGCGATTTTTATATTTGAAAATATTTATTTCGATATTTTTCGATATTATCAATAATTATTAAAATTAATATTTCCTTAAGAATACACCGGTCTCTTGTCGCGTATTAAAAACTACATTCTGTTTGCGATCAAAGCTCCTATCGCTTAAAAAAAACATAATCAGGGTGAGACAGTAATCTCTAGAGATTTTGACGACGGTTGGTTTGTCAATCTCTTGAAAAATCCGTCGGTGCCACAGATCTTCCAGTGATTTCAAATTATTTTATTCAAAAGTCTAGTTGGATTATCTGTGCATTAGGTGATGGTCCAACTGCACTAACAGGGTTGCGTCTCTTGCAAATAATTTATAACTTTTTATATTTATAGTTTTATTTGATGGTTCATAAAATATTTTACGTTTTTTATTAAGTAAATAAATATACATTAAAGTTTCATTATAAATTCAAATCATTTTAAGAAAAAAAAATGGTAAAATTTACAAAATATGTTGGCGCATATCATTAATCAACACTTGGCAACCCTAAGCACACTTTTTGTATCAATGCTAACTGAGGTTGGTTTGCATATTTGCCATGATCTCTTTACAAAATACGTTGGTTTCAAAAACAAACCAAAAGAGATTTCAAAAGAATTGGAATTCGGTTGGAAGAGATTTCTGTTAAACCCACAAATATGTATTTATATTAATAATTTTACAAATATATGTATTTCATTTTATTTATAACAAAGAAGAAGTATGAACTAATTCAAGAATTTAGAGTGAAATTCAGAACATACTATCATACAAAAAAAACGTCTGAATATTAAAATAAAGCTCTAATACTTTATTTCCCGAAACATCTGGGATTGATAAGATCGCTTAGCTATATTGCAGTCAGCTAAGTGCGTTACTTCGAAATTTTCCTCTTAGCTTAAACTAAATTATCGCCGAAAAATATTTCTACAAAATATTCGATATGCGATATATCGCTTTAGTAAAATATTCCGAAAATGATATATCGTTTTTACAACAAAAATATCAAGTTTTCCATATATATCGATATTATATATGACCAGGACCGATTGTCCACTTTTATTAAAAAGTTAGTAATTATTAAAAAAATTTACTGAGTTCAACTGTCAATGAAATGAAAAATTCATCTCGGCTAAAATATGGAAATGAAATAATACGTGAACATTTTCGTACAATGATTTATTAGAATTTGGAGGTACATTTTAAAGCCAGAAATGCGTCGTTCGACTCACTGACTGATGGAGCCTGGCCTGACTTTTTCCAGGGCTCAAAGGCTGGGTCGGGTTGCGCTTTGTGGGGGTCTGGGCCACACCACAAAATAAGAAAATGCGAAAAAGATCCTACCTGAAATGGATTTCAGGCACCAAGCCTATGTAAAAACTGTTCCATTACAGAAAAGTAGGACCACCCAAGGTAAACAGAAAATTATTTGCAAGCAAGATTTTAAAGAATTGAGGAATCCAGACAGGTCGATTTAGATGACCTTACAGTTTTATGCTATCCATAATACTAAAAAGGTTTGGAAAATTGCACGCGTTTTTGCTACATACGAAAAATCCTAATCCAAAATGTTTTGACGATCCACTAAGCCTTTTGAACCAAAGTTAAAACTAAATCCTTGTGTTTGATTCTTTTAAAAACCGGTCAGCGTACAGAACTTTAAGCTTTACAAAGAGTGCTGCCTTTATCTCCCTGAACTCTGAAATTTTTAATAATTTTTCCTTTAAATTTCTTTTCCTTAGATGTCTTCCCTTTTGGATGTCTGCGAGGGTAATCGCGAGCAGCTTTGCTTACGCTATCGCAATTGCCTGGAACGTGTCAGTCATGAGCTACTGTCTGGTGGTCAAGTTCAGCCAACGGATCAAATTGAACGTACACATTCCTATGATGAAGATGATGTCAAATTGGCCTTTGTGGTGGGAGGAGCCACCGGCATTTGTATGGTTATCTTTATCATTACCTTTGCCCTATGCCTCAAGAGTTGTTGCGAGATGAGAAAGAAGCAAACCAACGATCAGGAGGTGGTGGATGGCAGTGAAACGGGTGAGTACTGAAAAAAACATAAATATTTTATATAACAAATATAATTAATACCCCTTCTACCTTAGCCACTCTGGAGTCCTTACCCTCCGTACACAATTGGACGCCACCACGTATACGTCAACCGCGTCGCTCGAATTCGCAACGACCGCGCAGTTTACCCTCTCGGGCTGTTGTAGCCCGTCAGCCTTATGGTCCGCAGGATAATTTTGTATCTCGACTTTTTGGACGTCCGGCACGCAGCATAAATCGCACAATTAATCAAAATACGGCCACTTTGATACGACGTCTGAGTCGTAGTAATCTCTTCAATACTCGCGATCGAGAGTCCAATTCCAATTCCAATAGTCCGGTTACACCGCCACCCAGTACAGCCAGATTCTATACCGAAATTGTGGAAGGAGCAGCAGCACGACCAGAGACACCACCACCCAACTATGGTGATGTGGTGGTCATTGAGCATTGTGATAACAAGTAGACAAGAGATTTAATACACAAACAAGGCTTCAAATAAAAGTATAATTAGTTTTTAAACAAATTTTAAAAATATATGTTTTCATTTCAAAATCTTTTTTTGAAAAATTTTGCTATATGGAATTATTGGAGAACCTTTAAGGATTATTCTTAGCTAAAAGTAAAAGCTTTTAAGATATTTTCTAGTCATAGAGATTTTCAAAAATTTCTTTTCTAAAATTTATTAAGCTAATAAGCAGTTCTTTCCCTTTTTGATTTCCATTATTCCCACCTAACTAGCTTTAACTTTTCACAGTTGAACTTTTCTCAAGCAATTTTCCATACATTACAACAAATTGTGTTTTCTTAACACAATACCTTAACAGTAAGCCCTTGAACAGGGTGTTCAATCGACCCTTGAAAAACTTTCAACACAAAAATATCAATTGGGGAATTCCACATTTTCATCTCTCTTTCTTTTTTTTCTCTTTTTTTTTTGAATGAGCATTACTTTTACCAGACTTGGACTTGCAGCTGCAACAAATCGCAATAAAAACTTTTGACAAAACTATCAAAGTTGGCATTTGAGCAAAGAAAAAAATATATATATATATATATAAAAGCGAGGGGAACAACTGTGAAATTGCCACAGGAAAATCTCCGAAAAATTCAAGTAGCAAAACTTTACACACTCAAATAAATGCTGAAACGCACTAGGAGGGCCAAGACAAATCGAGAATGCCACAAAATAACAAAAAAAGAAGCGGAATATAAAAACAAAAACGAAAGAATAAAACTGAAAAACTAGTAAAACCCAACAATTTGCACTGCAAAGCGGCAAAAGTGTCTCCAAAGAAACAACCGCCGAAACCAACTAACCAAACCAAAAAGAAAAAAGACAGAAAAATAAACGATATAGAAAGAAAAGTCCAAGTTATGTTGCAATGGCATTTAAAAAAAACTTGTAGCAAAATGTCTATAGAGAAATGCACTGGAAGAAATTTGTATTGGGAAACAAAGTACACAATAAAAATAGAAGGCTAACATCGGCTATGCCGATGTTTTAAATACCCTTGCAGTTTTTAAAAGGCGCTGCCATTGATAACAAACAAATTTTATCCTGACCAAACTTTGCAAAAAGTCTTTAAATACACATAGGCTGCACATTTGTCGGAATCGGCCGGATCGGCTGACTATATCATATAGCTGCCATAGGAATGATCGGCCCAAAAACTAGTTCTAGTGAGAAAATCTTTTTTGTTTTCTATCGTAGCGTCCCCAATCTTAATATGGGGCATTCTTTCTCAAACGTCCCAGTCAAAAAATGAAAATATTTGGATTGGCTTCATACTTTTGGGTGAATTGTTATCCTATATAAAAGTAATAAATTCACAAAATATTAACTCATTAAAAAAAAATGTAGAAATTAGGGGGTGGAAGTTTTGACATTTTAAGTGACATTGGTATTTTTAAAATCGTATAACTATGACAAAACTTTATCGATTTGAAATTATGAATATGTCATTTTAAAGCATTTTTCATGTACTTTTTGAAAACAATAACAAAAATAAAAATTTAAATTTACCCCTATTTTTCAAAATTAACCGTTATTTTTCAATTTTGTCCCAAAAATTTTTTTTTTTGAAAATCTAAGGTTATTTTCTATAAAATGTGTAAATATGATAGTGGAACAACAATAAGGAAATACCCTGCAGTTTTTGTGTATTATTAAAAAATTACTATGGCAGCTATACGCTATAGTCATCCGATTTTGATAAATTTTGATCATGATTGTGTGAAATCATATATAAATACCAAGTTTGGTAACGCTACGATGAAAGACCAAAAAGTTTTTCTAAGTAGAACTAGTTTTTTGACCGATCGTTCCTATGGCAGCTATATGCTATAGTCATCCTATCCGGCTGGTTCCGACAAATGTGCAGCGTACTTGCATTAAAAGACATTTTGGAAAGATTGGTCAAGATAGCTTTAAAACTGAGGGAAAGATAGCATAGAAATAGACGGACATAAGGACATTTATTATCATTTCTCCTAAAGTAATTGTTGTCCCACTATCATATTTACATTTTATAGGAAATGACCTAAGCTTTTCAAAAAAAATAATTTTTTTTTCAAAAATACCCATTTGGGACAAAATTGAAAATAACCGTTAATTTTGGGAAAATAGGGGTGAATTAACATTTTTTTTAATTTTTGTTATATTTTTCAAAAAGTACATGAAAAATGCTTTAAAATGGCATATTCACAATTTCAAATCGATAAATTTTTGTCATACGATTATAAAATACCAATGTCACTTAAAATCTCAAAACTTCCACCCCCCTAATTTCTACATTTTTTTTAATGAGTTAATATTTTGTGAATTTATTACCTTTATATAGGATAACAATTCACCAAAGTATGAAGCCAATTTAAAAATTTACATTTTTTGACTGGGACGTTTGAGAAGAACGCCCCATATATATAAGTATTATATGCATTCACATAATTTTAAAAAAATTTATCAAAATCGGATGACTATAGCATATAGCTGCCATAGGACCGATCGGTCGGAAAATGTGTTTTACTAAGAAAAGTTTTTTTTATGGTATCAAATTTTTATTATCAATGATTTGAAAATTTTAAATATCTGATATCTATATCTATATATATTTTGCCGGTTAAATCAGTTGGAGTAAAGTTTTTCAAGTGTATTTAAGGTAGTAGTCTGGTAACTTAGGTTCAAAAAATCGAAAATTTTTATTTTGCTTAGTTTGAAAGTACAATGTCTTGAGAATATACTGTGAAAATTTCAGACAGAAATTCGAAATATTTCGGGAGTTATAACGAGTTTTCTAGAGCGCCTCGGAGTCCAACCTTTAAGGTTGTTGAACTTTTTATGCGCGTTTTTCTCAATACATTGTTTTTATGGTCGGCCCGGGTCCTAACTTTTTTTCTACTTAACCGATTGCTTTCAAATTTTAACAGTCTGTTCTACACACTTATAGTTCTCGCCAGTACTAACGGAGAATTTTTCACCCCCTAACTTTTTATTTTCAACCCTTTCTTTGCTAAAATAAAACGACTTTTTTTCAAAAGTCCGCCATTTTGTTATTTACCCTTGAAATTTAACTTCAGTAGTTCCGACCAGAATAACATGTCTATAGATTAAGAATAATTAAGAATATTTGATTTCAGATAACATCAAGAGCCAAAAATCACCCGGGCCACCCTCATGCATTTTTTTGAGGTTCCAACTTCGAGAGACAAAAAAATAGTTATAAACAATTAAATTTTTTAAAATAATTTTTTCTTATATTTTCAATATGTAAATAAAAACACTCTAAATATTCAAGATTATTCATTTTATTTTCTATGAAAAACCACCCTCCAAAGAAGTCAAGAAAATAGGCATAAGTTACCAGACTACTGCCTTAAAACTTCGGCACAGTCGAAGTTAGCTTTTCCTTCACGTTTGTAATTTATTAAGAAACATTCCGAAATAGAGAAGTTGGAAATTTTGTTCTAAATAAGAGCGTCTTTAAAACAGACCTCTTCTTTGGAAACGGTTTACCCACTTAAAATACAAAGGATTTCTGCTCAATATTAGTAAGTTGATTGAATAATAATTTAAATGTTGACAAATTTTAAAATTATAGAGGTATTTAGTTCAGGTGTAAGTGTCTTATACGTACTTTTTGTTGTGACTTTAACCGGGGTTTTAATTGTTCACTTAAAAAAAATCACAAAAATTTGACTGAAACTAAGCTAGCTACAAAAAACTGAGTGTTTTCTTGTTCGGAACTTTTTTCTCGATTATTCGCACTTTCTTGTTGCATTTCACTATTATAAGCATTTCGGCATTTATTTCGTCAAAAAAATTCCTCTTAAAGTAATACAGAAATCAATCCCGAAATTTTTGAAGTAAACAAATTTTCCAACAATTCTCATTCTGTTTGCCAGCGAGAAAGCGAATTCGCTTTTGTGGCCTTAGCATCACCATCAACTCTTCATACAATTCTGTTGTTGAGTGTTTGTCTGGCTGTCTATATATATATGTGTATTTGTATCTCTGTATGTTTTGTGGTCCCAGCTTTCATTGCATTGCTGCTGCTGCTGCTGTTGCTGCGGTGCACAAAAGTTAACGTATCCTGGGACCAAAAGTTGCGTTGTCAACAAACCAAATGCAAAAAAATAAAAAAAAAATAAGAAAAAAATGAGAAAAGGAAACTGAGCGAAAAAATGCTCACCAGCAGAGCTGCTCAGCGGGAAGGCAGTTACAAAGCGTGAAAAATATCTAAATCCAACATTAATGAAAAACTTTTTGCATAATCCATGATGATGATGATGGCGGGAAGGCGGAGAAATGCCATCGGCTGTGTTAGAGACTATGCCGAATGCAGTCAAGTGAAATTCAGCGAGGCAAAAATGCAATAGAAGTTTGAGTGAGCTGGGAGATGATGAGGGTCATGAAAGCAGAGCAACAGATTTTGGCAGCAAAGCGGCTTAAAAGGTGCCGAAGGTTAACCTGAGGAGGTGAGGAGAAGAAATTGATGAGATTGAAGTGGTTGTTGAGGTGGTGAGTTACAAGAAGCTAAGGGTTGCTTGAATTAAAAGGTAGAAATAAGGGAGTATTCTAGGAAAAATAAGAACTTTTTTAAGGGCAATTAAAGCTGAAGCTTGAAATAATTTAGGATAGCTTTGCAATCACAGGGTGAAGATTTTAAGCATACTCAGAAAGTGTTAAAAATTTTGCTACATATTTGTTGCCTACTTATTGGGGCAGACCGAAAGTTCAGTCTTCTTAATACAAGAGAAATCTTAAAACATGAAACGATAGAGAAAGAATAAATTACACAAATGTTCGTGTATCCAAAATAAATATAAATAAAGTTTATAAGATTTTATAACCCCGCAGGAAACTTGAAATGCGTATTTTTTTCTCAGATTTGAAAATTTTATACTTAGTCTGCTGACGGAATTCTTGATTTTTTTCTGAGTGTACTAAAACTTAATAAACATAAAGTTACATCAGTATACCGAATATTGCACAACTTTTTTTGACAACTATTGTAAATTCACTTAAAAAACATAAAAAGAAGTGTATAAAAATCCAACACTAAAATTTTCACAAAAAGAAAAATAAAAGATCAGGTTCAATTTAATCTTTATTGGAAAAATTATCTCATAAAAAAAATTTTATTTTTTTTAATTATTTGGGAACAAATTACATATCTTTGCGATCCTAAAAAATATAATTTTCTCGAACTGGTATTAAAAAGATTCGGATTGATACTCAAAATGCAATTATGATATGTCTTTAATATCAACTTGAATTCGAAATTCGTGGAATAAAAAGACATTGAAACTGCGAAAGAGATAGACTGTATCGACCATCGAAATTTGCAATAACAAAAAGCTTAGAAAACTCAAGCAGCCTAGAAGATTATGCATTGGCTCACTGCGTTATCCCGTGTTCCGATTCCATATAATTTATCTGTCTTCCGAGTGAAATTGAATAAGTAACGAGAAGGCAAAGCTAACTTCGACTGTGCCGAACTTTACACCAACTGATTTAACCGGTAAAATATATATTGGATATAGATATCAGATATTTAAAAATTTTGAAATCATTGATAATAAAAATTTGATACCATAAAAAAACTTTTCTTAGTAAAAACCATTTTCCGACCGAACGGTCCTATGGCAGCTATATGCTAAAGTCATCCGATTTTGATAAATTTTTTCAAAATTATGTAAAAGCATATAAAACTAATATCTACCAAGATTGGGGACGCTACGACAGAAAACAAAAAAGTTTTTCTCACTAGAAGTAGTTTTTTGACCGACCGTTTCTATGGGAGCTATATAATATAGTCATCCGATTTTGATAAATTTTTCTAGAATTATGTGGAAACATATAAAACTAACATATACCAAGGTTAGTGAGGCTACGATGGAAAACAAAAAAGTTTTTCTAACTAGAACTAGTTCTTAGACCGATCGTTCCTATGACAGCTATATGATATAGTCATCCGATCCGGCCGGTTCCGACATATTAGTTGCGTGCAGCAAAAAGAAGACTCTGTGCAAAATTTGAGCTCGATAGCTTTAAAAATGAGGGACTAGTTTGCGTAGAAACAGACAGACGGACAGACAGACGGACGGACGGACGGACGGACGGACGGACAGACGGAATTGAACTCAGATCGTCGTCCTGATGAAGAATATATATAGTTTATGTGGTCGGAAATGAATATTTCTATGCGTTACAAACTTCTGGGCAAGTGTATAAAAATGTGGTCATTTTTACAACCATATCATAAAAAAATTTTCTTTGTGCATTCGTTATTTCTTTCTCTTCCTGAGAGTGTGAAATACCAGGGATGCAAACGGTCGGAAATTTAAACCACCGCTTCGGTTCTTAATATGAGTTTTGTAGCAATCCGTACCGCGATTTTGGTTCGGTTCGGTTCAGTGGTTCAGTGATATTATATTACAGCGCCTGATCCCGTTTCCGAATTCCCAAACTTTTGCATTTTCGCATTTATTTTAAAAATGGATTTCTTAGAAAGCATTTAAATAACTTCGAAAACGGTGCCTTTCAGTTGGATTCCCAGCTACAGTAGCATTCGGGAAAACAAAATGGCGGATGCTTTAGCTAAAGTTAAAGCTAAAGAACTCGTAAAAACTCTTTATAAACGTTATATCGATACCTTAAAGGTACTGCGAACCGAACCGTTTTCATAGGCGGTTTTTGATTCGGTTCAGCATTTTCAAAAGATCACCTGTTTGGTTCTTGTTCTTGGTTCAGTTTACTAGCACACGTAAGCGGTTCGAAACGGTTTATTTCGGTTCAGTTCAGAACTGGTGTGCATCTTTGAGAAATACCCCAATTAAATCTCAGATGGTTTATCTGTCTGATTTAAAAATTTTCCACTTTTTTGATAACTCTCAAAAACATCGATTAATTTTTAGCATTATTTTAAAACTCTAGAAATAACGATTATTATTTGAGCATAACCTTAACCAATTGTTCGATTAAAGTGCATTTTTTTTATTGAGTTCCCAATGACCCTGTCCGTATATTCAGAATTTCGTAGAATTTTATCTTGAATTATTTGAATACTTTATTTGATAAAATGGATATTAGGTGATGCTTACAGAAGTCTCCAGATTCCGAATTTATGGGTCTAATACCAGGCTAATCCAAAAAACTTGTCGTACTGTTTAATATATAAATAATTATTTATGGATCGAAAAAATAAAAATCTTAAATAAGAGTTAATTAGGGATTTTTCAGTATGACACATAAAATAATTATATTATTTTTTGTGCATAAAAATAAAAATCTTGAATAAGAGTTATTTAATGATTTTTAAATAATTCAGAATAAATAACGAATATTTTTTTGATCAAAAAAATAAAAGTGTAAAGTAAAAGTCATTTAATGATTTATATTTTTTTCACTCAAATTAAAAGTCATGTGGACATTGTTGCATATCGGTATAAACTGAAGGTGGAGGAACCACTTAAACCATAAATTATAACAACATAACATTTTTATTATCTAATTCTCTAGGCGAACAGAAATCAGCAGCTGGATTAAGATTTTAAAATAACAATCTGCTTTAACTCAAGAAAAGTTGCTTTTCCACAGCAAATTCATGAAATAAAGTTTAAGCTTAACTAAAGCTTAAATCAATTTTAATCGTAAGTTAATTTTGAAATATATACCCTGTCACTTTCTACACCTTTTTCCACTTGAAATGGAACGGCTCCTTTTACATTTGATTTGTGTGTGTTAAATGTTAAATGTAACATGGCCATTTGCCAACACTTTGGCCTGCTGCAGAGTAAATAAATTAAATTCTTATTTGAGGATCGGCGCGGTGCGGGGGGTTGTTCCAGGTTTGACTCCAATGTAAAACTTTCAGCAGGTGCTGCCGTGCGCCTTTCGTCCCTCCCTATGCTGCAATAACAAAACTCATGCTAATTGCTTTGCTAACAACTGGCAACTGCCAACGACAACGACAACTTTCGACTTGCAACAACTATAAATATCACTCCGAGACAACAAGCAAGAGGCAAGTCCTGGCCCCGGTTACCTTTAATTACGGTTTTGCAGGACACACTCAACTAGTTGCATGGAGCATGGATATAGATACATACAACTCCGGCCACGATTGACCTGCAGCATGTTGCAGGTGTGTGTGTGGTGTGGCTTCTCGCTTGCCTCAGCTTATAAATTTGCACACGAACTGGCGATAATTGCTGGGGAAATGAAATAAAAATGCAATTAAAGTTGGCGATGTTCCTTGTTGAAATGAGCATTCAATTAAGAACGAGAAGCCGTGTCCTGTCAGGGACATATACACTTGATGGCGACGGCATTTATAAAATGATTTTTATCTTTATCAAATTAGAAAACGACAACAGCAACAGTCGGCCATCTAAGGACCTCACTCCCAAAGCACCCGCCCTTATCCAGTCAGCCGTGTCTCTGCAGTGTCATAGCAATTAAAACTGTGCAATGGCATTGTGCAGATTACAGAGCTGGAAGAGGGGCAGAAGGAGGAGGTGGAGGAGCTGGCATTGAGGGCGTTCTTGGTCAGTGAGCAAATGTTTAAATGCTTTGAAGTTTATTTCCAAATTTGCCCCCTGTGTTCATATATATACAGAGAGAGAGTAGTTTGAATGCGAATGAATTTGACTGGATGGAAATAAAAAGAAACGAACGAACGAACGAGAGAGGGAAATTAACTTTAAGTGCTTCCAAATCAAGCGAAGTGAGGGCCAATAGGGTTGCCATTTTCTACACTGTGAATCTTTCTTTAATTCTTTATATTTTCTAGAAATTTTCTATACTTATTCTGCTCTCCTGTTCAGGGTAAATTGAACTTCACTCTTCCCTTGTAACCTTAACCAACTCATTAAGTCTGTTGTGGTCAGTCAACCAGTTAACAACTTTCAGCCGCAAAACAAGTCATCAAAAAATGTTTAGTGAAAAGTGCGGGAGTGAGCAAAAAAAAACAAACAACAAGCAAAAAAATATACTCCCAAACAAGTTCGAAGGGAAAATGTGTAAAAAAAAAGGAGCCACAAAAAAACTGAAGGTAAATGTTTAGAGCAAGTTTAGCAAAAAATTGTCCCCAGGGTGCATTTGACACAACGAGTGGTATAAAGGGGGCGTGGCACTCACCTGTCAGGCCACGTGTAAAATGCCGCCAACGGCCGTTTTGACTGTCCCTTCTTTGCCAACTTCCCTCGTTTCTTTTTTTTTTTTACTTTTGTTGTGTGCCGCCGTTGCATGTAAATTGAAAACAGTCACCAAATGGCATTAAGAGAGCGAATGAGTGAGTAAGTGTATGTCTGTGTGTGTGTGTGTGAAAGTTTATGTGCATTAAATTAAAAATTAACTGTCACCAGGGATAAATTCTCAAACTGTATGTAAGCGAACGGCAACAGGCCCGAATTGTGTGTTAAAGTGAACTTTTTTGTGTAGTCGCTTAACAATTGGGGAGTAAAAAAGTGAAACGGGGCGTATGAGTAATAATATGATAAATGGAAATGACTGGCTTAAGGGAGATTCTTTGTGATTTTTTAATGTTATTTGATATAATTTAGATAAACACACAAGCTAACAAGAGAACTCTTAAAGCAGGGATAAAAGTCTACCATGACCGAAAATTAAAAGTTCATTAAAAGTTGTATCTAACTTGATTTAGAAAAAGTAAAAATGCAAAATATTTTTAATTAATGAGTTTAAAGCTTCCCTTTGTACAGATAGCGATATATCGGGCTAGAAAGTACAAATTTACGTTTTGGCCAGTTTTTCAGTGCATTTTCTCTTTTCGATTTACAGCTCTCAGAGTCATTAAGCAATTCTCCACTTTTCGAAAATTTTAGCTACAATTAAAAAATGATTTTTTTTGTTGCGTTGAATAATTTAAGAAAAATTTTTTCACTAAAAATTGCCAAATGAAATTTAAGTAACGTCACGTCAGTAACGTCACGTGAGATATAAGAAAAAATAACGAGAAATGAGATTTATATTTGGTAAATTGGAAAATAAACTTATATTATTCTAAAAACTACTAAAAAAAGTTTCATAAAAAGAGTTTCTCAATTCGCAGAGTTTAGCAATTTTGTAGTCAGAGTCAAAACCCACTTCCGTTTTAGGTAACGTCACGTCAGGGCATATTTTACTGATTTCTTTGAATCCTCTGGGTCGATTTTTGTAATTTTTTTTCTAAATAAAGCTGCTATTGAATTACTACCAAAATATAAAAAAAAAAATTTTTTAACTTGTCTCTTTCATATTTTTTAATATTTTATCGTACGAATGTCACGTCACGTCAGAAAAGAAATGCCCATATAACTTGCCAAAAACCTTTAAAAATCCCTAAGAATCGTCGAATAATTAGCATCCCATTGTTTGACGAATTTTGCTAACTTTTTGAGAATTGAAAAGACGAATATGGAAAATGTAAGTGATCTATCTAAAAAATTATATCCTGATCTTATCAATTATAAGACACCTTGTTTTTTTTTCAATTATTTTTCAAGTTAAAGGCTAGTATCCACCACTGCGTAAAATTCCTGTCAGGAATTTGATATTTATTAAAAGTGTGTGGAACTCAACTAAAACATGTGACCAAAAACGGTAAAAAAAGACCAAGAAAGGTAAAAAGGCCTTAACCGTGCAAGGTCACACTTATTAATCTGTTGTGTTTTGTAAGGCGCTTTAATTTAAATAAATTAAAATTATGAACGAAATGCTAAATTCGGCCTAGCGACTGGATCCCACATATGTGCAGCCTTTGTAGGAGAATGTAGCATCATAAACCGTAGACAGATATGGCCTCTTCAGCCACATTGTCCACACATTGTTCGCTTGGAAAAAACCATAGAAAGCCGTCAGGCTCTAGATAATATCCAAAGTAGGAAGTATGTAGATATGGGCACGGGCCGGGTATGGTTTTTGTACCCGGCCCAGGCCAATTTTGAAATCGATCCGGGCCCACTACGGGCCTGGGCCAAACCACAAAACGACGAAGCCCAAAAGTAGACGAATACCCCAAAGGATTCCCCCTAATATATTCAAAATAATACTAAGAACTTTGTCAACTGTAAAGCCAAGTATCTTGGCAAGATGAATTGCTGGTGTGCAGCAATAATAAAATATCAAATTATTTTATATAAGATAACGGTATAAGCATTCTCCAATGTTTGCTGTCCAGCGTTGGAAATCCTCAATTCATTTTTATTGTTTTGCACCCAGCATTTGCCTCCATCTTTTTCGCCCATCACGTCAAAAAATAGTTGTAGAAAATATATTCCTGTGTTGTGCATCAGAATTTTTAGCATCCAGACACGCAAACGATAGGCCAACTATCGATAACAAACTGTGGATTTCGTTCATGTTGCTGGATACCAATGACAGGAGGAAAGTAAACAAAAAATTTCTGGCACCGGAGCTTTTTTTTATATGAAGTATGCCGATGAATTTTTGTTTTCGCAGTGCTTGATACCCGGCTTAAATAAAGAAACTTTATTTATAATTTTGTATTAAAATAGTAAAAAAAATATAAAAATATAAAAGTTTTTATGTTTTTTTAACAAAGTAACAAAAATTGGTATTTTCGACCTTATCAAAATTAGAAGACACTTCTGGTTTTAGTACTCAAAAAGAAATTTTGTAATGTAAATGTAATTTAGATGCTTTTCCTTATTTTCACCTAGAAATGGTGGTAGACTATTCCCTAGTACTCGTATGTCGACAGTAATGTTCATCCTTGAGATGGTACGACAGCGGCCAATTTTTATACACTTGAAAAGTGTATATTAATTTTGCCCAGAAGTTTGTAACGCAAAGAAATATTCATTTCCGACCACATAAACTATATATATTCTTGATCAGGACGACGAGCTGAGTTCAATTCCGTCTGTCCGTCCGTCCGTCTGTAAGTCTGAATGTTTCTACGCGAACTAGTCTCTCAGTTTTAAAGCTATCGAGCTGAAATTTTGCACAGAGTCTTCTTTTTACTGCACGCAACTAATATGTCGCAACCGGCCGGATCGGATGACTATATCATATAGCTGCCATGGAACGATCGGTCTAAGAACTAGTTCTAGTTAGAAAACTTTGATGTTTTCCATCGTAGCGGCACAAATCTTGGTGTATGTTAGTTTTATATGCTTCCACATAAATGTGCAAAAATTTATCAAAATCGGATGACTATATCATATAGCTGTCATATAAAGGGTCGGTCAAAAAACTAGTTCTAGTGGGAAAAACTTTTTTGTTTTTCATCGTAGCGTCACCAAACGTAGTATATATTAGTTTTATATGCTTCCACATAATTTCGAAAAAAATTTATCAAAATCGTATGACTATATCATATAGCTGCCATAGGAACGATCGGTCGGAAAATAATTTTATGAGAAAACTTTTTGTTTTCTACGTAGTGTCACTAATCTTGGTATATGATAGTTTTATATGATTTCACATAATTCTGGAAAATGTATCAAAATCGGAGCACTATAGCATATAGCCGCCATAGAAACGGTCGGTCAAAAAACAAGTTCTAGTGAGAAAAACCATTTTTTGGTTCCATCGTATCGTCAAAATTTATAAAAATCGAATGACTATAGCATAGCTGCCATAGGACCGATCGGTCGGAAAATGTGTTTTACTAAGAAAATTTTTTTTATGGTATTCTATTTTTATTATCAATGATTTAAAATTTTTAATATCTGATATCTATCCTATATATATTTTACTGGTTAAATCAGTTGGAGTAAAGTTTTTCATGTATTAAAAACTTCGGCACAGTCGAAGTTAGCTTTGCCTTCTCGTTCACGATATTTGGCCCACATTCAACCCGGACATCGAAAAAAGCAAGAATTGTGTCCTTTCCTCGTCCCGAAGCAAAGTTTTCTAAATTAGTTTTTAAATTTGGATTTGGATCAAAAAAAAGTCAACCCGAACAGTTTTTCTAGCGGTTGATTTCTTACAGCTGCTTTGTTCTTACTCCAGATCAATAAGTTCTGGATTGCGGAATGAAAGAGATAGCACATATCTACCCTAATCATCTTTTCTGATTTTCTGGTTAAAGTGAGCTTCATATATAGCATCGTATTATTTCACCGGTCGTACCGATAGATTCCCCACCGTCCAAAAGTTTGTCTGTATTGTCATTAAAGAGATCCGCTAAGCGAAATGATATGTATTATTTTTTTTCTGGACGGGGTTCTACCACGTTTGTTTTAGACCCTTGATTTTGTAATTCATTTATATTTGAAAAATTAAAAATAAAAATCTAATTAAGTTATTTTGCTGTGGTTTAACTTTAAAAACCGTTTAACAAAAGTTTTTACTCAGAATATAAAATCTAAAAGAGAAACTTTAGAGTCAAGAAGTCAAAGGATTTCCAGGTATCAGCAGTTCCTCTTCCTTTCCTTTCACCTCGTTTCACTCACTTTAACCTTTGAGTAGAGTTGTGCCTCATTAGCTTCCATTTAACAATTTTTCTTTTTTTTTGCCGCAATTTAGTTTGCTCAATTTCATAAGCAATTGTGTGAATGGCAGTTTCTTCGACTGCGCCTAAATGTATGCAGCAGAGCACAACACAAGAGATGCTAATATATGCCACACACACACACACCCACACATGCACGTCCCTACGCACATGCACGCACTTACACATTTATGAATTTCAAATGGTAGCAAAACGAAGCTGCAGCAAAACGCAAAGCTGTTACTCTCTCTCTGCTTCACTTGGTGCAGCAAAGTTTTTTTTTATTTTTTATGTGGTAGCAACAAAATTTCTATGCAGAGAGGGGGGAGAACCGAATCAGTGTAAAATGTAAAAGTTAAAGTTGAGCTGCTGCATTCGCCTGATTTGCAGTTTGCTATTCACTGACAAAGCGGTTTTTGTTATTATTTTTTTTTTTTTTTTAGAAAACAGAACATGTGAGAAGTTTCAAACAGTTGTGCTTGGTTCGTTTGTTGCATCATAAATCATGGAAAATTATATGCTCGGGTCATGCCCGATTAGTCTTTAATTGGCGGCCTTCGTTCTGTAGGCACAGGTGCTCCACAGGGGGGAGCGGAGGCCCAAAGTACTATACGGTTTTTGCTTGCCTAGTGCCATTCAATTTAGGGCTAAGGGGCGTGGCTGTTTTGTGCTAATTTCCGAAGCTGATATTGGGCAGACGGTCACGCCCACTTGCACAGCAGCAACATCAACATGAGTAAATTGCACCACATCCTAAGTTGACCAAGCAATTGAATTGAAGTCTCCATGGTGCAACAACAACAACAACAACAACAAGAAGAGCAGCAACAAACCAGAGACAGCAACAGACCGCTGGCCTTGTAAACGCCAAGCATAACATACTAAATCTATTATCCTCTCAAACTGACGAAAAACTCCACTCGTTACCACTTGTTACATTAGGGGTAGTCAGTTGGAAAACATACACTTAGAATCAGGACAAACCACGTTTACCAGGGGTTGTGAACCATAACTGTTCAAAAATTACTACATTTTGGCTTCGTCTGACATAAGTTAAAGGCAGCCTTGTCTGAAGGTAGTATTAGCTGTATGGGTCATCCAAAGCCTCCTTTGTGGTATCGTTTTGTAGTAATGGAGAAGAATAACTTGACTTAAAGTTGAACTAGTTTAAGACATACCTAGGGACTCGATCCACAATGTTATTTTTTTTTGGTAAAATCGTCAAGTTTCAAACTAACCACTGTAAAATGGCTAAAGGTAAGCAAAACTTTAGAATAATGCCGTTTTTTTGTTGTGAGTTCTTTTCGATTGTGATAAAGAAGAAATTAATTATAATTATCAATGCGCATTTTTAAGATAAGCCTACCGTAAAAAAAGTAAAAATTATTTATTGGTAGGAATGACTTCTTATGGGAAAGTTTTTAAAAAAATTATTAACAAAAGTAAGTAAATGAATTTATTATTTACACTTCTTGCCCCAACTTCTCCCTTGGTTCCGAAAAAATCTTGTGAAATATATCGTCAAATTCAACAAAATTGTCGTTAGTCACTAGATCCATTTTATGGCACCTACATGAAATAATTGTCCAAACCAAAGTCAGTTCAGGGGAGCTAAATAGATGAACACAAACCGAATTTAAGCTATAAATCATTATAAAGTAGCTATATAAAATAGTTCCAAATTGAATTAATTTTCGTAAGTAGTCTTAGTGTCGATTTTCATCTCTACATAGTTGGTTTTATCAGATAAAAAAGATTTTACTCTGTTATTTGTAAGTTTATGTATATGTTATGGTAGATAAGAAACTAAAGTCTGTAAATTTAATTTAGATATCGTAATTTTTAAAGTTTTCAAATTCACTTAAAATTGTCTAAGAAAAACGCATACTGTAAATTTATACATATTCATTTTTTTTAAATTCTGAAAAAGCCGAAACAAACATCTTTTCTAACTTTCTAATCAGGGTAAAAGCCCCAGTCCGATTGTTGTATTTAGGAGTTGAGGAGAGGTACGGATGTGGCTGGTTTAACATATGTAGGCATATGAAGAAGAAGACCATAACCAGTCCATCCAGTAGCTTTAAACTGAGAGACAGACAGACATGTCCTTATCAATTCAGCCTGTCACGCCACTTAGCAGATAAAAACAACTCCATTATGCTCCATGTTTTACAAAACCTCAACAAAATATAATATTCTGCATGAGTATAAAAAACCACTGTGCGAGCCATAGAATACTCAAAATTTAGGGAATGACACTATTTATGTTGATGACTCAAAACATTACTGGACATTATGACCGGACATAAAGCCCCTAGGAGTAAAGTCCATTTTTTTTACCAATAAAATAAATTAATAGACAATATAACAAAACTTAGACTTTTTATTAAAATACCATTGAGTGATCTTATACATATCTTATATTCGGATACAAATAAACCGTGAAAAAACTATCATAAGATAAAATTTTAAAAGATATCCGTCGGCTAATAAAACTCGAAAACGAATTAAACTTGTAAACATCAGGGAATTTTGAAAAAAATAAATAAATAAATAAATTTATAAGACCATACATGGTAGTGTATACAAATATATATATATGCCGGAAATATTTGTGTGAAACTATATATAAAATGGACTTATTTTTGAGTAAAACTAAAAAAAAAATAATAAATGTAGCATGAAAAAAAAGAGCGATCAAATCGACCGTGAAGAAAATATAACCTCGTCACCAGATGAAAAAATGCCCAGCACTTATTTAGGATGTATTCTTGAAACCCGATTTGTTTTTGCAGATTTTGGTAACACATTTCTTATTCAATATAATGAACATCAATAATCTTATTTTAATGTTCCTGCAGAAAGAAAAGAGCTGATAAACTGCTTACTTTTCAAGCCAACTGACATCATTTTTAGCTCATATTGGACTGTACCCACCATAGTTCCACCAAGAAGAATTGTAATTTCCGATATTTGAAGTCCGAACAAATTTATATTCTTTCGTTCAAAAATATTTGTAAAAATTTGTAGCCTAGACTGTCACTGAACTTTAATATCCATATGGGTCTCAGTAACATAATAGCTATAATCAAATAATTCGAAAATATCAGGTGTAAGATCCTGTTTTCAAATTCTCTGAACTTTCGTAATGAAATCAGTATTAATTCTTGAAATTAATTTCTTAGAAAGCATTAAAATAACTGATTCTCAATAGAAATATATTACAAAATTGCAATTTATGCTATAGTATTTTAAAAAGGGTGCGTATCAATCCGACTTCAATCCATCTTCTTAACAAGAAAAACGAGTACTAATCTGTTTATAATCGCAAAATAGAGAACTTGAAGGTACAGCAAAGGCTAAAATATGACTAATGAGGATCAACTACTACTACCTAAAAAAACTTAAAAATTTACGAATGCAATATCGTCTTACATCATTACACTTATCGATCTGAACTGAACCGAAACGTTTTTAAAGGCGGTTTTCGGTTCGGTTTAGGAGCACAAAAAAGCGGTTCGGTACGGTAATAATAAGAAAACTTATAAAAATGTGTATAATTGCACTAGGCAACATGGTCTAGTTTATAGAAGATGTGCTGATGATTCTAAACTGAATTTATTTGGCAAAATGATCCATAGATAGAACTCAGACATATGTTAAGATAGCCAAACCGTTGCCATAAAATGCCAAAGTCTAGGGTTTAAGTCCTCTTCCACGCCAAGCTTTAAACGTTTTTTTTTTTCTTTTTTTTATCATCATGAAAATATAAATATTCTTGATCAGCATCAATGGCCGATTCTAAAATTAAATATGCATCCATTTTTGTATCTCTGCCCTTGTGTCCAGCTAATATAACATTTGTTTACATTCTATGTGACTTCTTTCACTAAACACAGCAAAACTTTCCCCTTCCTAAACATTTTCCATTGCATTGGTCATCAGTCGTGAGTAACTTCCTGATTGCAATGGGCAAACAACACCCATCAAATGCTCATTCAATGCGCAGTGTCCCGTGGTCTCAGCCTGTCCCAGCCCCCCAACCCCCCAATCCTCCCAAACTGCCGCATAAGTGTTTGCAGCAATCAGTTATGACCTTTACCAGGCAACACAGCAACCAGCAAACCAACCAACATCCAACAGCAACAGCAACAACAATGCACAATTCAGAACCTGCCTCAACATCCTTTCCTCTGGCCCACTTCCTGTGGCGATTGTCAACAGAGCGCGCGCGTAGTTTTTATGCTCCTGAACGACGTCGTCGACGACGACGACGACGTTGGCAGCCTCTATAAATCTGGCACAAATTGGCAACACTGTGGCTGCATTAAAAATATTTATATAAAAAGAGACAAAAGTAAATAAAAAATACGAGAAGCCCCAGTACAAGCACATGTTGCCAGTCGTCGCCTCGGTGGCCGGTGGCATTTTTTTTTTTGTTGTAAATATTTTTCAGCTTTTGCAACCAACAGCTGTTTGTTTATTTATGCTTGTAACGTTTATAAATCGCTTGACCAAAGGACGAAAAAAGAAAAACAGAAACACAGAAAACACAAAGCAAATCTGAGACTGACCAGACAGACAACACTTCCTTGAAGTTGGCAAAAAAAAAAGGTAAAAATAAGGTGGCATATGCCTGCTGTTCCCAATTGAGTTGTCATGCCTCGTTGCCTACTCCATCTTACTCGCTGGCTGTTTGTCTCTGTCGCTGTCTCTCTCCCTCTTTCGTATGCTGACCGCACAACTTCATAAATCAGTCGACAAAACCGCATTGAATGGCTGGCGTTTTGATGACCTTATTACTTGTCATTCGGGGAGACACCAAGCTACCATGTTAAATATTTAAACGCTGAACAGTGGCACCAAAATTTAATTTGATTAACATTGACATATTTTACATATTTTTTAAACTACAAAAGTTGAATAATGTAAGAAGTATGTATTAAAAGAATAAATTTTCATTGTAGCCATCTTATATAAATAGGCAAATCTGGTTAATTTATGCATATAAATTGTAAAAATGTGGAGTATTCTCAGCGAATAGTGTCCTGGAGTCTTCCTTGAAGAGCAGCTCTTGTGTCACTTATATGGCAAACGTCTCACTGTTGGCTCCCTCATCAGCACTTTTATGAAATCCTGGCTGGGTTCTCTCCAGTGACGAAACGGTCATAAGCAAAATTTTTTAAAAACCATTTTGAGGAGTGGATCAGGGGTGTCCTGGTAATCTCTAGAGATTTTCGTATAAACGAATGCTCTTCGAACTTAACTTGGATGACTTTATATGTGAAGTGACAAGAATAAGTTCGGCTACTAGATCATATGGATGAAAACCTTACTAAGGCTGGGATGACACATTCAATTTCTACCCTCAATTTATTGTTAAGCGAAAACGGCGAATTCGGCGAAGACTAAAAAATTATGAAAAAATCCTAAATCGCGAGGAACAGTGTTCAGAATCCAGTATTTTGGCTATTTTCTTTGGTATTTTGGAACTGACAGGGTCACACTCAATGTACGTGACAGCTGTTTGTGTAAACAAATATTTTATAACGTACAATTAAAAGTTGGCAATAATGGTTTTTTGGAGAGATGAGGATATCAATTGCCTGATTGACACCGTCAAAAACCGTCGGTTTGTCTTGACTCATCTTCTGTGGGACTATAAAAAGAAACAAAAAAATATCTCTTCTGGGCATCCGCTGCAGACAAAATCAATTCAAGTTATAGTCCTCATCATGGATTTCACGCAGAAGCTTGTGGCTAAAACCGTGAAACCAATTGTATTTTTAATCGCTGTATATGTATTTTAATCAAAATTACCTTCACTCTCCCCTGCAGAAGCCATCTTGAAGACCACTTTTTTTTTTTTTAACTTCATTTTAATAGCTGGAATAATTAAATAATTTAATAGTTGTGTGCACAAAGCTAGATTTACGACATCCATTCTGATCAAAGATGTAACAAACACATCTGTCTCAGTAATCAGATGGGTTGTGACAATAGTTGTTCCCAGCAAATTCACTTCTGCGCTGCCCCCAGCTGCAACGAATTGCGGCGAATTCACTAGCTCCTTTCTCGCTCACACGCATTGATTCCCATAAGAGAAAAAATTGCAGCTAGAAATTGTCTGTAAAAATTGAACGTGTCATCCCAGCCTAAGCTTTGAACAGATGATTTCAAATCGCTTAAATTTTGTCACTTGATCTAGTAACCGGGCATATTTGTGTCACTTCCCATACGTCGAACGCCTTAATACAAATGCAAACGTTTATACGGAAGTCTTAGAACAGCCCAACCGGACACACAAAATGAACCTTATCAATAGAAATTCCAGTTTAGAAAATCAAAAGCGACATGTTGTTTTGACACTTCTGGAACGACTCATCAAACAGGCAATAATATTACCCTTCTCTTTTTTTTTTTTACATCATAATTAACCACTCGCTTTTTTTATTCCATCTTTCTTTATTCTTTTGCATACACCCGATCTAAATTTGTTTTAGATAAATTTTTTTTGCAGCGATAAACACTATGTGTGGTGGTTTTTATTTTTCCGAGATCAGAAGCCCCAAATCCTTCAAAAATTAACACTTTATGTAAAAACAGGTAAATTTGGTAGTATTCTGTAAATGACAACAACAACTTCATGCTGCAGCGCAAAATTTTGTTGGGCCAGGCGTATTGCTGTGATTATTTTTAAACCTCTCTGTTTGGTTTCAGAGCACATGGGAAAGCATTGAGAACGAAAGTGATTGTTCACAATATAGTTCAATTTAAATGCCATATTTGGCTAATCGTATGCGGAGAGATATGCTTTAAATGGGTGTTTACTGTACGTCTGAGCGTTATGCGTTACTTTGAATTTAATCTGCAGCAGAAAGCGTCGTTGAAATTGCCCTTCTTTAAGATTGGAAATGTGATAATCCTATTAAAGCTTGTAGGAATGGTTTTGAATATAATGAGATTTATTTATTAATTTGTAAATAACCTTATAAATGAGACAGGTGCTCCTTTGAGAAGTTCGACTGGAATACTGTCTTTCCAGGTGCTTTATTGGATTTTGCATATGTTATAGCTCGTTGAATTTCTTCCACAGTTATGGAGCAATCTCGATCTTCATCCTACACTTGAGGTAGAGTTAAGCTTAAGTTAGTCACTATCATGTCGCTATCAACAAAAAAGGAGTCCTTGAAAGTGTGTTGCTAGACTATTTGAGACCGCTTCATTTCTGCTGTCTTGTATGCCTGCTTAATCTTTCTCTATTCTGTTAAAATATTCACTCTGCTTCTGGGAGCACCAAAAAGTTCTGGCAGTATATAGTTGCGCCTAGCTTCGAGAATGCACGACGAAGTTGTTGAAATGAAATCGACCTCGAAAATTAATATTTATGATCAAAACCACGGTTGCTAAAAACCAGCTTTAGGTATTATTTGCATTTCCAATTGTATTTCACGGAAATAAAATTTACAAAAAATGTTTAGATATAAATTTAAATTGACATACTTTAATTATTCAAATGTCTGTATCTCTGAACCTGTATCTCAAAAAATAAAGCTTTACCAACTCGCACTTTATTTCACCTTCAAAAATTTGCCATACTTTTGTCCACGGTGCCAGTGGAAACTGGCAGATCCAGCGCTTGGCCAAACATGCTGGTGGTCATTGATTTGCTTTCTGTCCCAGCTTGAGGACCAGCACCTGCACCTGCACCTCGTTGCCTTGCGTCGTCACACAATCGAATCACGCGCCTTCCGCATCGCAAATATTTGCTACAGGCGATATTTCATTTGCCTGGGACTCGAGACGGACAACTCATAAATCTTATGGGTAAAAGCGAATGTTTCTCTGGCGTTTTATGTTTTTTTTTTTTTTACTTACCTTGAAGCAATCGTTAGACTGACAAACAGACATCAACAGCACGTCGACCGCAACGTGAAAGAGCAGAACGAAAAAAAAAGACAGAAATGAAATCAATATTTTCAGCAGAATGAAAAATGACCCGAACGAAGGGATAGTGGGTGGGGAGTCAGAAAGAGCTTACAAGGCATTTGAATGAAGTGCAGAATATTTTTGGTTACTTATGCTTATGCTTATGATGGTATACAGTGATTAGCGAGAAGTTGCCAACGTCGCACTGAAAACGAATGACTTAATCAAGACGAGAGCGTGCCATGTGGCGTATACGCAATGGCAACAAAAAATTTGCCACAAAAAACAAACAAGTAAGAGCGCTTGCAATCGACTACAAAATACCGCGTAAACTTGATTTTGTGTGTTTTTATTAATTTGTTGTTAGAAAAACAAGCCTCATATTTTGTTTATAAATTCCGTGTTTTTTAGCCCATCTTATGGTAATCGTGCATAACATTCGTGTTTTTAGTTCGATTTTTTGGGGTTCATGCATTACATTCGTGTTTTTGACGAATCGAACTCGTGCTTAAATTTCGTGTTTTTTTTTGGTGATTCGTGCATAACTTCCGTGTTTTTTGTCCGATTTTTTTGGGTTCGGGCATAACATTCGGGTTTTTGACGGATTTATTGAGAATTCGAGCTAAAATTCGTGTTTTTTGTGCGATCTATAAGGGGATTCGTGCTTAACTTCCGTGTTTTTTTTGTCCTATCTTATGGGATACGTGCATAACATTCGTATTTTTGTTCGATTTTATTAGTTTTTATATCAGGATCTGATTAAAATTTGTGCTTTAATTTCGTGATCTTTTGTATGGTGATTCGGCATATCTTCCTCTATTTTGCCCAATTTGATTCGTGTTCGTGCAAAACATTCGTGTTTTGACGGATCCAATTAGAATGTGTGAATAAATTTCGTTTTTATTTTTTGGCGATCTTATGGGAATTCGGTCATAACTTCTGTTTTTGGTCCAGTTTAAGGAGGGTTCGTGCATAACATTCGTGTTTTTGACGGATATAATTAGAATACGTGATTTAATGTATGTGATATCTTATTGGAATTCGTGCATAATTTCGAGTTTTTTTGTGATCTCCTTCCGGACGATTCATACAGAACTTCCGTGTTTTTAGACCGATTTCATTAGGGTTTGTGCATAACATTCGTGTTTTATATGGAACAAATTCGAATTCGTGCTTAAATTTCGTGTTTTTTGTGCGATCTTATGGTATTCGTGCATAACTTCCGTGTTTTTTGTCCGATTTGATTAGGGTTCATGCATTACATTCGTATTATTAATGGAACTAATTAGAATCCGTGCCTCAATTTCGTGTTTTTTGTGCGATCTAATGGGGATTCGGGCATAACTTCCGTGTTTTTTGTCCGATTTTATTAGGGATCGTGCTTAACATTCGAGTTTTTCACGGATCTAATTAGATTCCGCGAGTAAATTTCGTGTTTTTTGTGCGATCTTATGGGGATTCGTACAAAACCTCCGTGTTTTTTTTTTTTTTTTTTTTTTTTTTTTTTTTTTTTTTTTTTTTTTTTTTTTTTTTTTTTTTTTTTTTTTTTTTTTTTTTTTTTTTTTTTTTTTTTTTTTTTTTTTTTTTTTTTTTTTTTTTTTTTTTTTTTTTTTTTTTTTTTTTTTTTTTTTTTTTTTTTTTTTTTTTTTTTTTTTTATTTTATTTTTTTAATTTTTTTTTTTTTTTTTTTTTTTTTTATTTTTAATATATAAATAAATTATATTTTCTTAAACTCCCTAAATGTAATAGGCCGCTTGTCAAATTTTTGGTTGAGCCGCAAAGTAGGCAACGTTTTTTTTTTGTTGCACTTAGCCACTGCACCAAGTCTAGCTCTGAGTGTAACTCCCTCTATAGTTGGCATTTGTTTATCAATTTAATTGACCTGCGAATGACTAGGCAGTCAGCTGAGTAGTTTAAATTGGCAAACATATGTTGATCGCAGAACAAGGGAAATAGAGATTTCCGGAAAACTAGGCCGCCCAACTACCACGTTAGTTTACTGTCTTTCTTTCTCCTGATATACCTCTCAGCGAACAGTTGTGCGCGCTTAACATTCGAACAAAGAAAAAAAGTATATTTCCAAGTGCAGTTAAAAGTATAAAAGTGAAAAATATTTATAAAATTAATTTTCTTCGTTTTTACTACTTGCATCGTGAGTATTAAAAGCAATTTTCTTTATAAAAATCGTGTGTTAAAATTTTTGTGCTCCTAGTTGGTCGAATCTAACCTGCTAAATACCCCAGTCAGCCAGAAAGAAAAAATTGAAGTGTCCAGGGAGAAAGTATTCGCCCAATTTAATTTCATGGTGCCAATTCCCTAAACGGGTAAATAAATAAATTACAATAAAAAGTTTGTGCGATTACTGATCGAAATTTTAATTTTTTTTATTTCTTTGATCAGAATCGGCACTATGTGTCAAATTAACTAATCCATAGTTAACCACAAAAATACCCTATCAACCCCCGAAGTGAGTTTCTTGGCTAGATGGCATAAGTTCCAGCCGCTGCATTAAAAGCCAATTAATTGCCACCAACAAAAGCTTTTACTTTTCCATGCGCATATAAAAAGCTTTTATGCCTCAGTTGCTATCGGCGAGCCATTGATCACCGAAGTGAGAAAATTGAAAAGCGAAACAAGTGCTTCGGATGCACTTTTCCTCTTGGGAAATTGTCCCCTAACCTCGCGATCGACCCCGCAACTATATTTTATGGCCCAATAAATGGAAATTCGACGTCGGAGTGGAAAGAGAAAATTTTCGCCAAAGCCGGCGAACATAACCTCAGCAGCAACCTGAGTTAGTGTTGTTGTTGTTGCCATATGGCCATTGTGACCATAATCGACCTATAACTAGTGTTTAAAATTTATTTGTGTAAATTCATATAAGTCATTTTGCATTTTTTTTGTTTAATAAGTGAATTGTTTAATGTTGCAAGTGGTGTATGCAGTTGCAAAGAGTTATATAGGTATTTGACTGAATCATATACCTTGCAAATTAAACAAATGCTAATATTAACGTAAATTCTAATTAGAAAATGCAGAAAAGGCTTTTGTGTTAACCATATCAATTATTTCTATATATTTAATTTAATTTTCTTGGCCAAAGCATAGTTTAATATGCAAGAGCTTTGTGACGTGCCCAAAGAAAAGCTTTCTTTTACAGCTTAAACATAAACCAACATTAACACCCTCATACACCGAAAGATCTTTCTGCGTGGGATGATGCTGTAAGTGATAAAAACATAAATTAATATTGTTTAAGCCAAGCATACATATGGTTAGCAAAAGCTTTTCTTTTGCATGTTGGGCCTTCAGCCGAATGAACAGCTACCGCGATTAAGCTTTAATGCATATGCTGATCTAGTGAAAGCTTCTCTTTTACGCAAGCATTCGTTGGCCTTGAACTTGAAATAAATATTTTATTGGCATGCAGCGAACATATGATTGCAAACCAACTGCGCCTACACATGCCTACAAAATATTTGATTTTTGATTTTCACATTGCCTTTACTTTTTGCATATAAAATTTTCTATTTATTTTTTTTTTGGCATTTAAACTATAATATATATTTTTTTGTTTATAAAATATCTATATGCCCGATCATATTCTATATTTTTATCTTACTTTATTATTATATATTATATTTATTTATTAACTCATATATATCAAACTCATATCTACTTGTTTATTATCGTGTCCATTTGTTAGTATATTAGGATGTTAGGTCATAATGATAAACTCCTATAATAAATTGTTTATATTTGTAATGCAAGCTTAAAACTATTATTATTTTTGGAACCATGCATCACCGAAACGAGATAGGGTAGTCAAGCAAGGACTTATTTAAGGGATCCTGATCAAAACTAAATCTTTTTCAGATGGCCTTACAGGATCTAGGTAGGGTGGGCAGTAGCACTTTAACATCAGTGCGAAAATATAAATAAGTCCAATTTTAGTTAGACCCTCTCTATTACCCTATTTTCTTATTAACTAGTTTATTGAGCCTTCCCTTTTCCCGATCCTTTTCCCTTATCTTAAAACAGTACGCGATTTTTTAATATATTTATGTGACCGCGGAGCATATTAACTTCGGTAAATTTAAAGAACCCACCCCACTTGCCGACGAGCCACAGCCGTTGAAGCCAGCGCGTACTCCGATCAAAGTTAATCGACCATCAGCTCTATAAAAGTGTATAACTTTTTACACGTGACATGTTACAATAAATAATTTGGCGCCCAATCGTGTGGCCGAATCGGGTTAAAGGAGCAAAAATATTTGTTTTGCACTTAAAAAACGATTTCGCCCTGACTTATAAAAATCTTAACAAATCAATAACATCTAGTGATTTGAAAATCCTTATCCCATTCCTTTATTTTTTTTATTTTTCCATTTGTCCTAGGTTAGAAGCTGAGTACTGTTGAAACATTTTAGGTTCAAACGATCTTTAATGACCAGTTACAAAACAGTGTTATAACTAACATGCTTTTGTGTGACATCCTGGAGTCTATACTAGCTTCAAAATAGCTGTATTGCCGGAGTCTTCATACACATTAGTAATATTTTCCTAGTGTTCCTACGTAGTGCGGAGTTTTCGCTGGAACAGGGCTCGTGGACCAGATCTACGGTCATGCCGCTGAATGAAACATTATTTGTAGAAGCACCCTTTCTTGTTTAATAAACAATCTTAATTTCCAAGTTGCTAACACTGAATTTGGTTGAGCCTAGTCAGGTTAGATATTCGGAAAACTATCCTTTTTCAGTAATTGTTTATTGGTTCTAAAACAAATACTGCAGTTTATTGCCGATGTGACATAGATGGCATGCGCTAATTTTCTCTGCTATGTTACTATCTGGATCAATAGGTGCACAAAAAGTATTTGATTGCAGAACTAAATAAAGCATTACAATTTTCATTTCCAAAAATCTTTTAATTTCCAAGCAGTATGCAGTTATAGTAAACAAATAGGCCAACTCATTATTTTGACTGGGTGTTTGTTCAACTGCATTACCCTAAGCTGTCTATCTTAATTTCCAAGTTGCTAACACTGAATTTGGTTCAGCCTAGTCAGGTTAGATATTCGGAAAACTATCCCTTTTCCGTAATTGATTTGTTCTAAAGCTAATACTGCAGTTTATTGCCGATGTGACATAGATGGCATGCGCTAATTTTCTCTGCTATGTTACTATCTGGATCAATAGGTGCATAAAAAGTATTTGCCTGCAGAATCAAAAACACTTACTATATCTATCAGAACTGTACTGTTTTCAGATAGTCGCTGGATCGTCGTTTGTGGCTCAGAGCTACTTCTCGCCGCGCTATCTGGAAAATGTCCAATTCTATTCTTTAGTCTATCACTTTCTTTTCTCGTCTAAAATTGTTCGGTAACCTAATAATCGTTAAGGTTTTGCATGGTTTCCAAAAATATTTATGAAATATCGTTTATTTTTTTCCAGTTATCTTTTTTGTTTTTTTTTTATATATATTATAATTTTTGTTTAGTTATTTTATGAATCTATATAATGATACGAACTCCAAAACAGACACTTCAGAGACCCAATAGTGAGACAATTTGCTGTGTTTGTACAAAAGAAGTCGAGCACGCAGCTCAACTATTAACTACAAGGTGCAATCATTTCTTCCATCACGCTTGTTTTAACACACGACCTGGAAATAAAGAAATTTGTCCAATCTGTCGAACAGCTCTTAGTAGATCCACTCTTAGCTTAGCGGATGAGTTAGAAACAGCGCAACCTTCCACGTCAACCATGCGTGCACCAGGCACCAAAACTAGAGCTCAATCAAAGGCTCCAACTGTCAATACCGCTCAGGGTTTAAGCGCTAATACAGGTGATCATCTGGTTAGTGCACAAAACAATCCACCATTAGCACCAGTGCCTTCCGAATCTCAGCCGACTTTAGGTCATCAAGAGGTACAACCTAGAGTACAGCTAGAGCAGCCATCAATCCCAGAAGTTCCAAGTATGGCGACTGATAGCTTGCAACAGGCAATTGTCAATGCAATGGCATCCGCATTATCTCAACAAACACAAATTATCTCGCAAGCAATTGAAAACGGATTCCAACGACTTTCTCTGCAAGCTTCAGTGGGTCAATCCGAAGCAGCACGATCTTTTGCAAGAGGATCCCTTTCCGCGCAGCAGCCGCAATCTTTTGAGCAGTTGTTTGGAATATCAAATCATGGTGAATCAGACCCTTTACCAAATCAGGGTATGCCCCCCATGAATAATAGGTCCTCTCCTATCGAATCACCGTCAAGCCATAATTTGCTTCCTGATAGGATCAGTCAGACCATCTCCAATTGGAAATTGCGTTTCTCAGGACAGTCGTCCATGTCTATAGATGATTTTGTATACCGAGTTGAAGCTCTTACCAATCAAACATTAGATGGCAATTTTGAGTTGCTGTCTCGCTATGCAAGTAACCTATTTGAGGGAAGTGGTAGTGAATTTTATTGGAGGTATCACAAGAGTGTCCCGTTAGTTCGATGGTCAGAACTGTGTATAGCTTTGAAAGCTCAATTTAAAGATGGTAGAACCAATTTAGAGATCCGTACCGCTATTTTCAAACGTAAACAGAAGCCACAGGAACCATTTGACCAATTTTTTGAAGCCATCTTGACTTTGTCCGATAAGCTTGTTCAACCAATGGGGGAACAAGCCATGTTAGAGGTTCTACGAGGTAACTTGTTGCCGGAAATTCAACATGAGCTTTTGTATGTATCAGTTGAAACTATTGCTCAGTTGCGACAAGTTGTTCGTTCACGTGAACGTTTTTTAAAATCGATCGCCCAATCAACTCCATCTACTCAGCGTGCTTCGACTAGACGCCATGTAAACGAAGTCACAGTACAATTACAAACAGGTAGCGATAATGAGTACGATGCAGATGATGCAGAAAGCGTTGAGATCGCAGCTATGGCCCTTTCCTGTTGGAATTGTGGTAAAAATGGTCATAGATTCCAAGAATGCGTAGGCGAGCGAACACTGTTTTGCTATGGCTGTGGCAAGCGAGACACGTATAAGACTTCGTGCAAGAAGTGTACTCAACAAAAAAACGAACACGTGCGTGCACCGTCGACAAGTGCACGCAAACTAGTCTCGAAAGGAACAAACACAGAGTAACTGACAATAAGTTGCTCACCTCCTTACCAGACTTGTCCCAAATCCCAGTTTGTCCTTTACATAAGTGCCCGCAAAAATCTAGAAATGATTTTGGTAAGGCACAAAATACTCGCAATAGCACTCGCAGATTAGCATTTTGGCAGAGCCATAAAGATTCCAATAAGGCAATACTCTCTTCTATAATAAATAACGTAAACGATATCCGTCCATATGCACAAGTAACTCTTCTTGGTAAGACTGTAAGTGGTCTAATGGATACAGGTGCGTCAATAAGTTGTATAGGGGGAAGCTTTGCAGAACAGTTAGTTAAAAATAAGGTCGAATATAAACCTCTTCAGTCAGTTGTTCGCACTGCAGATGGTACCAAACAAGTTATTGTTGGTAAAATCACTACCTCAGTTGAGTTTCGTGGTGAGACAAAACTGTTATGTTTTTATATTGTCCCATCATTGTCCCAAGAGTTGTATCTCGGTATTGACTTTTGGAAAATATTCAACTTGTTGCCATACTTTTTAGTAAATCAAGAACAGACTCAAAACATAGCATCCTTGAACTTTAAAGATCCATTGCAAATTCCGTTATCCGAATCACAACAGAAGCAGTTGTTAGCGACGATAAAACAGTTTCCTTCGTTCGCTGAAAAGGGTCTGGGAAAAACAAATTGGCTTACTCACGACATTGAAATTACGGATACAAAACCGATAAAACAACGTCATTATGCAGTGTCGCCTGCCGTAGAGAAGCTAATGTACACAGAACTCGACCGAATGTTAGCTCTGGGAGTAATTGAAGAGTCTGATAGCCCTTGGTCTGCACCCGTTGTGTTAGTCCAAAAGCCAGGTAAAGTTCGTCTTTGCCTAGATAGCCGAAAAATAAACGAGGTAACCGTCAAGAACGCTTATCCAATGCCTCTAATTGACGGTATATTAAGCCGACTTCCTCGTGCAGAATTTATATCGAGTATAGATTTGAAAGATGCCTACTGGCAAATTCCTCTGTCCCAAAAAGCTCGCGAAAAAACAGCATTTACCGTCCCGGGAAGGCCGTTATACCAATTTACGGTCATGCCGTTTGGTTTAACCAATGCACCCCAAACAATGTCAAAACTCATGGATAAAGTAATCCCACCTAACTTGCGCAATGAAATATTCATTTATCTCGACGACTTGTTAGTCATCTCGGAGTCCTTTGAACGACATATGGATGTCCTTAAAGAATTGGCCAACCGACTACTTCAGGCAGGGCTTACCATCAACGTACAAAAGAGCAAATTTTGTCTTAAGGAAGTGAAGTACTTAGGGCATGTAGTAGGTCATGGTACTATCCAAACAGATCCGGAGAAAGTCGTAGCGATAAGGGATTTTCCAGTGCCTAAATCGATTAAGCAAGTTCGTCGATTTTTAGGAACCACAGGATGGTATCATAAATTTATCAACAACTATGCTGGAATTGCAGCACCAATTTCTGATACCCTCAAATGTCGACGAAAATTTGTATGGTCCGAAGAAGCTCAGAAGGCTTTTGATTGTCTTAAAGAACAAATGTGTAAGGCACCAGTCTTGCATAGTCCCGATTTTACATTACCCTTTGAGATTCACTGCGATGCCAGTCATACAGGCGTGGGAGGTGTACTTATGCAAAAGGATAGCGAAGGTTTTGATGTACCGATCGCGTTCATGTCTCGTAAACTTAATAATTGTCAACGCAATTATTCAGTTACGGAGAAGGAATGCTTAGCAGCTATTATGTGTGTAAAAAAATTTCGCGCTTACATTGAAGGGCATGAGTTTTCTATTCATACCGACCATGCTTCTTTAAAGTGGCTTATGTCCCAGACAGACTTAAGTTCCCGATTAGCAAGATGGGCCCTAAAATTACAGGCATTTTCATTCAAAATTTATCATCGAAAAGGCAGTCACAATGTTGTCCCCGATGCACTCTCGCGTGTACATACTGAGGATTTATCGTCCTTTAGCATAGAAAGCCTTATTGATCTAACCTCTGAACATTTCAACTCAACTGATTACTCAGAACTAAAAGCCAAAATAATAAGTAATGAATCTAAGATGCCCGATATTAAAGTCATTGACAATTACATTTATCGCCGATCAGAGCACCCAAAGGGAGAGCAAATTGCCGATGATTTGTGCTGGAAGCTTTGGATACCAAAAGAACTGGTCTCTGATGTTTTAAAACAGAGTCATGAGCATCCATTAGCCTCTCATAGTGGCATAAATAAAACGTTGGAACGAATCCGTCGTTATTATTATTGGCCAAACCTAGTAAGTGATGTAAAAGCATTTATAAATGGTTGTGCTATTTGCAAATGTAGCAAACACCCCAACCAAACATTGCGACCACCACTGGGTCCCTCAAAAGAGACACAAAGAGTTTTCCAAAAACTATATGTCGACTTTCTGGGCCCCTATCCTCGTAGTCGATCAGGAAATGTAGGTATTTTTGTGGTAGTTGACCACTTATCCAAATATCCCTTTTTGAAGGCAGTTAAAAAATTCACTGCCGACGCAATACTTCGTTTTCTTGAGGAAGAGATCTTTCATTGTTTTGGTGTACCCGAAATTGTCCTATCAGACAATGGAGTACAATTTAAATCCCATGCCTTTAACGCATTGTTGCAAAAGTATGGCGTGCAGCATAGCTATACTGCCGTCTATGCTCCACAAGCTAATGCTTCGGAACGGGTAAATCGTTCTGTTCTTGCCGCCATTAAAGCCTATATTAAGCCTGATCAGAGCAATTGGGATGACCAACTTAGCAACATTTGTTGTGCTCTGCGCTCAAGCGTGCATTCAGCCATTAATAGTAGCCCCTATTGTGTTGCTTTTGGACAGAACATGGTCACCAATGGTGCCACCTATCAGCTCTTGCGCAATTTGCAGCAATTAGAAGACCGCTCCGTTAGGTTCAGTAGAGACGATTCCTTTGATCTCATCCGCAAAGCCGCGCAAATGGGTATACAGCAGCAGCATGCTCGTAATGAGAAAACATACAACCTACGCAGCCGTGACGTTTCTTTTCGTGTTGGTCAAGAGGTTTATCGACGTAACTTTCAACAAAGCAATTTTGTCAAAGGGTTTAGCTCTAAATTAGCCCCAACGTTTGTGAAAGCCAGAATTAGAAACAAACTTGGCACAAGCTACTATGACTTAGAAGATTTGCAAGGTAGGTTTGTCGGAAAATTTCATGCCAAAGACATTAAACCCTAACAGGATAAATATTAACTAATATACCCTTTACTAAGTTTTTCAAGCGGGTATCACTCTTTGATGTTTTCAACACCAAAGTGTGATTTTGGCAGGAGGGTGTGTAATAGGCCGCTTGTCAAATTTTTGGTTGAGCCGCAAAGTAGGCAACGTTTTTTTTTGTTGCACTTAGCCACTGCACCAAGCCTAGCTCTGAGTGTAACTCCCTCTATAGTTGGCATTTGTTTATCAATTTAATTGACCTGCGAATGACTAGGCAGTCAGCTGAGTAGTTTAAATTGGCAAACATATGTTGATCGCAGAACAAGGGAAATAGAGATTTCCGGAAAACTAGGCCGCCCAACTACCACGTTAGTTTACTGTCTTTCTTTCTCCTGATATACCTCTCAGCGAACAGTTGTGCGCGCTTAACATTCGAACAAGAAAAAAAAGTATATTTCCAAGTGCAGTTAAAAGTATAAAAGTGAAAAATATTTATAAAATTAATTTTCTTCGTTTTTACTACTTGCATCGTGAGTATTAAAAGCAATTTTCTTTATAAAAATCGTGTGTTAAAATTTTTGTGCTCCTAGTTGGTCGAATCTAACCTGCTAAATACCCCAGTCAGCCAGAAAGAAAAAATTGAAGTGTCCAGGGAGAAAGTATTCGCCCAATTTAATTTCATGGTGCCAATTCCCTAAACGGGTAAATAAATAAATTATAATAAAAAGTTTGTGCGATTACTGATCGAAATTTTAATTTTTTTTTTTTTCTTTGATCAGAATCGGCACTATGTGTCAAATTAACTAATCCATAGTTAACCACAAAAATACCCTATCAACCCCCGAAGTGAATTTCTTGGCTAAATGGCATAAGTTCCAGCCGCTGCATTAAAAGCCAATTAATTGCCACCAACAAAAGCTTTTACTTTTCCATGCGCATATAAAAGCTTTTATGCCTCAGTTGCTATCGGCGAGCCATTGATCACCGGCGTGAGAAAAATTTACCAGTGAAACAAGTGCTTCGGATGCACTTTTCTTTTTGGGAAATGGTCCCCTAACCTCGCGATCGACCCCGCAACTATATTTTATGGCCCAATAAATGGAAATTCGACGTCGGAGTGGAAAGAGAAAATTTTCGCCAAAGCCGGCGAACATAACCTCAGCAGCAACCTGAGTTAGTGTTGTTGTTGTTGCCATATGGCCATTGTGACCATAATCGACCTATTATAGTGTTTAAAATTTATTTGTTTAATTTCATATAAGTCATTTTGCATTTTTTTGTTCAATAAGTGAATTGTTTAATGTTGCAAGTGGTGTATGCAGTTGCAAAGAGTTATATAGGTATTTGACTGAATCATATACCTTGCAAATTAAACAAATGCTAATTTTGTACGTAAATTCTAAATTAGAAAATGCAGAAAAGGCTTTTGTGTTAACAAACATATCAATTATTTCTATATATTTAATTTAATTTTTCTTGGCCAAAGCATAGTTTAATATGCAAGAGCTTTGTGACGTGCCCAAAGAAAAGCTTTCTTTTACAGCTTAAACATAAACCAACATTAACACCCTCATACACCGAAAGATCTTTCTGCGTGGGATGATGCTGTAAGTGATAAAAACATAAATTAATATTGTTTAAGCCAAGCATACATATGGTTAGCAAAAGCTTTTCTTTTGCATGTTGGCCCTCAGCCGAATGAACAGCTACCGCGATTAAGCTTTAATGCATATGCTGATCTAGTGAAAGCTTCTCTTTTACGCAAGCATTCGTTGGCCTTGAACTTGAAATAAATATTTTATTGGCATGCAGCGAACATATGATTGCAAACCAACTGCGCCTACACATGCCTACAAAATATTTGATTTTTGATTTTCACATTGCCATTACTTTTTGCATATAAAATTTTCTATTTATTTTTTTTTTGGCATTTAAACTATAATATATATTTTTTTTGTTTATAAAATATCTATATGCCCGATCATATTCTATATTTTTATCTTACTTTATTATTATATATTATATTTATTTATTAACTCATATATATCAAACTCATATCTACTTGTTTATTATCGTGTCCATTTGTTAGTATATTAGGATGTTAGGTCATAATGATAAACTCCTATAATAAATTGTTTATATTTGTAATGCAAGCTTAAAACTATTATTATTTTTGGAACCATGCATCACCGAAACGAGATAGGGTAGTCAAGCAAGGACTTATTTAAGGGATCCTGATCAAAACTAAATCTTTTTCAGATGGCCTTACAGGATCTAGGTAGGGTGGGCAGTAGCACTTTAACATCAGTGCGAAAATATAAATAAGTCCAATTTTAGTTAGACCCTCTCTATTACCCTATTTTCTTATTAACTAGTTTATTGAGCCTTCCCTTTTCCCGATCCTTTTCCCTTATCTTAAAACAGTACGCGAATTTTAATATATTTATGTGACCGCGGAGCATATTAACTTCGGTAAATTTAAAGCACCCACCCCACTTGCCGACGAGCCACAGCCGTTGAAGCCAGCGCGTACTCCGATCATAGTTAATCGACCATCAGCTCTATAAAAGTGTATAACTTTTTACACGTGACATGTTACAGTGTTTGTTGCTTAGGCTCAATCTCATTCGCTCGTTCGTGCCCCTGAAACCTACTTGCACTTTGTCAATTCGTAAATCTTTTTATATCCTTGTTTCTATCATCAAAGGCACAAAAAGGGAAACTTTACACACAACTACAATTGTAAAAAAAGGAGGGCAACTCTCCAACCAGGCCACCTTCTTGACAAAACATTTCCACAATTGTGCGAGTGAACTTCGATGAACCCAATTGATTCGAGCATTTCTATCGCTTCTCTACTCGGTTTAGCCTTCTTTTCGTGCCGCACGTGTGCTTTGTCTTCGTTCAAGGAGTTTTATTGTCGTTGTCGTTTGTCGAGGAATTGAAATTCCCCCCAAGTCCCAAAACTCCTCAATCTGCAAAGTGGATTTATTTCGCCGAAATCGAAAGTTGACTTCCTTCCCTGGTTTTGCTTTCAGTGTGTACATATTAAAGGATTTATCAATTTACGCAATGAAGTTTTAATCAAACACAGGTTTGCCAACAGATTTTGTGCCTTATTAGAGTAGTTTTGTGTGCAAACACAAAAGTGATTGATTAAATTTGCAGCCTGGCCCCAGAAGTCACCCATTACTGGTCAGGAAAATGGGTGTCAAGTGCATTCATTCACAATTTGTGCCATATTTAAAACGTTCATTAGATACCAAAACCTAAAACTGATTTAAACCAAATATGACATTAAACAATTTAAATAACGATGTTCTCTTTATTTAGAAGGACCCTTGAGAACCCGAAAAAAACGTAACGGAAAACGGACGAGATTAAATTAAAAACTCATGTTCCGGGCTTAGAACGGATAAGACGTGGATTTGTAAAGAGCGTTAAGGAATCAAATTTTCAAAGGTCCATGTCCATCTGACTATCTATCTGTTTTCTAAGCGACTGGGCATATTATAGCTTGATTGATTATAGTATGTAGAATTTATTGTTACATTATGCGAATTACAAATTTTGTTTAAAAAAAATTAGAAACTGAATAAAAATCTTGAGAAAACTAACATCGAAACGAAATGAAGTAGTTCAAAAATAGGGAAAATATTTAGAAACGTAAAAATAAAAATTTGTGAATAATAATTTATTTTCAAAATTCAAAAAACAAATAAAAATCTGAGTTACAACATTTGGAAACTCAAATTCTACAATTATATAAGTATTAAAAACGGGGAAACTGAAAAGCTTTGAAATTTTTGACAACAGTGAATGTCACTCTCCAAAACTCATGTTTCAAATTAGTGTCTTAAGGTGTATCAGAAAAAAATTAAAAAATATCCAAGCATTAAACGAGCTTTTCAAAAAGTATAATATAACGGTAATTCATATATATTATATATAAAAAAATTAAGAAGACTCGGTATGCGATCGCTAGGTAAATATTGCTTATAAGCAAAACAATTCAAATTTTTAAAGCAACCCTCACGCTCTATTTATTGACCCCGCGTTGCCAAACTCCAAAGGTATTAGATACAATCACAAAAGCGGCCAAGGAAAATAAAACAAAGTGCGAGCGGGATTTGGTGATGAAGGCCCGTAAAGAAGCCGATGAACCTACCGGTGGCTTTTTTTAAAATGAAGCAAGAAGATGAACAAGAATTTTAAATAAAACAGATTACTACTGGAAAACCCCTTAACCAAAATCAAAAAAAAAAACAATCGCTCTGACAACAGGTTAATTGTTTTTTCTCAATAGCTATAAGTAATGAACCAAAAAACAATAAGGTATTAATTTATTTATTAAATTATTTATTATTATACACTTTAGTGTATCGTTGAAATCATTTTATTTGCTGTTTGAAGAGATTGTTAAGCTATTGCGTACAAGCGGGATAACAAAATTTTGGATTGCTAATTGCTTTTTATTCAGTGTCGAAATAAAGTAGGAAAAAGTTAAAAATGCTAAAAGTCTGAAATGAAAAATATTAAAATAAAAAACCACACGAAATTAAAAATATTTAATAAAAAAGAAGGGTAACACGGCTACGCCGATGATTTAAATACCTTTTGCAGTTTTTAAAAGGCGCTACAATTGATAACAAAAAATTTTTCTCATTAGAACTAGTTTAGACCGATCGTTCCTATGGCAGCTATATGCTATAGTCACCCGATTTTGGATAAATTTTTCCAGAATTGTGCGAGAAGCATATAAACATATATATACCATGATTGGTGACACTACGATGGAAAACACAAAAGTTTTTCTCACTAGAACTAGCTTTTTGACCGACCGTTCGTATGGCAGCTATATGCTATATTCATCCGATTTTGATAAAATTTTTGGAATTGGGTGAAAGCAAATAAAAACATATATATACCACGATGTGTCACGGTGATAGAAACAAAAAAAGTTTTTCTCACTAGAACTAGTTTTTGGACCGATCGTTCCTATGGCAGCTATATGATATAGTCATCCGATCCGGCCGATTCCGACAAATGTGCAGCCTATGTGTATTCAAAAACTTTTTGCAAAGTTTGGTCAAGATAGCTTTTAAACGGACAAACGGACATGGCTATATAGACTCAGCTCGTCATGCTGATCAAGAATATATAGTTAATGGGTCGAGATGCTTCCTTCTATGTTACCAAACATCGTGACATTTTAATATACCCCTCTGCAAGGGTATAAAATGCACGCGATTTTTAACGAAATATTTTTTAATTTCGACTAAACCTTATTTTATATTCCATATTTTTAGATTCATAATTATAGATCTTCCATTGTTTTGTTTTCCTTCCTTTTTTTGTTAAAAGCCTAATCTTCGGTCCTCCCATTTTTGAAAAGTGTATATTAATTTTGCCCAGAAAAGTTTAGGGACCCATAGAAATATTCATTTCCGACCCCATAAACAATATATATTCTTGATCAGGACGACGAGCTGAGTTCAATTCCGTATGTCCGTCTGTCTGTCCGTCTGTCTGTCCGTCTGTTTCTACGCGAACTAGTCCCTCAGTTTTGAAGTGATCGAGCTGAAATTTTGCACAGAGTCGTATTTTTACAGCATGCAACTAATATGTCGTAACCGGCCGGATCAGATGAATATATCGTATAGCTGCCATAGGAACGATCGGTCGAAAAATAAGTCTTAGTGAGAAAAACTTTTTTGTTTTCCATCGTAGCAACCAATCTTAGTATATATTAGTTTTACATGCTTCCACATAATACTTAACAAATTTATCGAAATCGGATGACTATATCATAAAGCTGCCATAGGAACGATTGGTCAAAAAATATTTCTAGTAAAGAAAAACTTTTTGTTTTTCATCGTAACGTCACCAATCGTGGTATATATTAGTTTTGTATGCTTCCATACTATTCAGGAAAAAATTTATCAAAATCGGATGACTATAAAAAGTATATAGCTGCCATACGAACGGTCGGTCAAAAACAAGTTCTAGTGAGGAATATTTTTTGTTTTCCATCGTAGCGTCACCAATCTTGGTAGATATTAGTTTTATATGATTTTAAAAATTTTTAAAAAATTTATCAAAATCGGATGACTAAAGCATATAGCTGCCATAGGACCGATCGCTCGGAAAATGATTTACTAAGAAAAGTTTTTTTTATGGTATCAAATTTTTATTATCAATGATTTAAAAATTTTTAATATCTGATATTATATCCTATATATGTTTTACAGGTTAAATCAGTTGGAGTAAAGTTTTTCAAGTGTATTAAAACTTCGGCACAGTCGAAGTTAGCTTTGCCTTCTCGTTTTAGATTTCTTAGTAATATTTCTCCTAATTCGCTTAGTGAACCAAATTTATAGTAAAGGAGTACTTGCTCACTAAGTATTAATTATTATCACTAATGAATTTAAATTGTAAGCAATGCGCTAAGGCTGGGCTTACATTACCACATTTTGTGCCATTTTGATTTGAATTCCTGTCATTTTCAGGGCAAAACATTTGTCTTTTTTCGGTCATTTGTCATTTTATGATCCAATGTACACTTAACAAAAGAGTTTTCATATTAATTTCAACTTAACACCAAATGCTGTCAATAATGGTTTGATCCTGAAATTGCCATACTGATTGGATTAATACAATGATGGATCAAAATTTGATAAAAGAATAAGATTAATGCTGGATTATAAGGATTAATCAAGGATAAACCTTTGTACTCTAAATACACACATTTACAGTAATTATATCTACAATTTCTTTATTCCACTTTCAGGATCGAAACTTAATATTTATACTTAAAAATCTCTCGAAGAATTTTGTCAAAACTCGATAGACTTAAACCAACCAAATGTGATTTGAGAAAATTTTTACTTTTCTCGATAATAGAAAGGCTTTTTTCTTTTATTTTCTATAAATTTAATTTAAAAAGTAATTATGTACTTAATACAATAAATATATAAACTACCATAATTTGAGCCAAACTGAAAAAACAATGTGCTGATCACTGGAAAATGTTTAGATGGTAAACATGCTCTTCAAATATTTTCCCACTTTCGCATGTCTAATGGGAATTCCAAAACTGACCAATCCTCCTCCCCCTCAACAAGCACCCACTCATTCACTTAGTATGCCTCAAAACCAGTAAATTGTCATAAACACAAGTGAAAAGTGCAAATGCAAATGTGAAATTGCTTTTTTGGTTGGTCCTAACGAAAGTTGGGAATGTTAACTCAAAATAGCAGCAGCAACAACAACAGCAACAAGAACAGCTGCAAGCCGCAACAAACTAAGAACTCGAGGTCAGCATTATGGTCAACATATTATGCTTGATTATAAAAATTTATCAACGAAATGCCAGTTTTGGTCAGCTTTAACGATAACGAGCGGCAACTGATTTATCAACGAAAAATCCTTCAACTGAATACTTATTGCAAATTGGCCACAGAAATACCAAAAAATTCCTCTTGAATTGTAATTAAACGATTTCATATATTTCCCTTAAAATAAAATTACCAAATGTAACTGAAAACGAAAGCAGTTGCAATTGCAATAACAATAAACGCACAACGCAGGCAAAAGCCATAACAACAACTATTAAATTAATGTTGAACACAGAAACCAATTTATTTGTAGAAAATGACAAGAGAAGCGACTCGCTGCACCACATATTGTTTAATGAATAAATCACACAACTGCCGGGCAAATAACCAAAATCACACAAATTTCAATTGCAACGAACAGCAAACATAAAACCAGCAAAAAACAAAAAAAAAAAAAACAAAAACCGACAATCAAAATAAATTTTAAGGTGTTCTTCCAATTGATTTTAACAATTTTCCACAACCTCAAACTGAAGTGTGGTCTAACTTGCGAATAGTTTCTTTATTGTTTAAGTATTATTAAATTTAATGGAGGTTTGAAAATTTTAACTATTGACCAACATTTTGTACTTGTCAGTAAGTTGTTCTGGTTTTTTTACACGTTACAAAACTTAAGCCCTAATTAACAGGAGTTCTTTGATATGTCAGCTTCGCCTTCCTCTGAAAGTCTCAAAAAGTTATTTTAGGAAAGAGAAGAGCTAAAGCAATTCAAGGCATTCGTGTAGATCATTTTTAATATTTTACATTTTAATAAAATTACAAATATATTTGACTGTTAGGCCTAAAGCCAGGTACAGAGGGAGCACAGCAGCCATTTGAGTTTATTCGTTGCAAAAATTAGAACTTTAAAACCAAATGAGATAATTGCATGATTTACAGAAAATTTTTCCACCTATCAAAGCTAGGTTTCAAAGGGGTGCTACGCCTACAGAGGCTTACCTATGGGTTATCAAAATCAATATTTGTGGAAAATAAATTTTATTCCATCAAAAAATTATTTTTTAAAAATTTTTTATTTTTTTTTTTTTTAATGTTTCTATGTCTTAAAATTATTACCCAAAAATTAAAAAAAATTTTTTTATTTTTTCGATTTTTTTAAAATATTTTATAAGTTTTTTCAAAATAATTTTGTACTATTTATTAGACAAGGTGACCCAAATAGATTTATCATTTTTTAAACTAAACCTTGTGAATTCTAATGATTTTCCTAACCTTACATGCAGCAGAGATGAAAAAGTGGATCGCAAGATGGGACCAACATGTTGAAGAGGCCCACATTTTGCCATGTCTCTTTTACCTATTTTACCTCTAATGGTCGCAGAGGCAGCGAAAGGCAGCTGGAACTTTTTTAATTACTTAATACAATAACCAAAGTAGGTATTTTGAAAATATGACAAATACATAAAATAATATATAATTTTTATATTTTCCACCAAAGTTGAAAATAGTGAGAAAATTTATAGTTTTTAAAAAGGTTTATAAGCGATTTTGTATACACTCAATACTACATACATCAATACATCAATCAATAGAAAAATATGACGATCTGTTAGCTAGTTTTCGAGATATTCCACCTGAAAGAGGACCAAATTACCTAAAAATTGTGTCTTTTTTTTTAAATCTAAAAATAGGTCAACTTTGTATCTTCTAAAATAAAAATCGCATTTTATTAAGGCTTGCATATTTTAAATCGTTGAAATCGTTCATGAAATTTTTTATTTTTGCAACCTACTTTGTTCTACGGGCGCCACTGTGCACACTGGTTTCGCTTGTATGGAGCAGCGGCCAAAAATACTTCAAATAAGGGTAAAGGGCTCAAATTTTGTCTCAGTCTCTAAAAAAAATATGTTAAAAATATGGTAAGAAGATGAATATGATTGACCTCACCCAACCATAATGTAAAAATATTTTAAAAAATATGGTATGAAGATGAATATGATTAAAACCTCCCTGCACACACTTCACCTTCAAATATAATCAACAAAAAATTCCACAATAATTAAAAAAATTTATTTATTAATTCAAAGATTAACGTTAAAATCATAATAATAACAAAAAACGATCATAGCTGAAAAACACGTGAACATAACAGAAAATCGTAGCCCCAAGCAAGAGCAACGTTTGGTCTGGAGCATTAAGCACAAAGCTCGGCGCAAGTCGGCAGCTAAACTAAACTTGATTAGAATCTAAAACGATTTTTTAATACTACTAAAAAAGTCCCATTGAGGATTCCAGGGGAAACACAACTAAAGTTTACCTACAAATGATTTATGTGGACGAGAAAATACTATCGAAGGAGGTTGCAAAACAATCATTTTACGTAACAAGCACACAAACATAAAGGGCATAGCCGGTCTTACTAGGCGTAGTGGCCCCCGATCTTATTCAAATTTCAAGTATGCAGTTTTAAAGTAAATCAACTGATAGTAATTAATCGATTTTTTTAAACTTCTAGTACCATCCCTGAATTTTTAATAACGATTTTTATCAAAACCAACACAAGCGTTTTTCGGGACAACTATTCATTCGGAAAAATTTCAAAATTTTTATGGCAATAGCTGGCATGTTAACACTCTCCCAGAATAATTTTTCGAATTTTTAAAATTCAATCCGCGACTTACACAATTTTTCGAAATTTTTTGACATCAATTATTTTAGACTTCTAGTTGAGGTTCCACTTTTGTATTTAACATGGTCAATTGTCATATCAAAATACAATTTGAGGAATTTTTTCAGAATTTTGGAGGTGTGAAAGGGGTTCAAAAATAATAAAAACAATTATATGTATTTATTTTTATATATTATAACCCGGCGCTCTTCGCTTCGCCACCATCAGTATAGCCGCCAAAATGATGAAAAACAACTATATGTATTTATTTTTATATATTTAATTATTAGTCATCGTCGCTGTCTACATTAACAACTGGATTAGCATCCACGTTCCTAAAAAAGTTTACTTAGGATATCAGCGTGTCTTATTATTTTAGACAGGTAACGACCATGTGACAAATAATAAATTATAGCTGCTAAGTGAGAGCAGCATCCGATGGTTCTATTGCCATTCCGCGCATTCCAGCAATAGCGACGTATTCCTGAATATCCAATTGACTGTGGAGCGTACTCAATGAAGCACTTGTAAGTTTTACTGGATATGTGACGCGATCTTAATTTAATTTGAATTAAATTCTTTTTGTGATTTAAGAAAAACTTATATTTAAGTTCCCAAGCTCATCCAGAATTTCGGCCAGGTAGGATACCGCCTGACTAAGTTGGTAGAGCCGGTAAAAAAATTTGTAGGTCCTTCAGTCATTTCGGGAAAGTCCATTATATCCGAAGAAGAAATTGTTTGAACGGAACTTTACGTCTTCCCCAGCCGTATTTTTTCCACGTTCTCGGCAAGATCGTTTTGAGAGCTCTTTTTTTCTCCATTTGGCATATAATCTCCTCAGACAGATTTCTTTTGTCAGCATTCTAAACATTTGCCGAATTTATTGTCTAGGTAACTTGCAATTCTGCATATGGACTTTAATTTTTGGTAACATTTTGTTATCCATTTGTTGATGAAGTATGTGGTATTTCTCCCAAAATGCCATGAATTGTATGTAATTGCATGTAATTCATGGCGCCAATCGGGTGGGATCATTGCCAAACGTTTTTTCATCATTTTCGGCTATACTGATGGTGGCGAAGCGAAGAGCGCCGGGTTATAATATATAAAAATAAATACATATAATTGTTTTTATTATTTTTGAACCCCTTTCACACCTCCAAAATTCTGAAAAATTCCTCAAATTGTATCTTGATATGACAATTGACCATGTTAAATACAAAAGTGGAACCTCAACTAGAAGTCTAAAATAATTGATGTCAAAAATTTCGAAAAATTGTGTAAGTCGCGGATTGAATTTTAAAAATTCGAAAAAATTATTCTGGGAGAGTGTTAACATGCCAGCTATTGCCATAAAAATTTTGAAATTTTTCGAATGAATAGTTGTCCCGAAAAAAACGCTTGTGTTGGTTTTGGATAAAAAATCGTTATTAAAAATTCAGGGATGGTACTAGAAGTTTAAAAAAATCGATTAATTACTATCAGTTGATTTACTTTAAAACTGCATACTTGAAATTTGAATAAGATCGGGGGCCACTACGCCTAGTAAGACCGGCTATGCCCTTTATTTGAATTAGAAATAAATAAAGTTAATACCTCTGTTTTCAATATTTATTATTTATTTATAACTATTTTAATCAAATTTGTAGCCATTTTCTTATAATGTCCAATCCAATCATTGCACAGAAATTCCAGATTGATTCATTTGTCGCTCTATTGGCGCTGATTGTAATTGGAACAATTGTAACGGAGCAAAATAAACTATTGTGCCGAATAGTTTGATATATTTAAAAATGAAAGTGATTAATTTGGTTCAGATATTTTGACTTTCATATTTTTGATTTTTGGCCTCTAGCGGATCCAGTGTGCAATGTTACCTCCTCCTACGTGAAATGAATGATGACAATTTTTATTTTCGACCGATTATCTTTCCTTAGAAAAATATGGAATACACGACTTTCAAATAATAGAAATGATACCCTTAGGTCGTAGCCGATGATAGCTTTTATTTTTAAAATTGAGTTAAGTCCCCATTTTTCTGCTGTAATACAGAAAGGGCAGTATATGTTAACTAATAACGTAATAAGATGACGACGTGCTTTTATTACCAAGAGATTTTTCGATTATATTAATGTAATTTAGCATTTGCAATAATTAAAAAATGTTAAATATTGATTTAAATGATTTATTATTGAATTTTTGTCAGAAACAGTTTATTTCATTTAATATTAACTATTTTCTGTGATCGATTTTATTTGGATTAATAATCTTTTATATATGTATTGCCTACTTTTTGGGGCAATGTTCTTTTCGAAGCCATTAGGAACTATAAATTAATTGCATACTTATTGGGGGCAGCTGTCATAAGGCATTGAGAACTCCCATTACATTGCATTGCCTACATTTTGAGGCAGCCAATAGGAAGAGAAGATTGAAGATGTAAAAGACGGTTTATACATCATGGCAAAACAGTTTTAAAATTGTCTTAAGAAGTTGGTTATCTGTAAGAATGAAAAGACTACTACAGTATATAGGGGTGGCTAATAAATGCTGCTACCAAATACTAATGTAATAGCTTAAGTTCTGTGGGGTTAATCGGTTGCTTTCTTAGCTTTGATTTCACTGACTGATCTTTTTAATTTAAAAAAATGTGGCAAAGGATTTGCATTTTGCTGTTGAAATAATTTATGTGAATTTTTAAAAAGTTAATTTATGTAGATTAATTTAGCTCCATTCGTTGGCCACTCTATAAATGTACACTTCTGTCATTCCACTTGATAAAATTGGAATTTTTTATAAAAATTTCATTATAATTTTACCAAACAAAAAAAACTGCAACAAATCAATTTCAAATTCCGTTAAAGCTCACCCCCGCTCTCTCTCTTTCTCTCTAAGGACTACTCCCAATTTGGGCAATTAAATTCAAATTCATAATTTATAAGCGGCTAATTTAACGACTCGTTGAACAACAATAACAACAACAACAATCCACAACAACAACGACCAACAGCAGCAACGAAGGTCCCTTAAATTAATGACAAGTAACAGGATAATGATTTCAGCACGAACTCAAACATAACAACAAATCAGTACCCCAAAGCACTGGGAATCGTTTCTAGTTTATTTAATTTGCAAATTTTGTTGACAAAATGTCCGGGGTGCAAAATGTCTTAAAGCCTTTAGCCCCAAATTGTCCGGGCTTCATAAATAACTGGAAAATATGTATATATATATGTATATATTTTTGCATGGCAAAATTTATTTGATTATGCAATTCATAATTGACGTTTAGACTTGGAGCAGCGTTGGGGCACGTGCCAGGATAAGATAGAGAGAGAGCGAGCCATAGCAACATGATTTTCATATCACATTTGGGTTTTGTGATTTGTTGTTGTTTGCCATGCGTAATTGCGCACCGGAAATTCAGATGGTCATTAATGATGCTCGGCCGTTGCATTTCGATTCGGTTTAGTTGTTTAGTTCAGTTAGAAGTGTGGTTAGGTGGAGGGGTTGGCATCGTAACCAAATTAGGGGTTTTCGTATACACTGGCGACCTCTAGGCGGCTATTTAGTGGAACTTTAGCTAAACTTTTGTTGGTAAGGGCAGCTTTTACTACTAGATAGCTTTTGAGTTGTGAGCTTTTTAAATCACCCCGCCCTCCATGTAAACAAGCGTGTCCTTGCTATTTTGTCCTTTCACAAATTGTGTCATTGAGAAATTTCCGTTTATCAGTACGCATGCACCTGCAAAAAAGGATTCTACGAGTTTATTTTGAATAAAAGCTTTGCACTCACACACAAACACAAATGTGTGGCAGCCTGCCGGAATGAGTGTATCTGAGTTACTACGGATATGTGGGCGAAGCTTAACGCCTAATTTAATGCATTGATAGGTGTGAATTCAATTCACTGAATTGCGATTTACATTTAGATTGCAATTTTTTTAATAAGCCTGCAAAAATTTGCTTGAATTTTGTTAGCATATTTTCTGTATAAATTTAAATTATTGTTTTGGTAATTCAAATGATATTTGGAATATAGCTCAATTGTCTCGGGGATATTCCGAATTCTCTCCTGTGAGGTCCCAAAGATTTTAAAAATATTTTTGTCCTGCAGCATAAGCAGCAATTATACTCAGAAAATTATGATTTGGTACTTGAATCAAGTACAAACGAGGTCAATAGTACGGTTAGTACGAAAATTCCTGATTCTATAACAAATTTCTTGTTTGAAAACAAAATATTTAATTTCAAACTGTTTTGGGATATAAAGTACACTTCAAACTATTTAAGGATTTAAGTAAGTCCGGATAAACACCTACATCTAGAATTAACTCTCTTTTACTTTACTTTTTACTTACTTATTTTTTGAAAATATTATTCTCCAAAGTCTAATAAATTCTAAAATAAACTGCAATTAGGTTTAAGGACAATAAAATTCTTAAGCTATTTCCAATTTGTTTTTGAAACGAGATATTTATATTAAATCAAATAATTCTCCAAAAGATTTAAAGTCCTTGAATGAATCAAATACCAAGAAGAAGGAGAAAATATCGATAGTTTGCTTTCAGCAGGCCCTATCGATAAAAAAATACAAGAAATGTGTTTGGCAAAATGCTCCATCACGGCTGGAGACTAAAGCTATTAAAAATTCATATTCATATTTGAATCCATTTTAAGGCATGTTTTGTGCTAAGAAAAATTGTATGCGTCCCCATCTCAACTTTCAAAACGATCTCCGCCATAATTTACTATTCGTACGGTATTGTCCAAAGCCTTTTGATAAATACAACAATCTAAAAACTGCTAAAGGAAACGAAGCTTACAGCTTTAGGCTTAAAGAGATTCTGTGCCATAAGTACTTTTTAGCAATAAATATGCTGACACTAAATAAATTGAATTTGTATGTATAATAAATAGTCGGTCATACTGTAAATCATAATGTAAATATGACTGCAGCATTGTTTTGCTAACTGGTATTTCCCTTGTAAAAATATCGATGGCGCCACTGTTGATAATTTGACAGCCCTACCAAGAATGTATAGTTGGTCCCGTGACATGTAAATGTAGACTAATCAATTGCTCAGTCGACATCATTTCATTCAGAAAATAGTCAGCTGTTCGATGTCATTTTCGTTCATTTTTGATTATGTCTCTTACCACATTGTTTTCCTATGCATATTGAAATTTTGACTAAAGTATCTTCATGCGTACTAACGCTTTACATCACTCAATATAGAGAGGCAGTGCAAATTTAATCTCTTACACCAAAAAATTTACAATACCTAAAAGCGACAACTCATACAAACAAATTTGTATGGTGGGTTCTGCTGGTAGAACCCGCATTTTGCAACTAAAGCCGCCATCGATTGTCTTTAAGCATAAGACAAAATGACGCAGAAAGATGACGAAGCGAGGAGTTATGAGGCATTACACATTCTAAATAGAATCAGCAAGTTAACCCTCTTTTTGGCTGACCTAAGTCATTATGAAAAACCAAGATGAAAATTCAACAAATTTTGAATGGCTCTTCTAGGTATTGTAAATTTTTTGCTAATACACATTGCTCAATGATTCGTCAGACATCTACCATCAGTCCATAAACAATAACAACATAAACATTATTAAAAATATATGACAAAATAATTCGAACTTCGATTCCATTTTTTTTTTTTGACTTGGCGTTAAAAGTCTATTTCGTACTTTAACTAAGAAATATATAAATATAAATGTACTTGAATTAAGATGACGTTTTTCTAAAATTTTTGGCTCACTGTAATTAAGTACAAAAATGCTTGATTTAGGAATGATTGTTCTCATTTCAATTATAGTTTCGGTCGTTTGGATAAAAGAAATTAGCCCCTCGTAGTGTGTAGGTAAGTAAATAAGAAAATCGGCACGGTTTAAAGGCCAATTGATTACTTGCTTTAAGTTCAATCACCTCAATAAAAAAATGTAACTTTTATCTAAGATTAAACCGAAGTGGAACTTAATATATATTTCTTTCAACAAGGTATTGCAAACCTAACATAATGAAACAATATGACGAAGTTGATTTTTGATACACTTTTCCTGAGGGCCGAATGCATTTAGTAACTCTACAAGGCAAGTGAAAAATATTGAAAATAATAAATTGTTTTTTTCCGACTAATTTATTGGATTGTTTTAAAAGAAAAAAATTTGTTAAATTTTATATCTATTAGCTATTATTAGTCATATTTAACATCTCGCTTAGTTGAGGTCTTTAGCTTTCAGTCTCAATCTTTTTAAAGATAAGGGAACGTAGGTATGCCTATGGCAACGTGCAGGCTAATTTTTTTAATAAACGTATCTGATCTAGCTGATACAAAGCCTAGACATCTATATGGTTTTATTCCAGCCTTATAAATGGCTCGAAGTTAATATTACTTTCAGACACATTTGGGACTGAATCGTAGAAGGAATGGACAGTAAGGTGTCTGTATGCGTGGAACCCCAACAACAGCTTTAATCTAACCCAAACCATACCTTCCTAAATATGCTAGATAGATCATCTGATACCTGGGCCGCTGGATCAGATAGTCTTCGTTTTTAAGACCTTACCAAAATTGTAAAACATTTGTCGATGAATGTAGTCTTGGACAATTTTAGAAGGAATATTGTAAATTATTTAGATCATTGACATTTTATTTTATATTTGAAACTGAATAAAGTCATTTATATTTTATTTTTAATCTCATTTAATGGAAAAATGATTTAATATTGTGAGCCGAATCGAATAAATATAAGAGGTTCGGTTCATGGCCCGGTTCGATCATTCCGACATTTCGAACCGAACAGGATCTCAGAGGTTGGCAGCCTTGAGCTCACATGCATACGTGCTGAATGCTTGCCTCACTGCTAGCCAGAGATTTACTCACATTCCGCGCGTCAAGGTAAGCAGGTCCACCTGGGTTTAAATACTCTGAACTAACGAGAGCAACTGAATAATAAAACTACATGGTCACACTATTTTTTAAGTAGGCAGAAGGCATAATATAAAATATACTGAAACGCAAATACTCGACATAAATCGAATAATTTGAGTCTTTTCAAATTTTTTGTGGTTCAAAATTGGTTTTGGATTTTTTTAGACTTAAAAATGTGTAACTTTCTAGAGTTTTGTATGTTCTTTAATTTATATTGCATTCTTTCAAAAAGATCCCAAATTCGCAGTTTTTTAAAAAAATTTAAATCTTGACTAGGATGTCCGAATTTTTTATGCTTATTTCATAAAATATTTTGAAATATTATATTTGTAACTGTAAATGATTTGTTTATACCTATCCAGCCCAATGTCTACACTCTCTCCACTTAAAAGCTCTGATTCAATTCCAAATACCCACCCCACCTCCGACCAGTTGTTGGCTGCCAAAGCAAAATCGATGCCCGTTAACCGTTTCGCTCTTTCGCTTGAATTGTGTAGAAAAATAGCTTTTTCCTCGCTGCTCCTTGACTGCAAAGGCCAAAACGCGAATGAACATCGACCGTGGAAGTTGACTGCTGAAAGTACAAATCGCTAGGCTAAAAAAGGTACAAGAAAATTCTACAAAAATTATAAACTGAATTTAAAGCTAAATTCAAATCAAAAATCAAATTAAAAAAAATTCATAAAATCAGAAATATTTCAAATGATTCAAATAAAGTGTCAAATTTAACCGAAATATACCAAAATTCAACCGATTATATAAAGGAAAGCCCAGAAAAGTATAGTGCGTGTGTGTGTATATGTAAGCGTGTGCGTTTGACTGTGTGTGTGTGTAGCACGCGCTGACAAAAAATTGAGAAACATTTTTTGTGTATCAGAATTTTTTGTGCAAAAATTTGAATTGTAAAACAAAAGTGCCAGAAAATTGGTTTAAGTCGAGAAATGTGAAAATTGTCAAATTGGGCTATGAATGAAAGTGAAAACGCATGTGAGCCAAATATTGATTTTTCCACTTGCTATGCTGGCGGCGTGGTTGAGTGCGAAAAAAAGCTTCTAAAATATTAAATAATAAAATGAAATAAATATAAATTAATTTTAAAGATATTAAAAATTTACAAATTTTAATTAAAAAAAAGTAACAAAAACAACAAATTTCGTAAACCTTTTTTCAATTCTGTCTGTGTGTGTGTGTGCGAGTGTGTGCGTGTGAGTAAAGAGAAAAGCTCAAGAAGTTTTCTTCTCTAAGAAAATCTCTATCCTGAATTTGCTTTCAACAATGTCTTCTGCAAAGGAAAAGCGAATTTTTCGCCTACCCACACTCTCTACCCTAAACACACACACACAGACACACACACAGAGACACCAAGAAAATTCGCTCTATCAATATTTACGCATACCATTGTATTCATATTACGTATACGCTCTTCCATTCCTGCTCTCTCTCTCTCTCTCTCTCTTACTCTCTGTCTGTCCGGTATCCGGTGCTCTCTCTCTCTCGTGGTACACAAAATTGTCATAAATTTATTAACTAATTCATGGATTAATAAACAAAGTTCATGTAAAACTGGAGTGCCAGAGGCTTCCCAACCAAAAAAAAAAAAAAAAAATAGCAGCACAACTCATTCCAACACACACATACTCACTCACTCACACAAAACATCATCCTTCCTGCCAGCCCGTCGTCGTATTTGCCATCGCCTCTTCAACCCGGTTCGTCGAGCATAAGTCACGCTTCGTTTAACGCTGCTCAAAGTCCAATCATTAAAACTAAATAAAGCAGACGATAATAACAAAAAATTTGTAATACAAAACACACAAAAAAAACTAACAAAAATTCGTCTGGATTCGCTGAACTGTACGCATACCTATATGAAAGCATTCGCCATCTTGTCTGAATAGAAGGTAAGCACAAAAATATAGCATACTTTTTTGGGTAATATCAAAATTTGTCATTTATGATGATATTGTTTTTTTACACAAAGAAGTGAGTGATTGCCTAACGAAGTACAATGTACTGTGTCATTTTTGTTGATAAGAAAGCAAGTCAGATGAGAAGTCTTGATGAAAACAAGCACTGGTTGTGGTAATTAGGTTATGTTGAATATTGAGTTGTCATATTGAGTCTGGCATTCATTTATATTCAAAATCATAAAGTCAGGTTATTTAGCTAGCTACTTACATTAGCCAAATCCATTCCTATTATTTTCCGCTGGGTCTGCTCACAGACAATCAAAGTTTATCGCTTTTTCCCATCGGAATGCTTCTGGGGTTGCCAACTTGTGCAACAGAAACAGCTGATATAAGGCCAATAAATATGAGCGGAAAAACAGGCAGTTTCGACGCTTCCCTTAGTAATGTCAATAACAATGTCGACTGCATAAAATCTAACAAAAATATCGATTGGCAAAAATTCCCATGACTTCTGATTTTCACATTCTATCATTCAAATATTCCTTCATTTTCTTAACTTATGTGACCTACCAATATTTGGTGGTAGAAAGGTCACACTGGAGAGTACGCTCAGCCCAATCATAATAAGCTAAAAATTAAGCTGATGTGAGTACCTAGCTTTAAAATAGGATTTATTGGATCTTGAGCATTTAATGGTCCGCCCTCTACGCCCAGCTCGATAATTCTCTCACATTGCAATTAAATTGGTGAAAAATTGTTGTAGCGCCCTTTCGATAGATTTTGATCATCAGCTATTGGGCGTCATTACACTTTTTCCCCCACTAAAATTTGTAAATCATCAATTGAAAAAAGCCTTACTTTTTCTTATTTCCTTAAAAGGGTCTTCTTCCTTTGAAAATTTTTTTTCGATTTTTTTGTTTTACATTATTATTATAGCTTGGACACCCCCTTTCATCCCCTTCAAACCATTTAAAAAAATTCCAAATAGTTTAGTAGATATGGCCTTTTAAGTGGACCAATGTTCTTGCTAAAGTGAGTATATTTTACGTTGCTCAAAACTTTAAGCGAGTTTTTCTCAGAACCACGATTTTCGTCTGATTGGGCCAGTTCTACTGAACCGATTTTGATCAGCCCTGTTAAATCGATGCAGAATTGATGTAATTCTGGCCCGTGATTGAATCAAGAAGAAAAACATTTTTTTACAATTTTTTTTACATTAAACTACAAAAAAAAAACTTAAAAAATCGAATTGTTTTTTTAAATTGCCGCCAGTTTTTCAAAAAAATATTGAAAATTATGATTGAGGTACGGGCGAGAATTACATCGATTTTGATCAAAACCTCATTTACCGTTTTCATTTCCGATAACCTGGAGTCTCGGAATCATGGCCACCACCTCTACACCTTTTTTTGGAGACCTTAATTGGCAGGCCGATAACTTGTTGAACAGCCCTCGAATTCCAAAATATTTTTTTTAAATTTTTTTATTTAATTAATAAATAACACAAAACAAAAAACCAAATTAAAAAAGCTCTTATAGTTTTCTCTCCACAATTTACAAAAAACAAAAAACACTCATAAAACCCTCTTCAAAGGTAGAAGACCCCCTTAAGCACAATAAATACATAAATTTGCATACATCAAGGCATCACAAAGCATAGCTACAAAATCTGGCACTCATCCAAGGGGGAGTAAATTGTCGATTTATTGGTCCTTAAGTGTATTATGCAATAATTCATAGTGTGACCCACTTTGTCCATGGAATACTTATGTAGAAATTGGATATCAGCAAAGAATCTTTCAAATAACACTATTAAACTTTTAAACAACAGACTAAATATTCAATTTATGTAACACATAACAGCTATCTAGATTCTAGAAGATGATTACCCATTTTCTCTAGTATTAAACTCGAAGTTTCAGATTAATATTGTTTTGTTTAGCCAACTGACAGGGAAAGGATCAAATTTATACTGTTTATTTTCAAAGAGTGATTGGAAGTAAGAAAAAAGGATATTAGAATGAAGTAAGAAATACGTTAGATAGTTTTGAATGATGAGGATAACAAAAACGAATTCATGAAAGAAATGAAAGAGGAATAAAAAAGAAAAAAAGTAGGAAAATTGCAAAAGGATAAAAAAAATATAGAAGCTATGAGAAGGGACTGTAAAATAATGTTAAAATGACGAAGAAAAGTTAATAGAATAAATGAGATATAAAAAGTATAAACAATTGGAATATACTTATATGATGTTAAAAAGAAGCACTCTAAGAGGGGGGACTTACACCATGAAGCAAACTTCATGAAGTTTTCTTAGAAGGAGTAAAATTTGGGAAAATTCTTTTATGCCTGAAATACATTTAAATCTCTCACCCAATAAAAAAATTCATGAAATTTGCTTCCTCCCGTCTAAGACGAAGAAAGAAAATGTAATGTAGATGGTAAAATCGTTAAATGATTTGATTAAGCTTAAATTTGGCCCATTGCACAACGGTCCCAAACCCAACTTATTTTTTTCAAAATTCAACAAATGTTAATTCGAATCATATATTATATGTAAGCTTCATATCGAACCGAGCAGAACCTTGGAAAGAACATGATCATGAATTTACGAACAGTGACAATACATTAAGCATATGATTAAAATATTTTTATTTATTGGACTACTGCTAATTAACGATCGTCTTGAGATTAAATAATGGCTGATCCCTCTTACGAATATATACTAATACACATGCTGCCAAATATGTAATGTACTTTCATTTGTCGTAATTTATTATGAGCGAAATATGAATGCAACACACATATTCCGAAAATAATCGTAAAGGGCCACGCTTGAGTTTTTTGTTGACGGGGAAGAAGGTCAAAGGGAGACAACAAGCAGATCAGCCTGTGGGGGTTCTTGACCACTTCATCCTTCAACCTCAAGAACATATTTAAAAATGCCCCTTGCCTTAGTATTCAGATTTAAACGAAGCATATATTAAAAAAATTAAAAATAAGCATTGGTGTAAGACCGTAACCAGAAATTATGCTCAATTGTTGCCAATGCTTTATACATACTTTGATAGTTCTTACTCCTATAGTTTCTGAGATCGAGGCGTACATACAGACAGATAGTAATGGTTATATTGACTCGACTGTTGACGCTGATATTTTATAGAGCCGAAAATGTTTCCCTTCTGTCATAAAAACTTCTTCTACGTATTTTTTAATGGTAACAGAGTATAATTTATTGCATTAAGTTTCAGCCAAAGCAACGTATCTGGATTATCAAGCGAACAGAATTAGCAGAAGTTTAATATCAGCTCAATTTTTGTCCAACCAGCATTCGGAAGTGTATTCCAGTTCTAAACAACGTAAAACAGTTTACCTTCTTTTTATCTGTTTTATCTCTGATCAGGCTGATACCTACTAGCAGATAAGAATATGAATAAACATCATTTTGCGATTAGTTGGTGTTAATTAATAAATTAACATAGTATATCTATGTATTTTTATGAGTCTATCGATAGCTTTTATGTTGAATTATACCTATTAGTCATGAAATCGTTTATGTTATGTCATTTGTGATTTAACATTAATACAATTTTGTCTTAAAAAATAAAAAACGTAACCTATCCCAACCTAACTTAAGGTAACCTAAGCTAATCAAACCTAACTTAACCTAGCCTTACCTATCCAAACCTAACCTAACCTAACGCAACTTAATCTAACCTAACCTTTACCTAACCTAACCCAACTTTACAAAACCTATCCTAACCTAACTTAACTTAACCTAACCTTTCCTAAGATATTCTATTCTATATTGGGTTAGGACCCAACCTAACCTAACCTCAATTTTAAATGTGTCGTATCGATGTACCACAAATTCTAATAGAAAATTTAAGGAACATTTAGAACATTCATATCCATGCATCATAAAATTGTTAGACTGAAACAAAAGCTGACGTTTGTAAAATACTTTTTGAATATAGGCACACAAAAACACTTGAGTTAATATAAAATTTCACGAAATATGTTTGTAACGTATGATCGTCATGCTAATGTTTCGGCAGGAAATAAATAGAGCTATTCTTGATCAGCATGACGATTGGAGTTATTCCAGCAGTCTGTCCGTCTGTTTCTATGTATCTACATCCTCCTTTTAAAGTTATCTTGACCAAACTTTTGAAACAAATGTTAAATGGATCTACATCATTCATGCTGTTGGTACGCCCCAACAAAGGAAATTTAACATAAAGAACTCCATGTACTCAGTACAAAGTACTTCTCGTAGAGTAAAACAGGTATACAAAGCTTATGCAAATGTTTGGTTGTCATCCAAATTTTAACATAACTTTAGAGTTAACATGTAAAGTTAAAATGTAAGTAACAGCAAAAATTGTTGATGTACAACGTACATATATGTAGCAGTGGAGCTAAAGAGTATTCTTGATTCTCTTATTTTATTAAACAATAAAAAGCACAAATACTACGTTTATGCACAAATTAAAAATCATAATTTTTTGTAGTCTTAATACTAATTACTATTTCTACTAACCTTTAACTGGCCGAGAATCTGAGTAAATGCACAATGTGGATTATGGACGATGCTGCCATAACTGACTATAAATTATCTCGTTCAAATAAATAATTTTAAACAAATAAAGTTTACTTACTTTCGGGGCAAAAATCATGATTTTCTATTTAGTAATGACCATAGTTTAGGTGCTGATTGCCTGTTTTCTTCATGAATGTTCTTTGCCGAAATCATAGCCTTTTACCCTTTATAACCTTTCCGTCTCTTGGCTGCTGGCCTAGAGCTCATACTGTCATTAAATTTTCCAGAATTCGAATGTAGCTCCCATTCGGAGGTTGAGCAATTAATCGCAGATTTGCTAGAAGAGCGACTGGTCTTTGCTTTTAAACTCAAGAAATGGACAGAGTACTCTGGTTTCCTTTCGGAATGAGGGCACTATATAAAATACCGAAATATCAAAAAAAAATATAGTTCTTTTGGGAAAATTACTAATAATGTCCAGGCGAATGGCAAATCATTTTTAAAATGTAGAAATATGTAACAAAAACGATAAGGAGCTAACTTCGACTGGCCGAAATTTTAATACACTTGAAAACTTACTCCAACTGATTTAACTGGAAAAATATATAAGATATAGATATCAGATATTTAGAATTTTAAATCATTGATAAAAAATATAATACAAAAAAAAAAAATATTCTTAGTAAAACACATTTTCCGACCATCCGCCAACTAATAGTCCTCCGATTTTGATAATTTCGTCAAAAATGAATGCATATAAAACTAATATATCCCAGGACGCTACGATAAAAACCAAAATTTTCTCAAAAGTAGTTTCTGACCCTCCTTTATATCAGCTATATAAGTCATCATTTTGATAAATTTTTCCAGAATTGTGTGAAACATATAAAACAAATCATATACTACGATTGGAGACGCTCACGATGGAAATCAAAAAGTTTTTCTGTCTAAGACTTATTTTTCGACCGATCGTTCCTATGGCAGCTATATGCTATATATCCGATTATACATTTTTCCAGCATTATGTGGAAGAAAACTAACATATACCAAGATTAGTGACGCTACGATGGAAAACAAAAAAGTTTTTCTAACTAGAACTAGTTCTTAACCGATCGTTCCTATGGCAGCTATATGATATAGTTCTCCGGCCGGTTCCGACATATTAGTTAAAAGAAGACTCTGTGCAAAATTTCAGCTCGATAGCTTTAAAACTGGAGACTAATTCGCGGTAAACAGACAGACGGACAGAAGACTGACGGACGGACAAGCATGACTGGCTCGTCGTCCTGATCAAGAATATATATAGATTATGGTCGGAAATAAATATTTCTACGTTACAACTAAAAATTTATACTTTTCAAGTGTAAAAAATAATATAGAGGCTCAGTAAAATATGTACGATGTATATTAGGGTGGGACGATTTTTTTTTAAAGGCATATATAGCAAAATATCAATCTATCTACAATTCTAAGAACATTTGCCCAAGAAACCTTAGGTATAAAATGAAAACCTTAGTCGCCGCAATTCAACCTTAGTTCATAAATAAAAATAAAAAAACCAACTTGTGTTTCAGCCTTGCTGTTTTTCAAAACCCTCGGTTTTTTGGTCCCAAGATATGGGCGGAAAAACTAATTTAAACTCTTTTGACTTATTAGTTGCCCTACTTGGCATAATGTCTGAACTTAGGGTCAGAATTGGACTTAAAGTCAGACCATTCCGATTTATAGTAATCTTTTTAAATAAATAATTCACTTTAAGCATGTGCGGATTTTTGATTTTTATTTGAACATCCCAAGCGTATGGCCAAACTTGTTCTCAATTATGAAAATTGTTTTTGCATTTATATAAGCTCATTTGGCCAAGTTTTAGCCTGTTTAAGCAGAAACAAAAATATTTAAATTTTTGGGAGGACAACTAGATTAATAAAAATGTATAGGAACTGTTAACAGGCTATACGTTAAATTTTTTTGACGACTTCATCATTTGACAAAATAAAACTTTTCCCTTTAAGAATTTTCATATTTAATAGTCACAGAGGGCTAAGTATAGATACTTAAGTTAATGGATGAGAAAACAATTAGTGCTCATTCAATTTTGTTATGGCAACTAAGCTCTTCGGTGCCGATGCCTTGCTCGGTCGTTTTAGTTCAAAGTTGTGATTAATATTATCAAATAATTAAATTGCCACTTTGAAGTTAATGGAGCATATCTAGTTAGCCTTCTCCGGTTTTGACTCTGCAAAAGAAATTGTATGCTTGGTCCATGGATTCAAGTTGAAGAACAGTAAGAAAAATTGTCGGTATCATCGTTCAATACTTTTTCAAAGCAAATCACTTGCTTGCGCTTTTGTCGACTGCAATTAAACGGCAGTTAGCTTTCTCATAACCAACAATTACTGAATCAAAATGTTATTTACTAATTCAAGTGAGACCTTTAATCATCAAACATGCATTACGATTGTAGGGACAACCATTTTTGGGTGGTGTTCCCATTAACTTAAAAGCTGTCACAAATAATTGAATATTGATTTTGTTACTTACTTTAAAGAAATTAGCCTTATGCCTTAAATCTCTTGTGCATATCAAAGACTACATTAATCTAATGTATTTATGCCTGTTTATTAACCTAATTTAGTTAAGCCGCGCATAATGTACTTTCTTAAAAGAGCAGACTTCTTATAACTACCAGCTGTCAAGTCCTTTTCTCTCTCTCTCCCTTTTGTCTTATCTAAGTCTCAGCACTGTCTAATGCCCGGCTCAAGTCAATTAAGCATCCTTATACTTAATTAGTTAAGAAGAAAAAAGACAAAAAAGGCGAAGAACCGCCAACATTAAATATGCACAAGCAAGGAGTACAAAAGAAGGTTGTGAGACGATTTACGATTGCTTTTTGTTGGCATGAAAACCGCACATAATTGCCAATAATCACACGCACACACACACATGCATTAAGTGGGCGTACATTTGACCCTTAAGGGCCAATTCGATTACGCCCTATTTTTTTTTGTTGGTCAAGTGAATGAAATTCTTGCAACAATTTTAACAATTTTGTAAAGAAATCAATAATAAAAAAAAGCGAAAAGCATAATGAAGTGGAAAATTAGTTTTTCTTGAGCTACTATTAACTTGGTTATACGTTTGTCCTTCTGCTCTGTCTAGATATTTTGGTTATATTTTTTTTTGCCCATATTTTTGTGTTGTTGGTTTAGATGCGCAGTAGTAGAGAGAGAGAGCACTCTCACCTCTCTCTCTCTCTGTCTTTCTCTTGGGGAAAGTTTAACCGTTTCCTGCTCAGAAGCTTAACACAGATTAATTTGGAGAAGAGAGCTTAGACCTTTTTCCCTTTCCGGTTTTATTTTATATATTTTTCTATTACGTGCGTGGGCTTCTACAGATGTTACTATATATATCTGTTTTCCACTAATTTGTTTTGACAGTTTGACTGACATTCCTGGACGTTTCCTGCCATATCTTTTTTTTCTGTGTGTTGTACATTATATTACACTTTTGCCTTGCATGATTTATGAACTCGCCCTATCTTATCTGTAAATTAATTTGGGTTGTAATCTAAATAGAAGAAAAACAATTGTTGATTTTTTTTTATTATGAATTGTGGTTGGCGTAGGGAGGAGGAGTCAACCCATTGACTTGCTCCGTGTTTTATGAGCTGTGATTTATCCAACCGAATGTGAGGTAAATTATTTTCCTCTGTTCTTCTGTTCTTGCCGCCTACACAAGCGAATGTTATTTGTATTCTGATGCTGGCAAAGGTCAAAGTGTAAAAGGTACAATATGACAACTAAAAATAGGAAAAAAGTCATTTAAAATAATTGATGGCGAACTAAACCCCTAACCTTAAATGAGGAGTGGAGGAGAGGAAAGATACAAATAAATGGGAATTGAAAAATTTTAAGTAGAAGCAATTTAATCTTATTAAAAGATATCTTTTTACTTGAAAGGTCGTTTTCTCATGTTCCTAATTTTCAAATACAGGTGCTTTGTGTTGCCTGCTTTTAGGCCGCTTTTAATTGTCAATGTTTGTGTCTACTATTGATTTTAAAAGCGGCCCAAAAAAATAAGCAACATAGATTTTCTCAAAAAGCACCAAAATTTCAAAAATATGAAGATAAGAAAACGGCCCTAAAAGCATTAAAAAAATCAAAATTTTATAAAGCACACTTTTAGGCGGAACATAAAGCAATAAAATGTATCAAACTATTCGCTGAAATTCTTTCAATTTTGAATCGGTCCTGTTACGAATTTTAAGTCGATTTTCATCTAAGCACTTAAACTTCGAGCCCTGCCAATAGCAGCTGACAATTATATCTACGATTCTTAGATAAGGTTTAAATAAACACGGAATTTTTCTAGCAGTTGAAACCGATTGCTTAATGTCAAGTGAGCCTTTATATTATAAGCCTTGATTTCAAAATACAATCAGGGCCGATAATCATCTTTAAGCTAGCGTTTTTCAAATTTTGTATACCTTCCAAATAATAGGATTTATCAAGGTTAAATTAATGACCTTCGAACATGAACGTTAACCCGAATCGTACCCCTTTTTTAGGAAAATGCGAAATGACGATTTATAATGATTTACATAGTACTTGAGATAAGCGCGAAAGAAAAAACTGGATTCCGTACAATCTCAAAACCAAAATTTAAATTCAATCACGTCCAGTCAAATCACGCTGTTTTTTACGGGACCCACAGGAATCAAGTCCCACGCCTTATCTCTAGCCTTCACCTACCAATAGCCATTGACAATCCCTTTATAATAACCAGGCAATAATTTTATTGAAGCATAAAAGCTAACCATACGACAATTGATTGTCAAATCAATTGGAATCAACAACAGATTTTTAGTACACTAAAAATAGCCCGAAAAATATGTTAACTATCCGATAAGATATGAACTAAGAATCAAACCATGTTTTATAGTTTAAAAACCGTTCCCCAAACCATACCTTTAGTTTTACGGTTGGTTACGTCGGAACTCCAGGGGTTCACAACAGTGTTCGGCACTTCCCTATTAAGTGTGTATTAAAAAATGTGTAGCGACAGCGACGTCAGCACACCGACACTAAAAGCTCATTGCGCCCGCTGCCCAGCTGTTCCAACAAAGCAAACTATATATATTCCTGTCAATTCGTTTACAGCCTAGGATCTTACAACAATTTATACATATTTTCCATGGCGACTTCACAAATGATTTGAGGTAGAGGCTGGGAAAATTTTGTTACAGCACGTCGCACAGATTGTATGGCGCCACATTCAACAAATTTTAGTGCTTGACAAATTGGTAGTTAAAATCGATCGTGGGCGGTTCCGGTTAATATAAGTTATTTTTAAATAACACAGGCTTGTGAAATCTAAGTTCTAGGTAAGCAGTAGTCCGCTAAGGGCTAGATCCTCTGTAAAAAAAATATTTGGTTAGCAAGGCTTGGCAAGAACTTGGGGTGAACAGGTATTTAAGTAGCGTGACTTGCCCCGAGTTAACTAAAATATACCTGAAAATTCAATCTACGGCGTAATCTTCTGATAAATCTGGTCACACTGTGCGTTGCAATCCACCAAAGAAAACTCAAGCAACTCACGTATATGTAATGCGATGTGGAGTTTCAATAACCAGGTATGCAAACCGCTCGTAAATAAAGAGTGGTTCGGTTTTGTAGTTCACAGAGATTTTAAATCACCGGTTCGGTTCGTAAGTCCATTCTCTGAACTAGAAAAACACGTATTAATCGTATTAGAAAAATTTTCAAATTAGTTGAATCGATAAATTGAACTGAACTGTTTTTATAGGCGGTTTTCGGTTCGGTTCAGCATTTTCAAAAGAACAACGGCTTTTGGATCGGATTACGAGCATAAATAAACGGTTCGGTACGGTTTGGTTCAGTTCGGGTCAGAATCGGTTTGCAGTCCTGTCAAAAGAGAGAATTTTTTCATAAATCAACAGCAAAAATGTTTCAACAGTCACTGAATCTAAAATTCTCAAGCGCTTTCTAAGAGCCATTTAATAAAATAGGCAGCAAACATGTTATTGGTGTCTGAGTACCTAGGATAAGGGGGTCTTCTACCTAAAAAAAGGGTTTTATGAGTGTTTTTTTTTTCATTTTGGAGGGCAAACCATAAGAGCTTTTTGTTTTGTGTTATATTATTAATTAAATAAAAATGTTGGATTTCGAGGGCTGTTCATAAAGTTATCTCCCGCCAATTAAGGTCTCAAAAAAAAAGGTGTAGAGGTGGTAGCCATGTTTCCGGGACTCCAGGCTATCGGAATTGAAAACGGTAAATGAGGTTATAATCAGAATTGATGTGATTCTGGCCCTGAGGTCAATTACATTTTCAATATTTATTGGAAAAATTGGCGGTAAATTAAAAAAATATCGATTTATCGAGTTTTTTTGTAGTTAGTGTTAAAAAAAAAGTAAAAAAATGTTTTTCCTCTTATTTGAGATAAGGGACATAATTACATTAATTTTGCGTCGATTGCAATATGGGTGATCAAAATCGGTTCAGTAGAAATGGCGCAATCATGGCTACCAGATCAAAAAAATGCGTTTAAAGTTTTTTCTAATGTAAAATATACTCATTTAAGCAAGAACATTGCTACACTAAAATGGCTATATTTGATAAACTATTTAGAATTTTGTAAAATGATTTAAAGGGGATGAAAGAGGAATGTCCAAACTTTAATAATAATGCAAAACAAATAAAGGTAGAAGACCCTCTCTCTCTGCAGAATCAGTATTTATATTCGAAATTGTTGTATTGCAGCTATTCACGGACTAACATGTTTTACCTTTTTCAACACTTACTGATCCAAAAAGGACAACTGATTTGAAATCAGTGTGCAACGTAACCAAAGTTTGATATCTGTTTGGGCACCAAAGTCCCAAATTCTTCTTCAATATTTTCCAGACAGATTTCAAAGAGATTTCATTAAACCTGAAGTCTAGAAAGTTTTC
>JAEIFT010000006.1:0-282500 GCA_018904225.1 Lordiphosa mommai
ACAACGCTACAAACTTCGTTGGAGCAAGGAATGAGCTGCTGGAGCTGAAACGCTTATTTCTGAGCGATGATCATCAGAAGTCAGTGCTCGAGTTTTGCTTGGCTGATATGATTGACTGGCGGTTCATCCCACCTCGTTCCCCGCACTTTGGCGGATTATGGGAAGCGGCTGTTAAAACTGCCAAGCATCACTTCTACCGAGCTGTGGGCCCTTCTATTCTCAGCTTTGATGAACTACGAACCCTCGTATGCCACATCTCGGCCGTCATTAATTCTCGCCCTTTAGTCTCAATTACAGAAAATCCTGCTGATCTAGACGTCCTGACGCCTGCGCATTTTTTGAATGGTGGTCCTCCTGCGTCCTTCGTAGAGCCTGATGTCACTCAGTTGAATTTCAACCGTTTGGATGGCTGGCAGCGTGTTGCCTACTTGCAACAAATATTTTGGTCCCGATGGCGAGAGGAGTACTTGACTCTCTTGCAGCAGCGCTCCAAGTGGCGCACTCCTAAACCTGGCCTGGTTGTCAATGACGTGGTTCTGGTCCGGGACGAGAATCTCCCACCCTTAAAATGGCCGTTGGCGAGAGTGATCGAGTTAATCCCTGGAGGAGATGGTGTTTCTCGAGTGGCTGTGCTGAAAACTGCCACTGGAATTACCAAGCGAGCCGTCAACAAGCTGTGTCTGCTGCCCATTCCACACAGAATTTATAAAAAATGTGCATCTGCTTGTAAATAAATAAAATTCTATGATGAATCAATTAGCCTCTTCACAGTTCCTATACAAATTTGGGGTAAGAATCTAGTTGGCCTCCCATAAAATGAAATATGTGTTTTTTGCTTAAGCAGGCTGTAACTTCGCCAAATAAACTGGTACAAATGCAAAAAAATTCACATAATTAGAATAGATCATGGGCTATATGCTGAAATGGATAGAATAGAAATCCAACAAACCGTTCTAGCTTAAGGGAGACGATTTATTTTGTAAAAATTGCCATAAATCGAGAAACATCTGACTTCAGAGACGAATTTGGAGCCTTTTGCATGATCGAATTTTGGGCGTATGATTTTTTACAGAAGCATTGATATGTGTTCTGTCGAATAGGCCAGATAAATTCAGAAATACATGCCTATTGTGGCCACAAAAAATTCGAAAGGGCAAAATTTACAAGAAATCCGTTTTTCCGTCAAATCGTGGAATCAAGAGCTGATGGAACAAAACCGATGATGCAGTTTTGTTCAGTGCACTCCATTCTTATATAATCAGTTATAGATAGGGCTGCACCAAAAACACTGTTGCCCTGTGTAATTGAAGAGTTGCGAGAGGCAAAAATTATTTATTAACAAAATAATAATTAAAGAAAATACCCCAACTCTTTCAATAAATAGCAGGGGGGGAGTTATTAGCATACCCATTACTCCATCATCATGTCAGTTGACAAGTTCGGTCACTACTCTAGAGAAAAATACACTACTGAAAATATTAAGAAAAATGGAGGAAAATTGTTTGGGTTATTTATGGACAAGGATCAAAACATTCATACGCAAAGCAAACGTATTAAAAATATTGCAGACCCTATACAACAATCAGACGCTGTCAACAAACAATTTCTTCATTTTCACATCAACGCAACAACGAAAGACTTGCAAACACTGATCGAGATTAAAAATTAAAGACTAAAATCTCAACTGGAACAAAATATAAATAACTTGTGCATTCTGTTTGACAAGTTTACTGAACATGTGGAAAATGAGATAAAGATAATACATGGAAAAATTGAAAGATTGGAATCTAACAACTTAAAATACACAACCACATCACAAGTATAATAATAATAATAAGTGTTATTATTTTTGAGAATATTGGACAGACAACATTAGTATGAGTAAGAGAGTATTAGTAAATGAGCTACATGCACCAGCACGTAAACACTTCAAGCGGCGAAGGGTTATTATGAAAGGAATCGACGATCATGGGCAAGCAGATTTGGTGGAGATGGGGAACAACTCGTGATCAAACAAAGGGACTGATGATGGAAAAGAATTTTTTAATAAGGACTTCAAGGCTTCAATTGATAAACACAACATTAATCACAACTCAACATTCAGCGGTCTAAAAGCCTCTATTGTTGAGCGATTCAATAGAACGGTGAAAGAAATGATGTGGAAAGAGTTCAGTTTCAATGGATCATATCGGTGGATTGAGATTTATAAACAATTATTTTCTGATTACAATACAAAATTACATAGAACAATTGGAATGGCACCCATTGAAGTAAATTCATCGAATGAGAAGGAACTGTTAAACACTGTCTACAATCATCTCAAAATATTTAATGGAGCAAAATTTCGTATAGTTAATTATGTGCGCATTAGCAAGTATAAACATATATTCGAAAATGGGTATACGCCCAACTGGATAACGGAAATTTTTAAAGTAAAACAAATCAAAAATACCAATCCTACCACCTACCTATTGGAGGACTATCAAGGTGCATCTGTCAAAGGTGGATTCTATGAAGAAGAGTTAAAAAAGACACGCTTTCCCAACACATACCTGGTTGAAAAGATTATAAAAAGAAAGGCCAATCAAGTATTTGTTAAATGGTTGGGATTCCCCAACGAACACAACTCTTGGATAAATACAAAAGAAATTCTATAAATTTCAATTTATTGTGAAATAAAAATAAAGTTTTTCATTTAAATCGTTCATATTTTTGGGTTGAGGAAGTGTATTTTTCTTGCTCCTTTTTATCAAAGCTTGTTCCTTTAGATGGATTGTGGGGGACCTGATACTGTCGCTCCTTGGCTTTATCCCTATCTCCCGTAAAAAGCCGCAGTGAATCATCCATAGTTTTTATACCCGTTACTCGTAGAGTAAAAAGGGTATACTAAGTTCGTGCAAATGTATGTAACAGGCAGAAGGAAGCATTTCCGACCCCATAAAGTATATATATTCTTGATCAGCATCAATAGCCGAGTCGATATAGACATGTCCGTCTGTCCGTCCGTCTGTATGAACACCTAGATCTCAGAGATGGTCAGAGATAGAGATTTGAGGTGTATGGAACATATATTTCTTATTCTTGCAGGCAGATCAAGTTTAGTTTTTTTTTTGCCACGCCCCCCGCCTCCCCCGCAAATTGAAAAAAACTTAATATCTTCCACAATTTTGGAGTTAGGTTGTTTGAACCTTCTAGACGTATATTCTACTCATCATTACCTATGGAGCCCCCATACATCGTTTTCCGATCAGATGAACGATAGTAGAGTTGCCACCCCTGCAATTTGAAAAACACCTCAAATATCCCGCAATTTTGGAGTTAGGTTGATCGAACCTTCAAGACATATATTCTACTCATCATTACCTATCGAGCCCCCATACATCGTTTTCCGATCAGATGAACGATAGTAGAGTTGCCGCCCCCGCAATTTGAAAAGTACCTCATATCTCCCACAATTTTGAAAATAGATTGTTTGAACCTTCTAGACATATATTTTAATAATTATTACCTATCGATCAGCCATACATCATTTCCTGATCAGATGAACGATAGAAAAGTTGCCGCCCCCGCAATTTGAAAAAAAATCTCATATCTTCCACAATTTTGAAAATACACTGTTCAAACCTTCTAGACATATATCTTAATCCTCATTATCTATCGATCCGCCATACATAATTTTTCGATCAGATGAACTATTTATGAGTTGCCGCCCCCGCAATTTGAAAAATACCTCATATCTAACACAATTTTGAAAATAGATTATTCGAACCCTATAGACATATATTTTAATCATCACTACCTATCGATCCGCCATGCATCGTTTCCTGATCAGATGAACGATAGAAAAGTTCACGCCCCCGCAATTTAAAAAATACCTCAAATCACCCACAATTTTGAAAATAGATTGTTTGAACCCTCTAGACATATATTTTAATAATTATTACCTATCGATCAGCCATACATCATTTCCTGATCAGATGAGCTATAGTAGAGTTGCCTCCCCCGCAAATTGGAAAGAAACTCATATCTCCCACAATTTGGACATGTTTATATCCTGAGTAACGGGTATATCGAAGTCGAGCAGGGCCGACTTTAACTTACGCTCTCGTTGATTTTATAAACGAAGAAAATCTAAAAAGCGTGTGATGCCGGCAGTGGTTAAAATGCGAATGTGGCAATGATCTGAAACGAGCTCCCTTCACTCTTCCTGGCTTCAAATAAATATATCAATACATATACAGATGAATGATTTTATTGAATCAAAAAGCAAGTATTTAATGTAAAACCCATTCTAAATCAGCTTGCTCCAGGTATAGCTTCCCATCCTGTCTTTTGATGACTTGATAGCCGCCATCCGAAAAAGCCGCTATTGTCGAGTTTCGCATGGTATTGTACCTGTGAGGTAGGTACAACACATGTTCCTTAATTTCTAAGGCAATGGACTCCCCGAACTTTGTTGTTTTACGACTCCCGCTTAGGATTGGATATCCGCGACCGACGATCATAGAGCTTTGTGAAAGCAAAGCCTTTTGACTTTTACTGTTGAAGTCAGCGATAACGTCTGCTCTCTCTGCACTCAGGAGAAGCACATGATCCTGAACTTCAACTGTTGGAACGTCTGAATATGATTGTGATTCCATTGTTCTAATTGAATGATGGCTCAAGTCCAGATAAAAGCCTATTTTATAGCAGTTCAAATTGTTTACAATTTGTTGGATTTTGTTTGTTTTGCGCTCCTTTTTTTCTCTTTGCTTAGAGAATGCTCAAGTCCAGATGAAATGTTATTTTATAGCAGTTTGAATTGTTCACAATTTGTTGGGTTTTGTTTGATTTGCGTTCCTTTTTTTTATATTTTTTGATTAAGATCAGTAAAAAATCCAACAGCAAAAATCCAATCAACTAAATTTTTGAATAAAGTTAGAAAAAAATGCATACTTGCTATACGGCTCTAATTTTATAATAAAACATATACGAGTGTGATTTTTTTTTTATTTTTTATTTATTTATTTATTTTTATTTTTTTTTGTTTATATAAATTTCTTAGAAATAATTTTTTACGTTAGAAGTACTATGAATAGTTGCAATTTATAATACCTCATCAATTTCCATTTCGTTATGTAATCTTTCAAGCTCTAGAGTAGTGAGTGTCATATCAGTATTTGTCTAAATCATAGTTCTTCTGTTCTCATGGATTTCCTCAATCTTCCTCTTTCTATTCTCACGCTCTTCCTTAATTTTATAGTGACCCCAAGCATATGTACTTATCTTATTAATCCTAATCTTTTTTTTGTCGTCATTGCTACTCAGGGTAATTTTGCGTAATTTTTCAGTGTACAATTCATGTAGCTTTGATCTGAACACTATCATGCTATCTGTCAATGTTCTATTCTCGAAAAGGCATTCCTTATAGCTATTCAAATTAAGCTTTTGTAGGGCTGCCCTTTTCACTCCCTTGGATTTTGTGATGCACCCACCACCATCTAAGAGAAGAGAATACATTTTAGATCTTAGACCCACAAACTCTAACATTTGTTTTCCATTGTTCTCATCCTTCATCATTCCCAACACTTTTTTGTTACACCTTTTGATCTTGAATTTTTCAGTCAACTCCTCAGGGTACTCTGAAGTATCAAATCGCATTTCTACGTCTTCGCGAATGTCAATATATGAATGAGTCTGAATCCATATAATTTAATAAAAGGTTATTTTGAAATTTGGGTTGCATGTACTCATAATGAAAATCATACATTAACCATTTGGACAATTCCAAAACTATAAATCCCAAATACATTGGTTTGTTATACACATTATGCAACTGTTTCATTTGAATGGCATACATGTCTTCGGCAAATCTCGCCGAGCTGTGAAAATTGGACTTTGCGATTAGTGCGCCTGCTCCGAGATGATTTCTATTTGTTGTCTCCCATGACGTTACTAATTTTATATTTTTTTACTTCTCAACATTTTCCATGGTTTTACCATAGACAGCATTGTTCAACAGTTTGAAAAAGTCTTTCTCGAATTTATTTTTCGCTTCTGTTCTATGCTTAGTGCTAAGATCAATATATGATTTTAACCAATCTTTTTGAATCTTTGAAAGCGTCAAACCATGAGCAATACACTGCTGTAGATTTCTGTAGTGTATTGGATAAGTATCCAACTTTATCCCTAAGGTCAGCGATAAGTTTTTCAACCTTTGCATCTTTGATGGGCTTCTGGTTGCTGGGGCAAAAGGGCAGGTCATTGTGCTTGTCATGTTGACATTCTGGATATATCAAATCAACCTCAAGAATGTAACCGAATTCAGAGTCATGAGAGATAGAGGGGAAATCAAGTTCATTAATTTCATCATATGTCAACCACTGGAAAAAGCCATATGGGAGATACTGAGACATTGCCCATCCATATAGGTTATTCGCATCCAAATACATTAAAAATTCGGAGGGTTTCGTGGGATCATAATTATTCATGTACTTGTGATTGGCTTTTGAGTACCTTTTACAACACTGAACTAAACCACCCCGAATTCCTCTTTGGATGAACTTGTACATATCGATATCTGTAAGCAATTCCAATTCAATTTTAGTGGTTACTAACATTGCATCCCAAGCTGAGCCTGGAGATGTATAATAATGAGCAGGGTCTAGTGAATAAATTTTCTTACAAATTGTTCGGAAATTTTCAAAAACATCAGCCAGCAAAAGCACATCAGTCTTGAGGTATATTTCCATATACTCTTCTAAATTTTTGCACTTGAAAGCGTTCCAAACATTTTTAGCGTGAGCATAATTTTCAGCGGTACATTCCTCGTTAGTTAATCTATTATAGAATTTTTCTCTTGGAGGGAGAGAAATTTCTTTTAATCGTTCTGGGGAGTCTATATATTCATATGGAAAAATTCCCTTCTTGCGCACAAGATTGAACTGCAAATCATCTGTGAAATACTTTCTGATTATCTGTAAGTTTTCATCTTTCAAGTTGGAACTCAAATTGTCTAAGCTAGCAGTCATAAATCGAAACGAATCCAAAAATCGCATTTCCAAATTAATATTATGACTCTCAATTTGTATATATTTCGACATGGAAATACACAATTCTTTGTTGAGTGGTAGAACTTTAATTTCTCCATCGATCTTGGATAACTCTCTAACAAACAAATGAGCATCGTAATGAGAAAAATTGTGAAAAAACACAGGAACAAAAGGTGCAGTTTTGAAGTTAATGTTACAAGCTGTATAAGCAGGCCCTCTAAATTTCCCATTTAAATGACAATGATCTCTTACACGATCAGAGTTTAAGGCTTTTCCACAAATATGACAATTTACCGAATTATAATAATCATCCATGTCTTCAGGAGTCAAAGTCATTGGCTGAATAATTGGAATGTACTTAATGTAAATTTCATTAATATCTCTTATCAAAGAAGTCAAAAATTTAAGACCAGCATCTTTTCCAGTTTCCATTACAAATTTATCAAGTGTGGAATCGAAAGAACACTTTATGAAATATGAGTAGGCTATGGGAACGTGATGGTTTAAAATCTCCAATTTTTCGCTTACTTTAAGATTTTCTGGTGTAAGCATACACTCAAAATCAGCATATACCGCAAATGGTACATCTAAGGAATGTGAAAAATTCTTAAATTTAAGACTCGCCTTATCCGCTGCAGGAAGTGTAGTAACCAGCTTGCCACATTGCTCCTTATGTCGTAGATGTAAGCTCTCATCTTTTGAATAGTTTAGGCACAGGTTGCAGAAAAAAAGTTTATTGCAGTTTTTTGTGAGTTGTGTGTGAACAAGTCTAAAAACGAAAAATAATAAATAAATCAATATAGAGGGTATTCACTAGTCCTCGTAAAATGGTAAATTGTAAATGGTAAACTCCATAAGTTTACGATACAACAACAAAACACATGAGAAAAAAATACAACCTTTCCGAGACCCTGGGGTATGTTTATAAAAATGCGTCGTAAAATTGTAAAGTGTTAAAATCAAAGTATCGAATAAAAAAACTTAGTATCGTGTCACTTCTATATAGCAACTTAGCTACTTTATATTCGAAATAAGAGATGGCTGAGTGGAGAGGCGTGATGGCTCCTTTTTGTAATTTGTCGGTTCAATTCCCGGCAAAGACAAAAGAGGACTGTTTTTTTTTTTTTTTTTGTGTCTTTTTTATGAATATGTTATTTATTTTTCATTCCCGTTATTGTAGAGTAAAATTGAATAGATCAACCAAATTTTAAATTTATGCAACAAAATGAATGAAAGTAAAAGCGCCAAACTATTACCGATTTAAGAAAATATAAAACTAAATAAAACTAAAAAAAAACAGTGATTATCACCCACCCCCTTCAAGGATCGAACACACAACCATCAGTTTTAGAGTTATGCATTCAGCGCCCTACTCCACCGACCTAGCAGAAAATGGTCGAAAATATTTAGCTTTGAATCTACTCTGGTTTACTACTAAAATTACTATCATGAATCACAAAGGGTCGTTCAGTAGCTAGTGTGTGGTAAATTTACCATTTACCATTTTACGAGGACTAGTGAAAACCCTCATAGTTTATATTTATGAAATAACAAATTAATTTCGATAGCGTAAGGAATATTGTTATAAAGTATTCCGAACGTTATATTGTACTTACGCTGACAAATTTTTGATCCAAGCAAAATGGGTGCGTTCATTCTGTTCCAAGAGAATAAGATTGATATGTGTTTGTCGTTCATGTTGAGTAATATATAACGGACCAATCACCTGGTTAGCTTCCTCATCATAGCCAAACACATTCACACTGATGAGCGGATTCTGGGCTTCGAAAATTTTAATCTGCTTTAGGGGTATGGGGAAATCCAAGTTTTCAAAGTTGAGTGTCATTTCCGCATTTATTTCGATGGTTGAATCCCCAATCTCATTACGAGCTTCTTTGGTGTTTTGATGTAACTTGAACCCTTCAGCGGAGAGTACTTGTTAATGTTCATCTCAAGACGCATTATTTTCAGAAGGCTCCATCCACTGTCTTTCTCTTGGAATTCATCCATTTTTGTTCTGATAACCGCCGAATGTTCGGTGAACAGCTGCTGAACATCTGTTGACAACAATAAAACCGTCATCTCGGTTTGGTGTGATTTTACTTCCAGGATCAGTTCTTCGTCATCCTTCATCTTCATGTATTCCCCAAATAGCTCGAAATTTACTTTGCACGCGTCATGTATATCCAGAATTTTTGTAATAATTGGAATAAAGGCAGCCCCAGCTTCCTTCAAAAACTCCTCAGGGATTATTACGTCTTTACTAGAATTCTCGAACTAATAACCGTTTAACCGATTTTTAAAGCCGCTCGAAGTCAGCTTTACTTTCGAATTACTTGCGTTTATCGGTATAAACGCACGAACTTTATGGTTGTTAGACCGTAAATGATAATGCCACTGCTTTCGATTTATATTTTCGTTGCAGGTGGTACAAAATACGAATACGTTAACACTATTGCTTGTGGAGGCCATTTCGGTTTTGATTTTCTTGAACTTCAAAGTTAAACTAACAGTCTTTGGATTCCATAATGCTTAGTTTTACAGAAAACATACCACACACACACAGAAATAAAACTCTGAGTTCAGATTTCTAATATATTATTCTCTCTCTTTCTCACTCTTTGTATACAAAATGCCTTGACACTCCCATTCTCTCAAATTTAAAAGCAAATTTTGCTAAGCTTGCAATCTTCTCACGGCTGCACATCCAGCCTCTGAAAACAAAAACAGCGCTCCCTCCCACACCGAACTCTTTAACAATAACACTAGGTTTGATAGATATTGTTATTGATGTGTGGCTGAAAGTTTGAAAGTATTGGCAATCGTCCGCAATCTTCAACCATCCTAGATGGAAAACCACCCCCAAAAAAATAACACAAATAATTTTTTTTTTTTTTTTAAATTTATTTTTTTTGTTTGTTTTTTATTATTATTTTTTTTTTTTTGTGTTAGACATTTTAATCATCATCAGCATCATACTCAACATTATTATTATTATGAGGAAGTCGTCTCAATCGTATGAAGTTCCTGAACTGCTCCTGATTATTACAATGCTAAATGATCCACTCCAGGCTTCGTGTTGAGTCATCATCTTCATAAAAATTTTCATTCTCATTATCATCATTCTCATTGTCGTCATCATTATCATCATCACCATCATCATCATCATCCGTATCAAAGTTGTCCTGTATGAGAAATTCATCCTCAACTGCATCATCCGGCGCATGTACAGCTACAGGTACTGGTACAGGCACTGGTACTGGTAGAGGTGCAGGTGCAACTTTAGGTTCACCCGATGTTGAGGATACCTCGGGGTCTTGGAGCGGACCGTAATAGTTCGGTCTCAGGTTTAGTCTCAGATATACTATGTCTCCGGTATCCACTGTGTTCGATGTTATTCGACTGCTCTGATTAAGGAAAAAATTTTCTTCCGAAAGTTGGTCCATGGTGTTCAAATGGTTTGGATACAACTAGCGAAAAGATTTCAACACTCAAGTCGAAGTAATCGAAGATATGTTTATTTGAATTTTGAGGAGAACAAACCCCACAAGCTGAGCAACAGTATTTGAGCCCGCTGGCCATATTGACCGCTCATCCAGCCTCTGTAAACAATGAGAGCACTCCCTCTCCAAGCCCACACGCATTCCACGAAAATCAAAAATTGTCACAGAAAAACACTTGAAAACAAAAAAACATACACACAAACAAAAAAAGAAAAACTAGATCAAATTCGCTGGGACCGCTGCAGATCGGTTTCCCTCATCTTGAAAACAAAAAAAACACTTGAAAAAAAAAACATACACACAAACAAAGAAATTAGATCCAAATCGCTGGGACCGCTGCAGATCGCCCCTTCGCGCCATTTATCAGAGGTGGGAAAACACTAAAACGATCAAAATTTAAATTTTGCGCCCAACTATCGGCCAAAATTCAAAAATAACTCCCACAATTTAAATTTAACGGACAAAAAACAGTGTGACCAAACACCCAAATTCAAATATAAAATACCAAAAATAAAAAACCAAAATAAGTGTGACCGTATTCCCCAAAGCCAAAGGTCAATTGATCCAGAACATTCATTCCCCTACTACTCGCCCCCGCAATATAAAAAAAAAACCTCATATCTCCAACAATTTTGAAAATAGATTGTTCGGACCTTCTAGACATATATTTAAATCATCATTACCTATCGATCCGCCATACATCATTTTCCGATCAGACGAACGATAGCAGAGTTGCCACCCCCGCAATTTGAAAAATACCTCATATCTCCCACAATTTTGAAAATACATTGTTAAAACCTTCTAGACATATATTTTAATCATCATTACCTACCGATCCGCCATACATCATTTCTTGATCAGATGAACGATAGAAAAGTTCACGCCCCCCCCATTTTAAAAATACCTCATATCTCCCACAATTTTGGAAATAGATTGTTCGAACCTTCTAGACATATATTTAAATCATCATTACCTATCGATCCGCCATACATTATTTCCCGATCAGATGAGCTATAGTAGATTTTCCACCCCTGCAATTTGTAAAAAAAAACTCATATCTTTCACAATTTGTGATGTAATAAAATATTCTTAAAAAGATCTTACCCTGAGTAACGGGTATATCGAAGTCGAGCAGGGCCGACTTCAACTTACGCTCTCGTTTCAAAATTTGGGGGTGGCAACTCTTTCGACTATCGTTCATCTGGTTGAAAAACGATGTATGGGGCCTCGATAAGTAATGATGAGTAGAATTACCCTAGTACATAACTCGTAAAATTATAAAATTTGTATATAATTTCCTATTAACATAAACGTATCTATATTAGTCACGCGGGAAACAAAACATTTTTTGTAATGTCGAACAAATAAAATTTAAACAATTAATATATTGCTACATCCACATTAAAAGTAAAATATTTCGACAGAGTTAAATTTAAAGAAAAAAAATAGAAGGCTAACATCGGCTACGCCGATGTTTTAAATACCCTTGCAGTCTTTGAAAGGCGCTACCATTGATAACAAAAAAGTTTTTCTCACTAGAATTAGTTTTTAGACCGATCGTTCCTATGACAGCTATACGCTATTGTCATCCGATTTTGATAAATTTTTCCAGAATTGTGTGGAAGCATATAAAACTGATATATACCACGATTTGTGACGCTACGACGGAAAACAAAAAGTTTTTCTCACTAGAACTAGTTTTTGGACCGACCGTTTATATGGCAGCTATATGCTATAGTCATCCGATTTTTATAAATTTTTCCAGAATTGTGTGGAAGCATATAAAACTGATATATACCAAGATTTGTGACGCTAGGATGGAAAACAAAAAAGTTTTTCTCATTAGAACTAGTTTTTAGACTGATCGTTCCTATGGCAGCTATATGATATAGTCATCCGATCCGGCCGATTCCGACAAATGTGCAGCGTATTTGTATTTAAAGGCATTTTGCAAAGTTTGGTCAAGATAGCTTTAAAACTGAGGGAGGAGATAGCATAGAAACAGACGGACAGACGGACGGACGGACAGACGGACAGACGGACAAACGGAAATGAACTCAGCTCGTCATGCTGATCAAGAATATATATACTTTATGTGGTCGGAAATGCTTCCTTCACTGCGTTACAAACATCGTGACAATTTTAATATACCCTCTGCAAGGGTATAAAAACTGTTTTCAAAAATTACACATCTTTGTATGTAAATAGACACGTTCATAAACATATAATAAGTGCACGAGTGCGAATATGATATGTATTTTATAAATATATGTGTACGAACTTACCTTCTCCGCTGTAGGGAATAATCTTAATGTACGTTGAATTCAAACCAATATGAGACAAATCAGCTGAAAAAAAAAATCAGCCGACTTCAACTTACGCTCTCGTTATTTTGTAATTTCTTAAGATTTTTTTACAACTTTAATAATTTTTTATGAATATGAAGATTATTATATGCGATATTCCTGACTTTTCCTAATAATTTATACGCATTCGGGTTTTCCTAATCAACAGTAAAAAATTCTGTTTGATAGGTACAGTGACTTAGGACATATGTGCAGCGTATATAGAAAAAAAGACCATGTGCCAAATTTTACCAGAAAGATTTAAAACTGAGGGAGAAGATATCAAAAAAACCGCAATCGTCGAACGGACAGACGCTGATCAAGAATATATATACTTTAAGTGGACGCTTCCTTCTATGAGTTACAAACATCAGATCAAAATTATAATACCCTTAACAAGAGTATTAAAACATTCTTTTAAAATACTTTTGACTATGTATCTATGTAAATACACACAAGCAAAGAAATAAACATAGAGTACAGCGATATTGTTAAAACATTAACATATTTGTATCATGTCGGCTATATTCATAATACCTGCAGTATGTGCATCAATAAACACAACATCAGCTTCTGCTAGATTCTCAATACCTGCTGTATGAGATTTGATATACGCAGCATCAGCTGAAAAAATATGAAATTATAAAAATTATTAAATAAAATTAACATAACAAATACATATACGTAGGTGTATGTAAATATACACGTACATTAAGGAGGGTCGATTTTTATACTCTGTACCGAAGGTACACAGAGTATATTGGTTTTGTGCAAATGTATGTAAATGTATGTACGCCGATGTTTTAAATACCCTTGCAGTCTTTGAAAGGCGCTACCATTGATAACAAAAAAGTTTTTCTCACTAGAATTAGTTTTTTAGACCGATCGTTCCTATGACAGCTATACGCTATTGTCATCCGATTTTGATAAATTTTTCCAGAATTGTGTGGAAGCATATAAAACTGATATATACCACGATTTGTGACGCTACGACGGAAAACAAAAAAAGTTTTTCTCACTAGAACTACTTTTTGGACCGACCGTTTATATGGCAGCTATATGCTATAGTTATCCGATTTTGATAAATTTTTTCAGAATAGTGTGGAAGTACATGGAACTAATATATACCACGATTGGTGACGCTACGATGAAAAACAAAAAAGTTTTTCTCACTAGAACTAGTTCTTGGACCGACCGTTTATATGGCAGCTATATGCTATAGTCATCCGATTTTGATAAATTTTTTTCAATATTGTGTGGAAGCATATAAAGCTTATATTTACCACGATTGGTGACGCTAGGATGGAAAACAAAAAAGTTTTTCTCATTAGAACTAGTTTTTAGACTGATCGTTCCTATGGCAGCTATATGATATAGTCATCCGATCCGGCCGATTCCGACAAATGTGCAGCGTATTTGTATTTAAAGGCATTTTGCAAAGTTTGGTCAAGATAGCTTTAAAACTGAGGGAGGAGATAGCATAGAAACAGACGGACAGACGGACAGACGGACGGACGGACAGACGGACAAACGGAAATGAACTCAGCTCGTCATGCTGATCAAGAATATATATACTTTATGTGGTCGGAAATGCTTCCTTCACTGCGTTACAAACATCGTGACAATTTTAATATACCCTCTTCAAGGGTATAACAAGTAAGAAAGTCGGTCAAGCCCGACTGTAATATACTCTGTACCTGTTTGTACGAAACTAATAACTTTAAAGTGTGAGGTTTTTTCAAAATCTGAGGGTGGCAACTCTTTCAACCATCGTTCATCTGGTTGAAAAACGATGTATGGGGGCTAGTACCTAGTACAAACCCGTAAAATTATAAAATTTGTATATAATTTCCTATTAACAAAAACGTATCTATATTAGTCACGCGGGAATCACGCGTGATTTCTGACCGCAGGCCATCTCAATTATATCGCTCCACTCATAGCAAGGTCCAATTGGGATATTACCAGTTAGCTATTGCCTTCTCGCTCTCTCTTTCTCGTAAGTTCTACCAATGGCAACGGTGTTGTTGTTGGCGTTGGTTTTTATTTTCTTTTACATATAGCTCTAATATCGTTCATCTGATCGAAAAATGATGTATGGCGGGTCGATTCAAAATAAGTAGTAGAATATATGTCTAGAATGTTCGAACTATCTATCTTGAAAATTGTGGGAGTTATTTCGTTTTTTTAAATTTGCGGGGGAGGCAGGGGGCGTGGCAAAAATCAAAACTAAACTTGATCTGCCTGCAAGTATAAGAAATATATGTTCCATACACTTCAAACCTCTATCTCTTACCATCTCTGAGATCTCTTCGTTCATACGGACAGACGGACATGGCTATATCGACTCGGCTGTTGATGCTGATCAAGAATATATATACTTTATGGGGTCGGAGATGCTTCCTTCTGGCTGTTACATACATTTGCACAAACCCAATATACTCTGTGTACCTTCGGTACAGAGTATAAAAATTATTAATAGAGAAGACACAAAGGAGAATTTAAAATAGGAAGATTTTTTTATTTTTCACAATTTGTGTTCCACATTCCATCGTTCCAAAAATTATTTATCTTGGAGATTTTGTATAAAAAATTCAAAGGGCATAGCCGAATAAGCCTGGGAAAAGTGCCCCAGGAGATTTTTGAATATTTTGGATGAGGGATTGTAGCTATTGTTTAGGAGGGTATGTATACCAAATTTCAAGTCAAAGGTCTATTGGTTGACGAGTAATCATTAACTAAGCTTAAACATAAATAGTGATATATCTGGTCTAATACCACGCTTAACCATTCGCTTTTGATGGCAAATAAAAAAGATTCAACGTATATATCCGTAGAAAAATTCAAGAATTTTTACTCCTATTCCAATGGTCCCAAAATGATGGTCAAAGTTTTTAAAATTCAAAATGACCACTTTCCAGATTTGACAATATCACCAATTTTCCACAGCTGATGTGTTTTTAAACTATATGCATTATAAAAAAAAATCAACTTTTTTTAAGTGGTGCAACAATGCGCAATTTATAAAAAACATAAAAATTAATATACCTGAGTATTTAGTTTTATTTAATCTTCATCACTGTCTTCGTTGATAATGGTGCATTCGCCAGTTGTTTTAAATATATCTGTCAGTATCTCAGCCGGCTTGACGATCCTCGACTTGAATCCGGCATGACTTATGTAAAATATCATAATTTGCACTACGAATGGATTTATAATTGACATGGTAGGACCCTATTCTGCTAATGTAAATAACGCAACAATTATAAAGCAATTGCTCAATGATCAGAATGGACTTCAAAAATTGCTTCAGCCAGGAGATATTATTGTCGTAGATCGCGGATTTAGAGATGCCGTGGCGGACCTTGAAGGAAGAGGCTATGAAGTTCTTATTCCAGCTCTAAAGGGAAAAAGAAATCAGCTGACGACCTTGGAAGCAAACAAATCCCGGGTCGTGACCAAAATCAGGTGGGCAGTTGAAGCGGTACATGGAATTTTGAAACAAAAATACCAGCTTCTCGGTGGCAAAGTTGACAATAAAATGCTTTCAAAAGTAGAAATCCTGTGCAAGATAGCGTGCTATCTTAATAATCGATTTGGAAAGCGATTATCGAGTGATCAGGACTTGTCTGATCAAATCCTTAGTCAATTTAAAAAAAAAATGAAAGAAGGCAACCCGTTGGCAGAAAATGTGGAAAAAGAAGGGCTGATACGAAAAAAGGTTAAATTCGCCAACATCAACAGTACGGATGTAGAAGACTTTCCCGAATTCACTGAAAATGAACTTAAAATATTTTTCGGCGGTTCATATCAGTTTTAGCAATCTATTTGCTAGTTAGCGGAGTTGCAGAGTGCAGATGATATGAGATATGCTGACAGATATATTTAAAACAACTGGCGAATGCACCATTATCAACGAAGACAGTGATGAAGATTAAATAAAACTAAATACTCAGGTATATTAATTTTTATGTTTTTTATAAATTGCGCATTATTGCACCACTTAAAAAAAGTTGATTTTTTTTTATAATGCATATAGTTTAAAAACACATCAGCTGTGAAAAATTGGTGATATTGTCAAATCTGGAAAGTGGTCATTTTGAATTTTAAAAACTTTGACCATCATTTTGGGACCATTGTAATAGGAGTAAAAATTCTTGAATTTTTCTACGGATATATACGTTGAATCTTTTTTATTTGCCATCAAAAGCGAATGGTTAAGCGTGGTATTAGACCAGATATATCACTATTTATGTTTAAGCTTAGTTAATGATTACTCGTCAACCAATAGACCTTTTGACTTGAAATTTGGTATACATACCCTCCTAAACAATAGCTACAATCCCTCATCCAAAATATTCAAAAATCTCCTGGGGCACTTTTCCCAGGCTTATTCGGCTATGCCCTTTGTTTCCGTTCTTATAGTTCCTGTTTAGTGAATTTGTAAATTCTACGCCTTTATTTGCTTGGCTGTTTCGAATTTATCCAAAACACTTTTAACGTTGGCTGCATTGAGAGCATATTATGCCAAGTGACAGTGAAAAAGACAGCAAGAAAAGATTTTCCGTACAATCCATTTCGCACCGAAGATCAGGGTCGTTTTCGAATCCGCTTGTTAAAAAATCAGTCACCCAGTGGTGACAAGGAGAAAACTGAAACCGAGTCGTCATCCTCAAAAGTTTTAGCAATAGTTTCAAGTGTTCAGCACAGTAGTAGTCGCATCACTCGATCAGCAGAGCAATCCATGTCTAATAAGTCCACAATCGCATTGAACGACTTCATATCAGTAACTGACAGGCTCAGTCAGTTTGAAGCCAAAACCAACGAAAGTTCTAATAATGAAAGGTCGCTTTTCACCTGGCAAATCCGAAGGGATCAAATACGCACCCTATGGGAAAAGTTGAGCTAGAATACGATCGATGTTCCAAAATACTTAGTCAGGGTTCTAGCAGCGATGATATACCGACCATGCAGGCCAAATACGACTATTGCTACTCTGTATATGAACGCGGGGCAGCTTATCTTAATGAGCAAATTGAAAAAGCTACTGCGCAAAATAGACCTTCAGCGGCTAGTTATGTGTCAAGAGGTTGCAGCCTTCCGCCATGTGACACAGAGATATTTAGTGGTGACTATTTACGGTGGCCCACATTCCGAGACCTGTTCACGGCGGTGTACCTGAACAACCCGAGGCTAACTCCAGTCGAGAAGCTTTTCCACCTAAAAACGAGTGGAGAGGCTAAATCCATTGTTTCGAAGTCTCCGCTGACAAATGAGGGTTTTGAATCAGCGTGGATAGGTTTGACGGACAGATTTGAAAATAAAAGGCTGCTAGTTAACAGTCAACTAAAAATCCTGTTCAATCTGCAGGTAATTTCTCACGAATCGGGATCCGCTTTAAAAGAGCTTCAAAGCACCATCCAAGGGTGCTTAACGACTCTAGTGTTATGTAAAATCAATACAAAAACATGGGACTGCCTTCTCGTCTTTTTATGTTCCTCTAAACTACCTAAGCTTACACTTTCTATATGGGAACAATCGCTCCAAAAAAAAGGCAGACATTCCGACGTGGCTTGAGCTAAACTCCTGTCTTCTCGAACGATATCGTACACTGGAGGCAATTAAAGACGTACGACCCACTCCAAGCACACAATTCCAGTCAGTTCGTAAAGAGCCTGCCTCAAAAAAGGTTAACACTTTCGAATCAACAGTCAATCTCAAGCCACCGATGTCCTTTAATGAAAGATTAGCGTATATAAGAAAGCAGAAATTGTGCATTAACTGCTTCGCAAAAGGTCACCAGTTAAAAGAATGTACCAGTGCACATAATTGTTTCACGTGCAAGGGCCGTCATAATACACTCTTACATCGAGGCGGTCCTCCAGCTGTGTCCTCTGCTGCATTTCCTTCTCCACAAGTAATTCCAAGCACAAGTATTCAGTCCACTACTCCAAATCAGAGCACAAATCTCCAAAATTATTTTGCCGCAAACACACAAGGTGTCTTGCTTGGTACGGCACTCATAAATATTTTCCATTTGGGCGCGAATTATAGAGCTCGCGCTTTAATTAATTCAGGATCAGAAGGGACATTCATAACTGAGCGTCTCTTTAATATGGTAAAATTACCCTTTCAAACTATCCAAGCCCAAGTGTCAGGACTTAATCAAACGGTCGCGGCTCAATCACAGAAGTTTTGCCATTTCACAATTGGATCCCCTTCAATGCCAAGGCTGCAAGTAGCAGCGTCAGCGTTTGTGCTGCCAAATTTAGCTGGCAATCTTCCTAGCTACACTATTCCTTTAAGTGCGTTAAAAGACATGCCAAATCTTCAATTGGCAGATCCAAATTTCTTTAAGAGTTCCCAAATAAACGTGCTGATTGGCGCGGATTTGCTTCCCTCAATATCTTTAGGTGGCTCCAAAACAAACATTTGTGGCACGCTCCTTGGGCAGTAAACCATTTTCGGCTGGATACTTACCGGTCCAGTACCAAAGTCCACAAAAAAATCTATTTCATCCTTTTCAACCCAAGTTTCCGTCTGTCAAGAGGCTTCACTAGACACACTTTTCACAAAGTTTTGGGAGGTGGAGGATATTCCAGTAAAGATGGTAAAAGAGTCAGATTCCTTCTGCGAAAGCAACTTTGTTCGCACCACTAAGAGAGATGAAAACGGAAAATACGTTGTCACTCTTGTGAGGACTTTAGTAGTTCTCACATAAGCCAGCAAATGGCGAAAATAGATTTAAAATTGCTGTAAGCCGGAATGGTAGTATTTAAGTTGTGGTTAAGTCATATTAAGCATATGTAAGCCGGAACGGTAGTATTTAAGTTTTGTTTAAGTCATATTAAGCATATGTAAGCCGGAACGGTAGTATTTAAGTTTTGTTTAAGTCATATAAAGCATATGTTAAGAATGTCATGGAGGCGAGAAGGGGTTAAGAAAACCAGAAGACAAGCGCGGCGAATTGGGCGACGAAGATGCCGTTAGAAAGAGCAAAGACAAGGAGGCAAGGTGGACTAAAGATTTGTCTCATTTTCACCAAAGTCAACGACCACAAAGCAAACGGGTCTTGGGAATGGAAAATTCCATTGGTGTTGTGGCGCCAGCCAGGCCCCGGCGGACCACAAGCGGGGCCTTGGAGAGCCAATAAAAGGACAAGGCAGTCGCAAGCCGGGAGTGAGTGTGCCGGTGACAAAGCAGCAGTGCGGTCTTTGAAAGCGAGTGTCGGTAACAGTAACGAGAACGGAACAGGAAAATAAACCAGGATCAGGATCGGAGGTACCTACTGGATCTGGAAAGGAGGCTCCAGAAAACTCCTCGTAGGAAACCAGTGGCAGGCAACCCCGGTGAAACCAGTGAGTGAGTGGGAAGAGACCTTAAGCCTAAGAGAGTAAAACGGCGAGCTTGGCGATTCGCAAGCGGGCCAGTATAGCATAGCTGTGCGAGTGACACGAATATCGGCGAGCTGTGCGATAGGCAAGCGGGCCAGAGAAAGTAAGGCCAGCGAGTCGGCCCACACGGGTTAAAACGATCGGGTCTAAACCCAGGCTGGTGGCGAGCTGTGCGAACTAAAGCGAGAGTCGACGAACTGAGCGAAATACCCGCCAGTGTGTCAGACGAATCGTGGTAAAAGGTTCGTCACAACTGGCGCCCAACGTGGTTTTTGGGATAGTGAGACTGTTGACAGGGTTTAATAAAAAAATAATAATATGGTACGTGCGTGGGTTTATAACCTCAAAAAGGAGGAGCTCGTTAAGTATGGACAGGAATTCGGTGCTCAAATGGGGGGAACAGTGGAGGAGATGAGGAAAGTATTTGATGAATGGGCGCAAAAAATGGAAGCAGATTTCAAAATAGGACCTACGATCGAAGAACTTTCCAAAAGACATGGAAGGATATCACCAAAACCAACCATATCTGCATTTGGAGGCATTGATCTAGCCGAATTATCAATTCCGGAGATGCGAAAATCATCTTTACACGGCCACACCGCGGTAGAACAAGAAAATGTACCGGCGGTTCGAGCAGCGCCGTTGCAACTAAACAACCAACCCTCACAACCCATCCACATGGGAGATTACTTCAACTTCGATGGGAAAGAGTTTCTAGAAAGAGTAGAGTGGTCTGCGATAACGTACGGATTAAACTTAAATATGATCCCCAGGGCAATGCCAGAGTTACTTAAAGGAATGGCACTAAACTGGTACATTGCAAACAATAGGCAATGGACTACTTGGGAGGCATTTGTTGCAACCTTCCAGGGATATTTTCTGCCTCGGGATTATTTTTCAAAATTGGAACAGGAAGTTACAACGAGAAAACAGAGATTAGGAGAAACATTCAAGGTTTACATGGTAGAGATGCAAACCCTAATGCGTCCACTACGGTTGACACCCGAGAAACAGTTACTCATCATTCACGACAACAGCACACCAACACTTAGAATGTTCGTGCGTCCATACGACTGCACATTAGATAATCTCATGGAATTGGCAGACGAATTTGAAACGCTGGAGAATGATAAAAAAAAATTTTGGGATGAAAATAGACACACGAGAAATAATGTCGGACTAGTTTCGAATTCTGCAGCTGGGAGAGTGGAAGCGTGTAGGAGGTGCATGTAAGAAAGTCAGACCAGTCCGCAACCAGCGCCAAGGAGTGGGCAGATGGGTTATACCTTCGTTTCAAACCGAGCTCAAGCATGCAGACGTTGTGGACAGCTAGGACATTGGTCGCGGGAGTGCAGAAACGCACAAATAGAGTTTTGCTGGCACTGTGGAAAAATAGGCGTACGCACACAAAGTTGTTGCAGACAAATGGGAAACGACCGACGACCCCGGAGCACGAGGGACGAGCGGGTGTCGCCAGAAACAGTCTCTCAAAGTTAATCGGAAATCTGAGGGATGAAGGAGAGCAATTGACTGCTACTGTGCGAATAGGTAAACAAGAAGTCAAGGCCGCTGTAGATACTGGGGCTACGACCTGTTTTATTAGCCAGTCATTAGCTGAATCATTGCGAGATGAAGGATGTTTTGTTGAGACGAGGAGAAAAGTGAAATTAGCGGATGGCAGGAGAAGCCACATTTTAAAGTCACTGGAGGCGGAAGTTGCATTTGGAAACCACCGGATTAAAATCAATCTTTTAATAATGCCAGGAATTATAGATGCCCTGGTATTGGGATGGGATTTCTTGGTAAGAATGGGCGTAAAACTGTCCTGTTGAGGTCACGTTATTAAAATTCCCCAGCGGGGAAGGAAGAACGGTTGGTTGGAGGAGAAACTGACAGTTGCAGTGGAAATAGGAAATTAAATTCCAAAAGAAACAGATCGACCAGAACAAAACAAAATAAAACTATTCTTAGAAAAGGAATTGGCTGTTTTCGATAGAGTGTCCGGAACTTCTACAGTGACAAAACACCGCATAGTCGTTAAGGATGACCGGCCAATTAAGCAATGATATTTCCCGAAGAACCCGAAGATGCAACCGGAAATAAATTTGCAAGTGGAAGAACTCCTGGCTAAAGGGTGTATCGAGCCGTGGAATAGTCCACACAGTGCACCTATAGTTATGGTATCAAAGAAAACAGGAGAATGGAGGCTGTGCATGGATTTTCGTGATCTTAACGAGCGGACGATAAAGGATGCATATCCGTTACCAAGAATAAACCATATTTTAGAACAATTGAGAGAGGCCCGTTACATTAGCAGTCTCGATCTTAAGGATGGATATTGGCAAATCCCCATGGAAGCGGAAAGTCGAGCGTTAACTGCATTCACAGTGCCTGGCAAAGGTTTATTTCAATGGCGTGTTATGCCATTTGGACTTACTTCGGCACCAGCCACCTTTCAAAGGGCATTAGATAAAGTAATTGGCCCAGAAATTATGCCAAAAGCATTTGCCTACTTAGATGATATTATAGTAATTGGGAAAACGCTGGAGGAGCACATGGCCAACTTGAAGGAAGTATTTCGGCGACTGCAGGCAGCAAACTTGAAAATCAATCAGGATAAATGCGAATTTTTTAAAAAGGAATTAAAATATTTGGGCCACCTAGTAACGGATAAAGGCATTCGTACCGATCCCGAGAAAGTAGCAGCAATAGCGGAATTAAAGCCACCCACAAGCGTCAAGGAACTTCGCCAATACATGGGAGTTGCTTCCTGGTATAGACGCTCTGTACCAGGATTTGCAACGCTGGTGCATCCGCTAAGCGCACTTCTAAAGAAAGGGACAAAATGGGAATGGACACCGGAAAGGCAGCGGGCGTTCGAAGAGGTAAAGGGAAAACTGACTTCAGATCCAGTGTTAACTTGCCCAAATTTCGAACAACCGTTCATAGTGCAAACAGATGCAAGTGATTACGGAATTGGAGCCATCCTAACTCAAATTGGGAAAAATGGCGAACGTGTGATTTCGTAGGACACTAAATGGAGCTGAAAGGAACTGTTCAGCCAACGAAAAAGAATGTTTGGCGATAGTTTGGGCCATTCGGAAATTGCGACCATATCTGGAAGGATATCATTTTACAGTTGTCACCGACCACGTGGCTCTCAAATGGTTGAATACTATTAAAAGCCCGTCTGGAAGAATTGCAAAATGGGCATTGGAATTGCAGCAATATGATTTCGAGGTGAAATATCGTAAAGGCCAATTAAATGTGGTGGCCGATGCTTTGTCACGGCAACCAATACAGGAGGAGACCTGCAGACAAGTTGCTGGAGTAAATGAACAACCACCAACTGAGTGCGACAGTTGGATACAGCAGTTGTTCCAGAACATTAAGGCAAACCCGCAAAAATTTTCAGATTTTTTGATCGAGGGTGAGAATGTGTATCGCCATATTCCACATCGAGCAGGAAACGAGGATGTGGTAGCCTGGAAATTATGCGTACCAACCAGTCAGCGGAAGCGAGTGTTGGAAGAAAACCATGACTCGCCAGCTGCAGGGCATAATGGTAGCCGGAAAACCCTCGCTCGAGTCGCAAATAGATACTACTGGCCCGGGTTGCATAGAGACACCAGAGCCTACGTAAACAGATGTGCAACATGTCAGCGATATAAAGCAAGCCAACTGCAAGCAGCTGGGAAAATGCTAACCCAAATCCCAGAGGAACCATGGGCAACAGTCTGTGCCGATTTTGTTTGATCCTTGCCAAGGTCAAGACAAGGAAACACTATTTTATTGGTTATGATGGACAAATTTTCCAAGTGGACACAGCTGGTGGCATTACGAAAGGCTACTGCCACGGCGCCACAAAAGGCATTTAGGGAGCGAATCGTAGCTCGGTTCGGGGTAGCAAAGAGACTGATAACCGACAACGGAGCTCAGTTTACGAGCAAGGATTTCACGCAGTTCATACAAGAACTAGGGATAACCTTACAGTATACCGCACCATATACTCCACAGGAGAATCCGACTGAGCGTACCAATCGTACAGTGAAGACTATGGTGTCGCAGTTTGCCGGACAGGACCAGCGGTCATGGGATGAAGCATTGCCAGAACTGACGTTGGCAATAAACTCCAGCGTCTCCGAGTTCAAAGTAATAGGTTTTTCGTCACCAGTTATTTGCAAAAAGCGTCGTATAAGGACAGCGCACATAAGTGGGTTAAAACCGTTTTACGCTGCAGAGGAGGATGCAAAAAGCAACACAAGTCATCAGGAGCGCAACATGACCAACGAGGAAGACGAGTAAAACCAGCCGGAAAACTTAATATAAAAAAAGAACAAAATGTTTAAAACAAAATAAAAACAAAAACAAAAAAAACAGGAAACATTACAATTATGAATGAAAAAAAAAAAAACAAAAACAAAACAAAAAAAAACAAACAGAAATTAACAAACAAAATGTGAAAACGGAAAAAACAAAACAAATATTTTTTTAAGTATTTAAAAAAAAACGAGGAAAAAACAATTAAAAAACAAGTAAGAAAGTCGATCAAGCCCGACTGTAATATACTCTGTACCTGTTTGTACGAAACTAATAACTTTAAAGTGTGAGGTTTTTTCAAAATCTGAGGGTGGCAACTCTTTCAACCATCGTTCATCTGGTTGAAAAACGATGTATGGGGGCTAGTACCTAGTACAAACCCGTAAAATTATAAAATTTGTATATAATTTCCTATTAACAAAAACGTATCTATATTAGTCACGCGGGAATCACGCGTGATTTCTGACCGCAGGCCATCTCAATTATATCGCTCCACTCATAGCAAGGTCCAATTGGGAAATTACCAGTTAGCTATTGCCTTCTCGCTCTCTCTTTCTCGTAAGTTCTACCAATGGCAACGGTGTTGTTGTTGGCGTTGGTTTTTATTTTCTTTTACATATAGCTCTAATATCGTTCATCTGATCGAAAAATGATGTACGGCGGGTCGATTCAAAATAAGTAGTAGAATATATGTCTAGAATGTTCGAACTATCTATCTTGAAAATTGTGGGAGTTATTTCGTTTTTTTAAATTTGCGGGGGAGGCAGGGGGCGTGGCAAAAATCAAAACTAAACTTGATCTGCCTGCAAGTATAAGAAATATATGTTCCATACACTTCAAACCTCTATCTCTTACCATCTCTGAGATCTCTTCGTTCATACGGACAGACGGACAGACGGACAGACAGACGGACAGACAGACGGACAGACGGACATGGCTATATCGACTCGGCTGTTGATGCTGATCAAGAATATATATACTTTATGGGGTCGGAGATGCTTCCTTCTGGCTGTTACATACATTTGCACAAACCCAATATACTCTGTGTACCTTCGGTACAGAGTATAAAAATCAAAACAAATATTTTTTTGATCAGTGAAAATAATAAGAAAAAAAAAAAGAAGAAATTATAAATACAAAGAAAAAAATATATGGAAAAAACTAAACAAATATTTTGTTAATTATTTAAAAAAAAAATTGAAAAAACAAAACAAATAGTTTTTTAGATCAGTGAAAATAAAAAGAAATTATAAGAAATATGGAAAAACAAAAACAAATATATTCGTCAAAAAAAAAAAAAAATTGTATATATATATTAATAAACGAAAGTTTATTTAGTTGTAAAAACAACTTGTTTTGATCAAAAGTTTATTCAGACTAACTTTTATGGATTACAATTGGTTCTTAGCTTAACTTATGCTGCCGCCGCTGCTGTTGCCGCCGCTGCTGTTGCCGCTGCTGCTGTCGCCGCTGCTGCTGTCGCTGTTTGTCGCTACCGCTGTTGTCGCTGTTTGTCGCTGTTTGTCGCTACCGCTGTTGTCGCTGTCGCTGCCGCCGTTATGTTTTTGGGTGTCCAGTTTCCTCGTACGGTTCCACGGTGGTGCCGTTTGGAGGAATGTGCTGATGCAGCGCACGTGGCACTTGTGCATGCGCTGTGTCCATGGTCTTCTGGTTGGCTTTGTGTGAACTGCGGATCCGTTTGGTGGAATATGCTGATGTGGCGAACGAGGCAGTTGTGCATGCGCAGTGTCCATGGCCTTTTGATTATTTGGTTGACTTTTTAGTGATATGCGACTTTGTAGTGACTTTTTGGTCGATGTTCTTAACTCCTCCCCCTTTAGATGCGGACGTCCTCGGACGCGATGTAGAAAGGCGTTTGGGTTTGGATCGCGTCGGCTTCTCTGGCGGCGTGGTTTAGGGTAGCGATGCCTTTTCGTCTTAAAACTTGTACGGCTAATATGATCAATAGTGTTAGTAGCAGGCTGGAGAGTCCAAAGTTGATGGTTGTGGTTGTGGCGTTACTTTTTTTTTATTGTTTCCAGTTTTTTTTTATTATTGATGTGTATTTCTTTTAACATTTGTAGCGAGAGCACCTCATCGATTCTATTTTTCTCAGCTAGGATCTGGAACAAAGGTGGTGTTGCTTCGGCGTACCTCATCTCTTTAGCTGCGTAAACGTCGTCTCCGATGGATATTGTTGAATTTTCAAATTGTATGAGAAATGTTCCCTTCATTTCCATTTGGTCTTCATCTATTGTTATTGGGCCTGAAAAATCGTTAAGCAGTATTGTTCCAGTGAACAATTCCTCCTGGTCTGGCACGTGTTGGCTGTTGATTACTCGGCAGTCTGGTTTCTGATTTTTCAGCAAAGGTGTGCTGCATATGTCGTTGCTTAAATCTACAAGGTTTGCCTTACTACATATTGTCCTATCGTTATGAACTTCGCAAGAATCTTTCATTCCATAAATTTGTTGGTCGCATTTAATAATATTTTAAAATTTTAGTTCGTTAATTACGTTTCCTCTCTTAATAGGTTTTAGGATCATACATCTTTAGGAATTAATGGGATGTTAATTATGTAGAGCATACTTTTGCCATTCGTCGCTATTTTAATTTTGGCAAATTCTAGCAGTTCCTCAGCGTTCATAAACATGACTTTTTCCTTTTCCAAGATTTGTTCTATAGCGTCTATTTCTGTTTTTGACAAAATTATAGAATTAATTGTATTTGTTTTAGCCCAGTCTATGGCGTGTACTAAATTAGTGAGTTCCTCCCTATAAATCTGTATTTTGTATTTGAAAGTTGTTATTTTCTCCTCATTGAGGTTTTGATTTTCTGAGACTATTTTCATGATAGTGTTAGTAATTCCGCTTAGCTCGTTTATTCTATTGGTTAATATTCTATTTATTACTAGTTGTTTATTATTATTTTCTAATTGCTCATTCATTTTGGTTATTACAATTTCATGATCGCTATGGTCCGGAGTGCCGGCCAACCATTTCCAAGCAGTTCCCAATGCGTTTATCGCTCTTGCTTTTCTTCCGACTTTTGATAACTCGAATGACAAAAATGGGAATAAGTGGTGCGAAGTGTTTATGCTGTGTAAGGTGTCTGTTAAAATACCGTAGGCTTTTTCGTACTCTCCTAGGTCGAACACATGAATAATCTTAAATGAGCCGTTTTGCACAGCTGCTGTTCCTGTTATAATTGGGATTAATTGCGAATGTCAATAATCCAGAATTGTTGCCAATCCGAGGCACGTTGGCAGGAACAACCTGCAAAAAGACATTAGGTTTTAAGGTTATTTTTGTGTACTATTCTGCCAGTTTGCGTTTTTATTGTAGTGTTCCTATTTTCCCCAACTATTTCCTTTTTGTACTTCGGTGTGAGTTTTGACCCTAGTCTTTTATCTATTTTGACATACACTATTTCCCCCACCTCATAATTTTTGATCTCCTTTCTTTTGGAGTTGTGGTAGTCTAGGTCCTCTTTCTGTTTTTTTTCGATTGCTTCACTGATTTGCTTCCTAGCCGCCTCTAATATTTGCGGGTCGTTTATCGTTTTGTTTCCAAAAAACACATCTTTTTTTTTATTGTTGAGTGGACCGATTGATTGTATTCCTGAACAGCTTTAAAGACTAAGTCTCTGAAATTTAAAGATCCCTCATCTTTTTTGAAACACCCCATAATCTCGGATAATCGTTCGACTTGTCCATTGCTTGTCGAGGTATATGGTGGTGTCGAGTAGACAGTTGCTTTCAGCTGTTCTTGTAGTAAAAATTTTATAGCTGCAGAATTTAAGGCTCTCTCGTTATCCATAACGACCAATTTCGGCATTCCGAATGCTATCATAATCTCGCGTATCGGTTGTTTCAGATCTTCAGCTGCTTTTGATTTTATTATTTTGATCTGTACATACTTTGAGAACTTGTCAATAGCAGTTAGTACCAAATTTTTTAGGGTAGTGTAAAGGTCTATGTGGACAATTTGACCGGGGTAGTTAGGGATTGGAGTAGACTGGATGTCACCCCGTGGCGGGTGTCTATCGTATTTTCCTGTTTTGCAAGTTTCACATGACCTCGCTATTGTTTCTACTTTTTGACGCATGCCTGGGAAAAAAGCCCTGCTAAGGATTTGGATTTTGTTTTCCATGGCGTTTCTGTGGGCTCTCATGTGTTCGTTTGTTACGATGTTATCTTGTTCGTTTTCTGATGTTACGTCATTTACCTGCTTCTGGGTGTACCTTACTTTATATGAGCTGAAATGTAGGGGATAGATATTTTGTATTCTGCCCATTATCTCTTCTGATGTAAACAAACCGTTCACAACCTTCGGGTCTAATCGGGCCTTAAGAATTTCGATCAGATCTTTTTCTGTGAAGTTGGGTTTTTTTATGACATGCCTTTGGTTGGTGGGGAAAGGCGATTGGAAGTCGTATGATTCCTCATCGGACATCAACAGATACAACTGACTCTTAAAAACGTTTATAGGGACTTCCATGACTGGAATCAGGTTGTGTGAGGATCTTTCATCACTATGAACTGTTGCTGTAGTGCTATTTACTTGTTGAGCAGGAGGGTACCTAGACAATGCATCTGCTACTACGTTAGAGATTCCTGGTTTATAATTGAGTTTGAAGTTGTATTCTTCGAGGTAGCTTTTCCACCTTTTTAATTTCCCGTTATGGTTTTTTCCACTGAGAGCGAAAATCAAGGGTTGGTGGTCTGTGTAAATTACGACTTTTGCAGTCCCGTAGAGGTACAATCGCAGGCTTCTCAATGCCCATACTATTGCCAGCATTTCTTTCTCATTTGCGGCGTAATTCTCTTCGGTTTTTGAGAGCGTTCGGGAGATAAAGGTAATGGGTCTACCCTTTTGTTCGAGAACCGCACCAATGGCAAAGTTTGATGCGTCCGTTGTGAGTTGGAATTCATTATTAAAATCAGGGTATGCGAGTACCACATCTTGGGAGGCGAGAGTATTTTTTATTTTGCAGAAAGCATCTGTGGCCTCATTATCTAGGACAATCTTTACTTTACTGGATACGTTTTTTGAAAGTCGTCCGTTTTCTCCTCGAAGGGGGGATGTTAGCGGTTTCGCTAGCTTGGCATAGTCCAGGATGAATCTAAGGTAATAACTTGACAGGCCCAGGAAAGAACGCAAGTCCTTAAGAGTTTTGGGTGTCGGAAAGTTCTGGATTGCTTTTACCTTTTCGGGGTTTGTATTAACTCCTTCTTTAGAAATTGTGAACCCTAAAAAGTCCACTTCGGACTTGAAGAAATCGCATTTGCTGATCTGTATTTTCATATTGGCGTCACCTAAAGTCGTAAAGACCATTTCTAAATCTCTGATATGATCGTCTGCGGTATGACTGAAGACAATTATGTCATCGATGTAAACATAGCAGCGTTTCCCGATGTGTTCTCTTAGAATGTCGTCTAGGGCCCTTTGAAATATGGACGGGGCGTTTTTCAACCCGAAGGGAAGTCTGGTAAATTCGTATTTTCCTCCGTTTATAGAGAATGCTGTTTTCTCCATATCCTTATTTTTAAGAGGAATCTGGTGGAATCCGCTCTTCAGATCGATCACCGAGAAATATTCATTTTTTCCCCAATCTCTGGTATCGGGTATCGATCCGCGATTGTTTCCTCATTTAATTTCCTGTAGTCAAGAACCATTCTGTGCAGATTGGCTCCTGATTCACTGCCCTTTTTGGGCACAACCCAAACAGGTGCGTTATAAGGAGACCGTGAAGGTCTAATGATACCATTTGCAGCAATTCTTGTACCTGCTTTTCTACTTCTGATTTTAATGATGCTGGGTATGGATAGTGCTTACTATACACCGGTGAGTCAGATCTAGTTCTGATTTCTCCGACCACCCTCGTGATGTATGTTAGTTTTTTGTCGGGATCGGCAAAGATCTCTGCCTGGTTCTCTATCGTGTGTTCGATGAATTCTTTTTGTTTTTGGTTCATGTGTTCCATCCGAAGTGTTAAGTTGTTGACGGACTGTGTAGCTAGTTGTTTTATTTTTATTTTGTATAAACAGTTGACGTCTAAAAAGTCGTTCGTGATACTTATGTCAGCGTTGAGCTGCTTTAGGGTATCATAGCCCAAGATGCCGTCAAATGTTTCTAGCTTTGGTAGAAGGAAAAACTTTAAAGGTATGTCCCTGAGTCCGAACAGGGTCAGAAAAGTATGATGGGTTATTTTCGTTTCTCCGCCGATGGAATTTGCAAAAAATGGATGTTTGTTTAGTTTGGGGTTCTGTACTTAAGTACTTCGAATATAACTTAAGTTGGATCCGGTGTCTATAAGGAATTTTAATGATTTGCCATCTTTTGTTATGCACCGGAAGTATGGCAAAAAGGAACCTTTTAATCTAAAAAATGAACATCTGATGCCTCTACTGGTAAGGAGTTATATTCCTGACCATCTTCGTGTTCTAGTTGGTCTAGAAAATCAGCTACTCCTGCTTGTTGCATGCAATCAAAGAAGGTTTGTTCGTTATCTGCGCTTGGTGGTTGTTCCTCAGCCTCTGATCCGGCTTCCCCGGGTTCCAAGACTCCAGTTCCTATGTGGAACTGTCGCTGAAACTTTTGAGGGGGCCCTGCATAAGCAGAACCTGATTGGCGTTTGTTTGCCAGGTCATTGTCATGGGGCCTGTTCATATAATTAATCCCTTTGGATCGAATGGATTGGTCAATTTCCATAGGCACTGACCTTGGCTCCGGTTTTGGGGCGAATGGTCGTGGTGGAACCGAATAGTTCTGCCTGTATGGGGGAACTTGTTGTGAGACCTGTAGAGGTTGATGTGGGGCTTGCGAGGAATGTCTTTGCTGCTGGTAGATTGGTGGCCGTATTGCCGGTTGTTCGGCGTATCCGTTTGCTCGAGAGTAAGGGTTGTGGTATAGTTGAGGATTAAAGTTTTTCCACTGGACAGCAGGGTTGCTATGTGGTGGTCTACTTGGCGGGTACCTTGCCATTTGTTGTCCCTGTGCTTGTCTAGGTGGTAAGGGAGGAGGATATTGCTTTGGTCTTGGGGCGAACGCATTTCTATGTTCTTGATTTTCGACCAAACCGCACAAATGCAGTGCGTGGCTTAGGTCTGTGGGCTCTTTTATGGCCAATAGGCGAGGTAAATCTCCATTAAGGCCTCGGACGAATGTGTCCAAGGCTTTCTCGCGATAACTTCGCGTTAGAGCCATTATGCTTTCTGGTGTTTGCTCCTGTGCGCTAATTTGTTTAAAATTAAAGACAGTTGGTGGTATACTGCTTGGTAGAATTCGCTTAGGGCCATCCGACCTTGTGACATTGAGAATAACTGGTATTCGAGGGTTTTTAGATCAGCATAGTGTGCTGTCAGACACTTGGAGATTGCTTTCCAATTTAATGGTGTATTGTACGACTCCAAGACTATGTCTGCTTCGTCTACTATTTTGTTACGAATTGCGAGGGTTACCAGATAGTATTTGCAAGTGTCTTCTTGACCCTCGTATAGGCTCATGACTCTGTCTACGTTCTTTTTCCAGGAGCTAAAAGTGGTTCTGTCTCCTGAAAATTCCCTGATCAACCAAGCTACTTCAGGTACCTTCTCTGGTTCCTCTCCAGCTCTTGGTCTTCTGAGAGGTATATCTCTAAGTACTTCATTTTCCCTGGTAAAACCTACGGCTTGCCTTATTAAATTGCCTTCTGTGAGCTCTGCTCGTATTAAGTTGGCTATCAGTCCCCTAAGTTCTGGAGTGACTACGGGAGTGCTAGTGGCTGGTCGCCCATGGTTAGATGTCTGGGGCTGCTCTGTAGATCCCAGGGTGAGACCGGCGATTGCGTTAGCTAATTCGTAAAAAAAATTTGGCTACTCAGTGTTAAGGTTCACACTCACACAGGGAAGAAGATAAAAATCGAGGAAATTGACGCCGAATCCTTTTGAAATTTTTATATTAAATCTCTAAAACTATTATTGTATAAACCCCCCCCGAATTGTTTGGGATGCAAATTAGTGCTTGTTGGTTTGGTTTAAGCTGCTTACTTTATGACATTCACTTAATGGTGTAACGCCCTTTTGGTTTCACTTAATTTATTATTTTTTCCTACTTCCTATCTTTGAGAAATGTTTCTTTAAAAAATTATTTTTTTTTTATGTTGTCATTAGTTTTATTCACTTATTCACTATGCTTACAAAATAATTAACATGCTGGCGAATCTCCCGCGATGGTACTTCGGAGTTTATCCGTTTTGTCCCGTGGCGACAGGGAAGCGGTAGCGACAGTGACTCGGGATCCTAGGTGACACGGTTGCGCGGTACCCTGCGGACGGGCACTACAGGGTGTTCGACAGTGTTGGGCCGACGCGATACGAAATTTGAAACCTCTGGACGGGCACAACAGGTTGTTCGACGGTGCGTCGACAAAACATAAAACAAAAATCGGATTTCGCGCGGGTCCCTGCTCGGGCGCCAATTAATAAACGAAGGTTTATTTAATTGTAAAAACAACTTGTTTTGATCAGAAGTTTATTCAGACTAACTTTTATGGATTACAATTGGTTCTTAGCTTAACTTATGCCGCCGCCGCTGCTGTTGCCGCCGCTGCTGTCGCTGTTTGTCGCTACCGCTGTTGTCGCTGTCGCTGCCGCCGTTATGTTTTTGGGTGTCCAGTTTCCTTGTACGGTCCTGTTGGAGGAATGTGCTGATGCAGCGCACGTGGCACTTGTGCATGCGCTGTGTCCATGGTCTTCTGGTTGGCTTTGTGTGAACTGCGGAGCCGTTTGGTGGAATATGCTGATGTGGCGCACGAGGCAGTTGTGCATGCGCTGTGTCCATGGCCTTTTGGTTATTTGGTTGACATTTTAGTGATATGCGACTTTGTAGTGACTTTTTGGTCGATGTTCTTAACCTATATTACGGAAATAAAGGGAAAACTAAACTAAAAACTTAAAAAAAAAAAAAAAAAAATCTGGTTAAGTTGCGGCGAAAAGGACAGAAGGAGACAGGTAGCCGAGTCGATGGGTGCGAGAAAGACGTACGATGGCCAGACAACCGTTGTCCCTGAAGAGCCGTTTGTGCCGCTGCCAGCGTAAGCCATTTGTCGCAGCAGAGCTCGGCTTTAAAAAGATTTCAAGGGCATGGCATAAATTGTCTTGAAAAAGTCAGCAAAGGAATAAGAAGTGCGGCACAGAAGTATTTAGAAAATGAATTGGGAAGTTTCAGCACGTGGCCAGAATAACCCTAATGTGAGAAAGTCTACGGCCGAGCCAGCCTGTCCCAGCCACAGGTCCAGTAACACACCTGGCGAGGTGTGCGAAACGGAGAAATGGCGGCGAGAGCCAGTAGGCGTGATCACGGAGATGCACGGAAACGTGCACAGGACAAGGGCCGGAATCGCTTGCCGTTCCTGAGTCGGAGCAACGCCAAAAGAGGACGGAGTCGTCACACTTACCCGAATGCGGAGCGGCGAAAAAAACAAAGCGACGCAGGGAAAACCAAGAGAAGGTTGGTTGGCAGAAGACCTGTGGAAGTGCTTCATTTAGATGCTTCCCCAATCAGGTCGGCAGGGTCAGTGGCATCGGTGTCGTCGTGATCTATGAGTGAGACCTCCGGGCAAACTTCTGATTGCTCACAGCAATCGTCGGAAAATGAATCGATGGACGTGGGCTGGCAAACTCCAACCGAACGCGCAGCCTCCCCGCTGGGTACTGTTGCGTCACCACCCACAACGCAAACAGATTCAGATGAGGTCCATTTGCAGGCTAGGGACGACCCAGATGACCTGCCTCAGCATGAGAGATGCCAACCGAGGGAACAGGTAGCGACCGTCGCAGAAGCAGCCGACGCTGAAGCAGTCGACGCAGAGGGAGCCGACGGTGCAGTTCCGGTATAGCCAGAGTCGACTTGGCGCCGTGTACGTCCACCGACACCCAGACCATGTCCCGCTTGGATTGATCCAGACATCATAACCATCTCGGACTCAGAAGAGTCAGAGCCGCCATCTGAAGCAGATCCCGATCCTCGACAGGAGGAGGAAGAGCCAGTGATCAGCCGGATGAAACGATCGGGAAGCTGAAACCACAACAGGAGCCGACGGCTGTGGCAGCAACTGGCGAAGCAGAACGAGGGCCTTGGGAGTGGCTCCACGGCTACGACCACAACAGGAGCCGAAGACGGAGTAATCAGAGTGGAGGCCCATTTATCTCAGGCAGCATTCGTGCTCAGAGCAACAGCCGGAACCACAGAGAGGCCCACCACCACCATTGTTGCGATCGCAGTCAATGGTAGGTGAACCCGTAGCGACGCCAATCGCGGGCGTGACACCAATTTTGGACCAAGAGCCCGCAACGCAGAGGCAACAGTGGACAACTGGGCCGTGGAAACCGGCCAGGTGGCGCCAATTGCAGCTGCTCGAGTGCCCGACTGAGGTGCAGGAGCTTTGCAGGCGGCGTAAGTTTGGTGAACAGCGAGTGGATCGGAGACGGTCCCATATATTTTCGACAGCCTCAGGGCGTTACCGCGTAAAGATGGGACGTACAGGGACTCGCGTGTTTGTTGAGATAAGCGAGGGAAGCGAGGAACGCGTGTAAAAAGAAAAGGAAAAAGAAATAAACAAGACATATGAAGAACCGAAATAAAACAAGGGTAAACTCGGAACAAAATGCTTACCTAGGGGGTGGGGTGAATTTTGGCCATTAGCTGGGGGGAATTGCAGGAAGTGGCGCGGAGTTATTGGCGGAAATAGTTTGAATAGCTTTGCTGACTCAAGTACCGGTAGTGGGGATGGGAGATCGGAAGTAACCGTGAGGGGAACGAGTAACGAGCAGGAGAAATATCGATAAGATTTCGATCGATAGAGAGTCATCAGGCGGCGCAGTGGATACGCCTCAAGGAAAAGAAAGAATGGCGGGCGCGCGAATAGAACTATTTGAATTTGAAAGTTATGCGGCTTTACAAGAAGGGGATTTTTTAATGTTCCGAAGAAAAGGGAAAATGTGAGGACTTTAGTAGTTCTCACATAAGCCAGCAAATTGCGAAAATAAATTTAAAATTGCTGAAAGCCGGAATGGTAGTATGTAAGTTGTGGTTAAGTCATATTAAGCATATGTAAGCCGGAACGGTAGAAGGCAAGCGCGGCGAATTGGGCGACGAAGATGCCGTTAGAAAGAGCAAAGACAAGGAGGCAAGGTGGACTAAAGATTTGTCTCATTTTCGCCAAAGTCAACGACCACAAAGCAAACGGGTCTTGGGAATGGAAAATTCAGAGCAGCAGTGCGGTCTTTGAAAGAGAGTGTCGGTAACAGTAACGAGAACGGAACAGGAAAATAAACCAGGATCAGGATCGGAGGTACCTACAGGATATGGAAAGGAGGCTCCAGAAAACTCCTCGTAGGAAACCAGTGGCAGGCAACCCCGGTGAAACCAGTGAGTGAGTGGGAAGAGAGCTTAAGCCTAAGAGAGTAAAACGGCGAGCTTGGCGATACGCAAGCGGGCCGGTATTGCATAGCTGTGCGAGTGACACGAATATCGGCGAGCTGTGCGATAGGCAAGCGGGCCAGAGAAAGTAAGGCCAGCGAGCCCACACGGGATAAAACGATCGGGTCTAAACCCAGGCTGGTGGCGAGCTGTGCGAACTAAAAAGAGAGTCGACGAACTGAGCGAAATACCCTCCAGTGTGTCAGACGAATCGTGGTGCCAGCGGGCCGAGTCAGATCAGGACTAGGGAAAAGGTACCCAGGGGAACATCTGGAACATTACTATCTAAATAAGCCTAGCCAAAGTTATACCTAAGCGGCAAATAAAACGTGTATATAAACCCGAAATCAAACAGTGCTATCATTTATCCCAACCTCCATTCTATAAATTTGTTGGAGCGAGCCACGACTGCCCTGAGTGGAAGCCGACAATAAAAGGTTCGTCACACTCTACCATTTCGAAATCCAAATCACATCAACTTGGGACATTCAAGGTCAATCGCACTGGCTCAGTTTCTAAAGAATGAAAGTCGTTTGAAAAGAAACATTCCTCTAAAAGAGCAGTACGACTTCGTGATTCAGGAATACTTAGCCTTGGATCATATGAAACAAGTATCTCCTACTAGCGACTATACAAATTATTACCTTCCGCACCACGCCGTTTTTAAACCAGAAAGTACAACCACCCAAGTTCGCGTTGTGTTTAACGCCTACAGCACATCCGCCAATGGCAACAGCTTGAACGATACGCTTCATGCAGGGCCTGTCCTTCAATCTGATTTAACAAAGCAGATTCTTAAATGGCGCTACTTCCGATTTGTATACGATGCCGATATAACAAAAATGTATCGGAAAATCCTTGTTGATCCAAGGCACACTAAGTTTCAAAGAATTTTGTTCCGCGACGAAAAGGGAGAAATTTGTGATTTCGAGCTGAACACAGTGACTTTTGGTGTCAAATGGTAGCCGCTATTCGTCCAGAATTACCAGTTAGCGCTTCCAATTTCCACTTTTGGACCGACTCCACAATCGTGTTAGACTGGTAACGCAAAGAGCCATGCAAATGGACAACTTTTGTAGCTAACCGCGTTTTCAAAATTACGCAAAGTGTCGAGGCTGAAAGATGGCGACATGTTCGATCGGAACATAACCCAGCTGATCTGGCTAGTAGAGGGCTATCTTCAAAAGACTTGGTGGATAACAAGCTATGGTGGCACGGACCAGAGTGGTTACAGATGCCACGAGAGAACTGGCCGGCATCAGTGGAAAATATTCCGGATACCGAGGTAGAGCAGCGCATTGTCAAGTCCAGTTTTGCAAAACTTCCATCGTCAACTGACCTCCTTGCACGGTTCTCTGATCTTGGCAAAGCTCTGCGAGTAGTGGCCTATGTGTTGCGCTTTATCAAGTACTGCCTGAAGATGCCAAGATCACCTGATGAGAGATTAGCTAACCACGAGCTTAAAGAGGCAGAACGACGTCTCATATCAAGCACCCAGCAGAGAGAACTTCCGACAGAATATCAGTGCTTAAAGGACAAGCGTCCTATCCCATCGTCTAGTGTCATCCTGAATATGAATCCGTTCCTTGATCACTATGGTGTCATGAGAGCATGCGGGCGTGTAAGAGCTTCCACTTCCTTGCAGTATGTCGAAAAACATCCATTTTAACTGCCATTTTAAGCGTCTTCTTGCTTGTTTTGTCCATCGCATAACGCTCCACGGAGGTAATCTATTGATGGCACGGTTTATCCGATCCAAATATTGGATACCCGAACTTAGGAACCTATTAAAGTCCGTGGTCCATTCGTGCAAGGTAAGCCTTAAATTTAAGAAAAAACTTCAAACACAGCTAATGGGTGACTTGCCAGTAGAACGATCCTCTTTTTCTAGGCCATCTACATACACTGGTGTTGATTTCGCAGGGCCTTTCGAAATCAAAAGTTTTACTGGTAGAGCGTGTCGCATAACGAATAGCTATGTGTGCGTGTTCGTGTGCTTTAGCACCAAGGCTATTCATTTAGAGGCCACCTCGGACTTAACATCCGAGAAATTCCTAGCTGCATGTGCCAGATTCATAGCAAGTAGAGGATGTCCACAAAGAATCCACTCTGACAACGGTAAAACATTCGTAGGTGCAGCTAAGCTTCTCTCCCGAGACTTTCTAGAAGCACTCCAATCGTCTATCACTTCCACGTATAGCCATAACAGTTTGTCCTGGCGCTTTATCCCTCCAAGTTCGCTACATATGGGTGGCCTGTGGGAAGCTGGAGTAAAGAGTTTTAAGACGCTCTTTTACAAATCCACAGCTTCATTGAAATACACTTTTGAAGAGCTTTCCACTTTACTTTCCAAGATTGAAGCATGTCTTAATTCTAGACCACTCTCCCCCATGTCAGAAGATCCGACTGACTTATTAGCGCTTACCCCCGGTTCACTTTCTGATAGGAGCACCATTGCTTTCCACTTCTGAGCCGGAAATAAAAGAGAGCGCAATGTCTATTACACAGTGCAACACATAAAATCTGAACAAATTTTTGAGAATTGCCACTGAAAGTACTTGCAAAAACTAGAAATTCTGCATTATTACTTTTGAAAATTTGGTTCGGGTTTTGATTTTATGCAATCATCCATTTTTTTGCTCAAACTGGATTTTGACAACTTTTTCGATATTTTGATACGGCTATATCTCGTAAGCCGAGAGAAAATTTTTTTTTCTGTCTTCAGCAAAGTTATAGGTATCGAATGAGAGAAAAAATATGCGAAACAAACTTACCCGAAAAAATTGCATCTTGTGCCTAAAAATCGCAAAAATTTCAATTTTTTAATAATTTTTCTACAATTTTTGGTCAATAAATCGACCACACATCCACTAATATGTCTTTTTTTTTGCTTTATATTGAATGAAAAAAATGTTTTTCAATTCATCTTATGGCTATTATTACATAGAAAATATGAGTTTATTGTTTTTATTTGTGTATGAAATAGAGATGAAAATATGTTAATTGTTGACATCCATTGAATTTGATGACCCTGGTTCTGATGATCTCAATCTTCTCGTGGGTGGTTCAAAATCATCATCTGAGTCTTCATTATCATTCATTATAATCTGAATATAAAGTATTCAATGGCATATCTATTTCTGTGGTCCATCATCTTCAAATTTGTTTGCTCCTTTTTGTCTTTTTTCAACACTATATGACCACAAACGGAACAAAAATCATTTATTTTTGGGCACTTGGTAACTTTCATATTAAAATTTTGAATGTTTTTCTGCTTTTTAAATAATTGTCACTCTAAATCAGCGATGGGCAAGCCCTTGCTCCCAGCAGCTCCTATTGCTTCGACTTAATTTTTGGCAATAGCCGCCAACTTGGCGGGATCGCAATTGCGACGGCTTCTGGAGTCGAGGCTCGTTTTTATTTATCTTGTTGTTGGAATGCTCCCAAACCAAAGACGCAACCATACATCGCGTAAACAAGAAAAAATTTAATTCAAGTTGACAACAAACAGCTTTTCAGCGTTTAGCTATATTGACCAAAAATTGTAGAAAAATTGTTAAAATATTAAAATTTTTCCGATTTTGAGGCACAAGATGCAATTTTTTCGGGTAAATTTGTTTCGCATATTTTTTCTCCCATTCGATACCTACTACTTTGCCGAAGACAGAAAAAAAATTTTCTGTCGGTTTACGAGATATAGCCGTATCAAAATATCGAAAAAGTTGTCAAAATCCAGTTTGAGCAAAAAAATGGATGATAGCATAAAATCAAAACCCGAACCAAATTGGCAAAAGTAATAATGCAGAATTTCTAGTTTTTGCAAGTACTTTCAGTGGCGATTCTCAAAAATTGGTTCAGAATCGATGACCGTAAAAATGTTGCACAGTGTTATCAATCGATGGCAGCGCCTCAAGGCTCTCAATCAGCAGTTCTGTGCACGTTGGAAAGAGGAATACCTCAAGGGATTGCACAAACGAAACAAATGGCAGCATCCGACTAGGAATATCCAAGTCAACGATATGGTTATCGTCAAGGAAGATAATCTCCCATCCAATGAATGGCGTCTCGGGCGCGTTCAATCCGTTTATCCTGGTGCCGATGAAAAGATCCGCGTAGTAGATGTCCTTACTGCTCGTGGTGTCATAAAACGGCCAATAGCTAAACTCCTTCCTATTGAAAGTTCCACTAACCAACAGTAGCCGGACATTAAGTTCGTTCCTTACATTAAGCTAGACCATACTTTTAGTAATATAATATTTTTATTATCCAGCTCTAATCTCAAGATGAAACCTCGCACTCATGATCCACGCGCATTGGAGAGCAGACGTTCTCGAGGAACACAGTCCTTCCACTGCCGAGTCTGCCGTGGGATCCATCCTTTACGGAAATGCAACCGTTTCCTGCGACTGAGCGCAGAGAGACGGCTCCGAGCAGTACTTATCAACAAGTACTGCTCCAACTGCTGGGCCCATCTGCATTCCGGGCGATCGTGTCGAAGCGGTGACAGGTGTAAAGTTTGCCAGCAGGATCATCATACGCTCCTACACTTACGAGAGCGGGCTCGATCTCCAACTCAGCAATCCGAAGCATCACACCAGCGGTACGGCGCATCTCCGCAGCGAGCAGGATCGTCAGCTGCTTCTCCTTCCCTCTCCATGCTTTTCAGCACAAAAGCACTACGGTGTTGACAACAGCTTCAGTGTTGGTTGATACTGGAGCAAAGACATTTGACACGAGAGCGCTTATTGATCCTTGCGCATCGATAAGCTCAATTGATGAGTTTCTGGCAATGGCATACCGCCTTCCTGCCACCAGCGTGGGTGACGAGAAGATTTGCACTGCGGTCATCCGTTCCCAGTCAAAAGCTGACTTCCGTTTGGAGGTCGTCTTGAGGATGGTCCCACAGCTACGCTTCCGAACCCCTATACGAGCGTTGAGCGAGAGCGTAGTCTCGAGGTATGACGATCTCAGGCTAGCGGATGAAAGATTCCATCTTCCAGCTGGGATTTGTCTGGTACTTGGAGCCGATGTGTATCAGCACATAATCCAATCGGGCTTCATGGCTAGCCAAGACGGGTTGCCAGTGGCCCAATGCACCGTATTCGGGTCATTTCCGGCTCATGCAACCACGCCTAACCCAATCTTTCGTTGCAATGTGGGACATTGCAAGGGGGCCGGGATGTTTAAGCCGAAAAGTAGGCCACTTAATTTCAAGCAACATCCTGCTAGCAACATGAAGCTCACCTCACTAACCTAAATTTAAGCTAGAATAAGTTTTTTGTTCACCTAAGTCTTTAGTCTTAAGTAACCTACGAAAGGAATCGCACGCATTAAAAAGTAACTGATGTCAAAAGTGAACAAGTTCTTTTTATTCTTCAACGAGCACATTGGACTATCACAATAACAACCCCCCACACTCACATACTATCAATGGTTTCTAAAAAACTATCGTTGACTATCGATGGTGCTGACTATCGATAGTTCTCCACCTCTAGTATACACCAACCTTTAGAATGCCAAAGCACATTAATGATACCACTTTATGGGTACGGGTATACAAATAAATAGCTAAGTGGCTTTACGGGCCCAAAAGGCCAAGCCGACCTTCTCGCGATCTCTTCTTTTCATTTTCGTTTCTTTTCATTATACAGCTTAACGCCGAATCCGAACCAAAAAGTTTTTGAGAATCCTTTTTTATGGCTACATACTTCACAACTGTCGCCAACAGCATCAAGAGCCGTGTCGATATAGCCAAGTCCGTTTGTCTGTCAGTATCAACGCACAAATCTCAGAGATGGTAAGAGCTAATGACAAATTGTAACTGCAGAACATCAAGTTTATTTTTATTATACCCTTGCAGAGGGTATATTAAAATTGTCACGATGTTTGTAACGCAGTGAAGGAAGCATTTCCGACCACATAAAGTATATATATTCTTGATCAGCATGACGAGCTGAGTTCATTTCCGTCTGTCCGTCTGTCCGTCCGTCCGTCCGTCTGTCCGTCTGTTTCTATGCTATCTCCTCCCTCAGTTTTAAAGCTATCTTGACCAAACTTTGCCAAAACTCTTTAAATACAAATACGCTGCACATTTGTCGGAATAGGCCGGATCGGATGACTATATCATATAGCTGCCATAGGAACGATCGGTCTTAAAACTAGTTCTAGTGAGAAAAACTTTTTTGTTTTCCATCGTAGCGTCACTAATCTTGGTATATGATGGTTTTATATGCTTCCACACATTTATGGAAAAATTTATCAAAATCGGATGACTATTGCATATAGCTGCCATATAAACGGTTGGTCCAAAAAATAGTTCTAGTGGGAAAAACTTTTTTGTTTTCCATTGTAACGTCACCAAACGTGGTATATATAAATTTTATATGATTCCACACAATTCTGAAAAAATTTATCAAAATCGGATGACTAAAGCATATAGCTGCCATATAAACGGTCGGTTCAAAAACTAGTTTTAGTGAGAAAAACTTTTTTGTTTTCCATCGTAGCATCACAAATCGTGGTATATATTAGTTTCATATGCTGCCACACAATTCTGGAAAAATTTATCAAAATCGGATGACTATTGCATATAGCTGCCATATAAACGGTTGGTCCAAAAAATAGTTCTAGTGGGAAAAACTTTTTTGTTTTCCATTGTAACGTCACCAAACGTGGTATATATAAATTTTATATGATTCCACACAATTCTGAAAAAATTTATCAAAATCGGATGACTAAAGCATATAGCTGCCATATAAACGGTCGGTTCAAAAACTAGTTTTAGTGAGAAAAACTTTTTTGTTTTCCATCGTAGCATCACCAATCGTGTTATATATTAGTTTCATATACTTCCACACAATTCTGGAAAAATTTATCGGAATCGGATGACTATAGCATATAGCTGCCAAAGGAACGATCGGTCAAAAAACTTATTCTATTGAGAAAAACTTTTTTGTTATCAATGGTAGCGCCTTTCAAAAACTGCAAGGGTATTTAAAACATCGGCGCAGCCGATGTTAGCCTTCTATTTTTTTTCTTAATTTTCTTAAAATTCATTTTAATTAAATATAAAGGAAAAAAATAGAAGGCTAACATCGGCTACGCCGATGTTTTAAATACCCTTGCAGTTTTTGAAAGGCGCTACCATTGATAACAAAAAAGTTTTTCTCACTAGAATTAGTTTTTAGACCGATCGTTCCTATGGCAGCTATATGCTACAGTCATCCGATTTCGAAAATTTTTTTCAGAATTGTGTGGAAGTATATGAAACTAGTATATACCACGATTGGTGATGCTACGATGAAAAACAAAAAAGTTTTTCCCACTAGAACTAGTTTTTGGACAGACCGTTTATATGGCAGCTATATGCTATAGTCATCCGATTTTAATAAATTTTTCCATAATTGTGTGGAAGCATATAAAACTTATATGTACCACGATTGGTGGCGCTACGATGGAAAACAAAAAAGTTTTTCCCATTAGAACTAGTTTTTGGACCGATCGTTCCTATGGCAGCTATATGCTATAGTCATCCGATTTCGATCAATTTTTCCATAATTATGTGGAAGTATATGAAACAAATATAAACTAAGATTGGTGATGCTTCGATCGAAAACAAAAAAGTTTTTCTCACAAGAACAAGTTTTTGAACCGACCGTTTATATGGCAGCTATATGCTATAGTAATCCGATTTTGATAAATTTTTTCAGAATTGTGTAGAAGCATATAAAACTTATATGTACCACGATTAGTGACGCTACGATTGAAAACAAAAAAGTTTTTCTCATTAGAACACGTTTTTGGACAGACCGTTTATATGGCAGCTATATGCTATAGTCATCCGATTTTGATCAATTTTTCCACAATTGTGTGGAAGCATATAATACTAATATATACCACGATTGGTGACGCTACGATGGAAAACAAAGAAGTTTTTCTCATTAGAACTAGTTTTTGAACCGATCGTTCCTATGGCAGCTATATGATATAGTCATCCGATCCGGCCGATTCCGACAAATGTGCAGCGTATTTGTATTTAAAGACTTTTTGCAAAGTTTGGTCAAGATAGCTTTAAAACTGAGGGAGGAGATAGCATAGAAACAGACGGACAGACGGACGGACGGACAGACGGACAGACGGACAAACGGAAATGAACTCAGCTCGTCATGCTGATCAAGAATATTTATACTTTATGTGGTCGGAAATGCTTCCTTCTATGCGTTACAAATCTCGTGACAATTTTAATATACCCTCTGCAAGGGTATAAAAAACAAATTATTATAGATTTTTGCTGTAATATGCTGTGCTGTCAAATTTTCAAAGTGTGCTATCGCTATGGTTTCGAAATTCTCACAGCATAGCATTAGCACAGCTTCGAATTTTTGATTTTATGCCGATGCTTTCCATGTGAACTATGATTTTGTGAAAGCACAGCACTGTCAAAAACATATTAAATTTAAAAATGACAGCTTTTTAAACCCAGGAAAATTCTATATGGATAAATCTATTTTTCATCGGATTGACTTCAAACTCGGTTTGCAAGCATAGTATGCAAAAACTTTTCGGGCGGATTTTCCATCATCGGAAAATCTCAAGTCTAATTATTCTGCTTACCATCCTCACAAACCGAGTTTGAAGTCAATCGGATGAAAAATAGTTTTTTCCATGAAGAATTTTCCGGCCATTTTTCGAAATCTGGAAAACAGGTGTCCAATTATTTCGCTTACTTTACTTACAAACCAAAATTCAAGTCAATCGGATAAAAAACAAAATTTTCCCCATAGTAGCTTTTCCGGGAGTTTTCCACCACTTAGGGGTGGAATTTTCCAAAACCCCGCCTTAGTGCCCACTTTCAACTCATAAGGAAACTTCTGTGAAAATTTCAGCTTTCTATGTCTTACCGTTTAGCCTCTACGTTGATTGCCAATCAGTGAATCAGTCAGTGAGTCAGTCAGTCAGGACAAACTCTTTTATATATAGAGAGACTAGCATATAACCCGGCGCGCTTCGCTTCGCCACCATCAGTATAGCCGCCAAAATAATGAAAAAAACGTTGGCAATGATACCACCCCCGCCCCCATTTTCCGACCTTCAAAAATGTGAAAATTATTTTCCACCTATTTGGCGCATTGAGCGTACAAACCCTGAAACCACCCCCGGCACCCATTATCCGACCTTGAGGGTGAGTATGCGCAAAGCAAAAAACTTTACCCTATTTAATTGGCCCATAGAGCTTTCAAACCAAATTTAACACATATAGACTAAAAATCCACCCCCACACCCATATTCCAACCTTTGCAGTGAACTTCCCGAAATAAAAAAAAACACGTGTTTCCATTCATTCTGACCCTAGAGCTTACAAAACGAATTTTATTCAGATCGGCTCACAAATAGCCATTGTCACTGAACCGAAACACGCCCACCATTAATCTTGCCTGTGGGCGGAAATTCCACCACCGAGAAATCAAATGTCTAATTTTTTTCTGTACAAACCGATTTTTAAGCCAATCGGATTAAAAATAGATTTTACCATATTGAATTTTCCAGGCATTTCCCCACTCTTGGGGCGAATTTTCCAACATCGGAAAATCTCATGTCAACTTATTATACCCGTTACTCGTAGAGTAAAAAGGGTATACTAAGTTCGTGCAAATGTATGTAACAGGCAGAAGGAAGCATTTCCGACCCCATAAAGTATATATATTCTTGATCAGCATCAATAGCCGAGTCGATATAGACATGTCCGTCTGTCCGTCTGTCCGTCCGTCCGTCTGTCCGTCCGTCTGTATGAACACCTAGATCTCAGAGACTATAAGAGCTAGAGCTACCAAATTTTCAGTGTAGAGTTGTATTGTCTGCACGCAGATCAAGTTTGTTTCAAATTTTTGCCACGCCCCCTCCCGCCCCCGCAATTTGAAAAAAAACCTCATATCTTCCACAATTTTGAAAATAGACTGTTCAAACCTTCTAGACATATATCTTAATCATCATTACCTATCGATCCGCCATACATCATTTTTCGATCAGATGAACTATAGTAGAGTTGCCGCCCCCGCAATTTGAAAAATACCTCATATCTCCCACAATTTTGAAAATAGATTGTTTGAACCTTCTAGACATATATTTTAATAATTATTACCTATCGATCAGCCGTGCATAATTTCCTGATCAGATGAACGATAGAAAAGTTGCCGCCCCCGCAATTTGAAAAAACCTCATATCTTCCACAATTTTGAAAATAGACTGTTCAAACCTTCTAGGCATATATCTTAATCCTCATTACCTATCGATCCGCCATACTTCGATTCCCGGTCAGATGTACGGTAGTAAAGTTGCCACCCACGCAATTTGGATAATACCTCATATCTCCCAAAATTTTTAAGATAGATTATTCGAGCCCTCTAGACATATATTTTAATAATCACTACCTATCGATCCGCCATACATCGTTTCCTGATCAGATGAACGATAGAAAAGTTCACGCCCCCGCAATTTAAAAAATACCTCATATCTCCCAAAATTTTGAAAATAGATGGTTTGAACCCTCTATACATATATTTTCATAATAATTACCTATCGATCAGCCATTCATAATTTCCTGATCAGATGAGCTATAATAGAGTTGCCTCCCCCGCAAATTGGAAAAAAAAACTCACATCTCCCACAATGTGGACTTGTTGATATCCTGAGTAACGGGTATATCGAAGTCGAGCAGGGCCGACTTTAACTTACGCTCTCGTTTTGTATACTATCGCTACAAACCGAGTTTGAAGTCAATCGGATGAAAAATAGTTTTTTCCTTATAAATTATCCGGCCATTTTCCTTGTGGGTGGATTTTCCACAATCGAAAAATCACACGTCTAATTATTTTCCATACTATGCTTGCAAACCGAATTTGAAGTAAATCAAATGTAAAATAGATTTTTCCATATAGAATTTTCCAGGAATTTCCCGACTTTTCCGGCAGATTTTCCATTATTTGAAAATCTCATGTCCAATTATTTTGCAAAGTATCCTTACTCGGCTTGAGTTTTAAGCCAATCAGATGAAAAATAGTTTTTTCCATATAGAATTTTCCGGGAATTTCCCGACTTTTCGGGCGGATTTTCCAAAATCAGAATTTCTTATGTCTAAGTATTTTGAATACTATCCTTACAAACCGAGTTTGAATTCAATCGGATCAAAAATAGTTTTCAAATAAAATTTTCCGAGCATTTTCTTTGTGAGCGGATTTTCCAACACTTGAAAATCTCATGTCCAATTACTTAGCATACTATCCTTAAAAACCGAGTTTGAAGCCAATCGGATGAAAAATAGTTTTTTCCTTATGGAATTTTCCGGGAATTTCCCGACTTTTCGGGCAGATTTTCCATCATCGGAAAATCTCAAGTCTAATTACCATCCTCACAAACCGAGTTTAAAGTCAATCGGATGAAAAATAGTTTTTTCCATGAAGAAATTTCCGGCCATTTTCCTTGTGGGCGGATTTTTCGAAATCGGGGAAACACGTGTCCAATTATTTCGCTTACTTTAGTTACAAACCAAATTTCAAGTCAATCGGATAAAAAACAAAATTTTCCCCATAGTAGCTTTTCCGCGAGTTTTCCACCACTTAGGGGTGGAATTTTCCAAAACCCCGCCTTATGCCCACTTTCAACTCATAATCGACGATATCGATCGTCATCGAAACAAGACGCAATTTTTGAGCCGCTCCGCGCAATTACACTAGTTTACAAAAAAAAAAAATAAATTCCCATTGACTGTTTTTTTGGCACTTTGATGCTGAGCTCAAATAAAATACGTATCGTAATAAAAAGGGTATACTAAGTTCGTGCAAATGTATGTAACAGGAAGCATGTATGTATGTATGTATGGAAGCATCTCCGACCCCATAAAGTATATATATTATTGATCAGCATCAATAGCCGAGTCGATATAGACATGTCCGTCTGTCCGTCCGTCCGTCTGTCCGTATGAACACCTAGATCTCAGAGACTATAAGAGCTAGAGCTACCAAATTTTCAGTGTAGACTTGTATTGTCTGCAGGCAGATCAAGTTTGTTTCAAATTTTTGCCACGCCCCCTCCCGCCCCCGCAATATGAAAAAAACCTCATATCTCCCACAACTTTGAAAATAGATTGTTCGAACTTTCTAGACATATATTTTAATCATCCTTTCCTATCGATCCTCCATACATCATTTCTTGATCAGATGAACGATAGAAAAGTTCACGCCCCCGCAATTCGAAAAACATCTCATATTTCCCACAATTTTGAAAATAGATTGTTCGAACCTTCTATACATATATTTAAATCATCATTACCTATTAATCCGCCGTACATCATTTTCTTATCAGATGAACGATAGAAAAGTTCACGCTCCCGCAATTTGAACGAGAGCGTAAGTTAAAGTCGGCCCTGCTCGACTTCGATATACCCGTTACTCAGGGTAAGGTTGCCCAAATTGTGGGAGATATGAGGAATTTTTCAAATTGCGGGGGCGGGAACTTTTCTATCGTTCATCTGATCGAAAAATGATGTATGGCGGATTGATAGGTAATGATGATTAAAATATATGTCTAGAAGGTTCAGACAATCTATTTTCAAAATTGTGGGAGATATGAGGTTTTTTCATATTGCGGGGGCGGGAGGGGGCGTGGCAAAAATTTGAAACAAACTTGATCTGCATGCAGAAGATACAAGTCTACACTGAAAATATGGTAACTCTAGCTCTTATAGTTCCTGAGATCTAGGTGTTCATACAGACGGACGGACAGACGGACAGACGGACATGTCTATATCGACTCGGCTATTGGTGCTGATCAAGAATATATATACTTTATGGGGTCGGAGATGCTTCCTTCTGCCTGTTACATACATTTGCACGAACTTAGTATACCCTTTTTACTCTACGAGTAACGGGTATAAAAATACCTCATATCTCCCACAATTTGGGCATGTTGTGATCTAATAAAATATTCTTAAATAAACCTTGCCCTGAGTAACGGGTATATCGAAGTCGAGCAGGGCCGACTTCAACTTACGCTCTCGTTTTTGTATGGATACGTTTTTGAGTTAGAATTTCTTTCAGTTTTTTCGGTAGGTACCTTTACATTTTATGACATATCTCGAGATGAAAACTGTAGATGTCATCAAGCCAGGTATTAATCTAAAGGGTATGAAATTTTAAATAATCTAGTTGAAGATCATTTTCCAATCGGTTTAGTAGTTTGAATGCTACAAGCAAAAATATTTCTAAAAATCGATTTTTTTCTCAAAAACATGCAAGTTTTGTTTTCCTAAAATCTGTAAAAGGTTGAAACTGATAAAAATAAATTCTTTTTTTCTTACGAATAGCAAAGAAAATAAGGCATTGGTTAAGAATATCTATGGATAAATAAAGGAGCTGTGAGCAATTAAGTACAAGTACTAACAGTCAAATTTAATTGTTTTATGTATTTATTAGAAAATAATTTAATTTTTTTCTGTGATTTGGCTTCTATTGCAACTCGTACACTGAGCAAAAATCAAAGTAAAAAAATAAATTTTTTTAATAAACACGTAAAATAGTCAAATTTGACCCCTAGTTGTTTCACACAATTGCTTACAACTTCGCTATTTATCCACAGATTTTCGTCATCAACGCCTTATGTTCTTCGTAATAAGGCAATTTGTAAGAATAAAAGAAAAAACAATTTTTTGATTTTTATTTTCAACCATTTACAGATTTTAGAAAATCAAATATTTCACGTTTTTAAGAAAAAAAAAAACATTTTTTTCGAAATATTTTTGCTTCTTACTTTTAAACTACTAAACCGATTGGAAAATGTTCTTTGACTAGATTATTGGGAATTGCATAACCTTTTGATTAATCCCTTGCTCGACTAAAGTTTGTAACTCGAGATATGGCTTTAAAAGTTTGGGTACCTACCGAAAAACTAAAAAAAATTCTAACTCAAAAACGTATCCATACAAAATTTTTAAAATTCATTTTTGAGTTCAGTATTCCAAAATATATCATTAAAAAAATAATGGCTTCAATGGGTCTTTTTCGCTGTAAACTAGTGTTATAGTTTTTGTCACTTTGTTTTTGATTAAACACCTGCAAAAAATAATCAAATTTAAGGCAAGTTTGCCTACAACGAAGTGCTGTGCATTTACAAAATTTTCCAATTGAAAATAAACATAAACAGTGAAAAACTGGTCAATTTAACACACGCACTAACACAAACAAATATTCTAAATAGAAAGTGAAGTCGAAGTGGACAAAAATCACTCAACAATTACAAAAACACACACAATCAAACAACTATACAAACACTCAAATAAATCCATTACACAAACAACTGAAGCCGGCCAAATCACAAATCACTCTAAACATGGCACCAACTACAACTCAAAATGCTAAGCGCCAACGCCAAAACACAGGCACAGACCTTAAGACCGGTCGCACATCCGAGGTTTCTGCCCCACACTTGCTGGAACTTATTGACCAACGGTTCCAGGAGCTGGTTGGTCAAATTTCCACCAACATGCGTGAGGCCGAAAAACGCCTATTGGACGGCATTATGTAGCGACTCGAATGCATGTCCGGTGAGATGCGGCTGCTCGGTGAGCGTGTCGTATCCCTGGAGGCTGAGTTCAGTTCCTATAAAGATCGTGTTGGAGTGCTGGAATCCAATCTGGCGGCAGAACGAAACGCCAACATTGCACGCGATCTACGCTTGCATGGAGTCCCTTGTGCTGATGGCGAAAATTTAAACGCACTGTTCCGCACGTTGAGTATTTCACTCAAAATTTCCCCTGCACCACGTCTTAAAAATATTTTTAGGCTGAAGAGCTCGGCTCGTTCAGTTGTTGACCCGGCGATTGTCATCCAATTCGAATATATGGGCGACAAAATCTCCCTATTAAAAGCTGCTGCTTCTCACCGACGCGAATCAAAACAACAACTTACCCTGGGATTGTTGGGCTTTGAGTCACCTGCTCCGTTTTACCTAAACGAACAGCTGTCTAAAGAGAGTTATGAGATCTTCAAAGGGGCAAACCGTCTCAAAAAGCAAAAAGCTCTCTCTGCCGTTTTTACTCGCCGCGGGCTTTTACTCGCCACGTGCGCAAAAGTGCAAACGTCAGTCCTCAATGCATTCAGCGCTTGGAGGAGCTTTCACAGCTTGTTAATCGTGAGCGCCTTATGCAGACAAATTCATACTCTCTTATCAGTGCCCAAAACACGTATTTCAACGCTCCCGTCATTGCTCTTGCGTGCCCAGGTGCTCCCCAACAGCAAGAGAACACTTTTCAAGAATAATCTTCCAGCAAATTTTACCCTAGTTTTTAAGAGCATATGCTCAACATCATACGTTTCTACTGTTAAGTATGATTTTGTCTTTTTATATTTTTGTCTAAATACTTTGAGAGCGTTTCTGTTTGTCTATCATATTTTTTCTAACAATACAGGCGAGTTTAACTAGTTCCATAGCGAGCAGCTTAATTAAAGTTTTGAGCAATCAAAGAAATGGTCTGAAATTAGCACATATAAACGCTAAAAGTCTGCCTAAAAAAATGGATGAGTTTAAGCACCTATTTGTAAGCTCTAACGTCAATGTTGTTTGTGTATCTGAGACATGGTTTGTCTGTAACTCTAGTGATGTTTTGTTTGAATGTGATGGTTATTTGTTGTATCGGTCCGATCGCGTAGGCCATGCAGGGGGGGTAGCAATTTATATTAAGAAGAACATTAAGAGTAAGCTTGTCTTTAAGAATCCTATTGACGGCTACATCGAGTATCTATTTATAGAACTTGCCAGCAAAGTATCCGATCAGAAATTACTGCTTGGGTGTATCTTTCGGCCGCATCGCCACACAGAATATACTGACCTAATAAATGTAATAGCTGATCTATCCATTACTTTTTCAAATGTTATTTTGTGCGGCGACATAAACAGCAACACAATAATTGAACAACATCTTTTGCTCGATATGGAGTCAATGGGATTACACGCAGTCAATACTACCGTACCCACTCATTTTTCAAGTACCTGTAATACCCTGTTAGATGTGTTTTTTGTTAGTGATAAATGTAAAATTCTAATATATGACCAGGTATCAGTTCCAGCATTTTCCAGACATGATCTTATTTTTCTGACGTATGATTTTTCTCTTGACCTCACTGACTGTTTATTTACATACAGAGACTACAGAAATATAGAGTACGATTTGCTCATGAACGAGTTCTATAAATGTGACTGGCACTCTATCTTTACCTTGACAACATGTGAAGCTCAACTCTCTCTGTTTCACCACAATATTGACTACCTTCTTACTACATGTGTACCTGTAAAATCTAAAATTAGTGGACCGTCAAAAAGTCCAAGGTTCAACCACGAAATTAAGCATAACATTTGTCTGCGGGATGAAGCTTATAGGAAATGGAAGCGATATAAAACACCAACGCTACGCTTAAACTTCGAAAACTTAAGAAGGTTGGTGGTTAAACAAATTCAAACTGCCAAAAGAAGCTACTACCATTCACATTTAAATCGTGCAATAAATTCTGGACAAACCTGGAGGGAGCTCAAAAACTTAGGAATAGGCAGACAACGACCGCAGTTGAACAGTGATGTTGACATCAATCAATTAAATAAAACATTTATACAAACAAACGTACCTGCACCATCAGTAAATCTCGCTGTGTCTGTAGAATCTCGCTGTGATAATAGTTTTAGCTTTATGTGTTTACTTCCCCGTGATGTTCTAGAATGTATTTTGTTGGTCAAGTCGGATGCCGAGGGACTTGATAAAATGAATCCCAGGTTCTTAAAAATACTGCTACCACTTCTTATTCATCATATCACTCATATTTTTAATACAGCTCTAACAACGTCAGTCTACCCAAACATTTGGAAAATTGGGAAGGTACTTCCTATACCCAAAAAAAAACAACGAATTTAGGCCAATAACAATTCTCCCTTTTCTCTCAAAGGCGTTTGAGCACATAATGGCTAAGCAGATGAAAAAGTTCTTCGACTCAAACTGCCTTCTTAGTCAACTGCAATCCGGTTTCCGGAAGAATCACAGCTGCATATCAGCCATCGCAAATATAGTTGAAGATGTCCGCTTAAAAGTAGATAACAGTCACGTAACGTTATTACGTTATTAGATTTTAGCAAAGCTTTTGATACCGTGGACCACACTATTCTCTGTACTAAATTGAGCAATTTATATAATTTTTCAACCTCAGCCACAAATCTAATCAAAACATATTTAATTGGGAGACAGCAATCCGTGGTTCAGGGAGACCGATCATCAGAAATTATGTCAACCAAACGTGGTGTGCCCCAAGGCTCCGTCCATGGTCCATTTCTGTTTTCTGTTTATATCAATGACCTTCCTGATAACTTGACAAATTGTGCAGTCCATATGTATGCTGATGACGTCCAACTATATGTGAGTCGACCGTTAAACGATATATGTGAGTGTGTCCGTATATGTAATAATAACTTATCCATTGTGTGCGAGTGGGACAAAGACAATGCGTTGTCATTAAATGCGTCTAAGTCTAAATGATTAGTCATTCACAAAAAATCCGTAGATTTCAGACAGCTGCCTAACTTAACTATAAATGACTCCGCTACAGAATACGTTACAAAAGCCACTATCCTAGGTATAGTTATAGATGGTACCCTATCATGGAGTAACCATATTGCTAAAGCAACTGGAAAATTATATAGTTCTCTTAGGCAGCTGTCGTTATCCCAGAAATTGATTCCAGAAAATCTGAAAATGCTTGTGGCAAAAACGTGTCTGACTCCCACATTACTTTACGGCATCGAAATTTTCGGCAGCTGTGACGCGCGTAGTATGCAAAGATTAATTGTAGCGTTTAATTCCATTGCCAGATATATATTTAACCGTAGACGAACTGACCATATTTCTATATTTGCCTAAAAGATTTTTAATATGACTCTCGAATCCTTGATAAAACTGAAAACTCTCATCTTTCTTCACAAAATTATTTTTACGCGTCAACCGAAATATCTATTTGATAAATTAAAATTCGCAGCATCATCACGTACAAAAAATTTAATAACTCCACGGATAAAATTAGCAGGATCCGAGGAACATTTCTATATTAACGCTGCTCGTAGCTGGAACGAACTCCCAAACTACCAAAAAGACATAGGAAGCGTCTCGCAATTTAAAGAAAAATTATCAGATTATCTTACAAGACAAAATAGATAAAAAAAAAAAAAAAAAAAATAAATAAATAAAATAATTAAATATATATATCATAATAATAATTAAATAATATCTAATTAATAATTTATAAATTTAATATATTAAGAATGCATATTTTGTATAGCTAGTAAGTTAGGGTATACTTAGCTTATACAAAAATTGTTATACTGTCGTGACCAATGCTAATCTATAAGACTCTGTCTAATTGTATTGGGAAAAGAATAAATCTAAATCTAAATAAGGAAACTTCTGTGAAAATTTCAGCTTTCTATCTCTTACCGTTCAGGGTCTACGTTGATTGCCAATCAGTGAATCAGTCAGTCAGTCAGTCAGGACAAACTCTTTTCTCTATATATATAAAAGAGTTTGTCGTGACTGACAGACTGACTGACTAATTCATTGGCAATCAAAGCACAGCCTGAACGGTAAGAGATAAAAAGCTGAAATTTTCACAGAAGTTCCATATGAGTTGAAAGTGAGCACTAAGGTGGGGTTTTGGAAAATTCCACCCCTAAGGGGTGGAAAACTTTCGGAAAAGCTACTACTACTACTACTAAAGCAAGCGAAATAATTGGACACCTGTTTCCCTGATTTCGGAAAATCCGCCCACAAGGAAAATGGCCGGAAAATTCTTCATAGAAAAAACTATTTTTCATCCGATTTACTTAAAACTCGGTTTGTAAGGATAGTATGCAAAATAATTGGACATGAGATTTTCCGATGTTAGAAAATCAGCCCGAAAAGTCGGGAAATACCCAGAAAATTCCATATGGAAAAAACTATATTTTATCCGATTGGCTTCAAACTCGGTTTTTGAGGATAGTATGCTAAATAATTAGGCATGTGATTTTTTGTTAATGGAAACTCCACCCACAAGGAAAATGCCCGGAAAATTCTATATGAAAAAATATATTTTTTATCCGATTGACTTCAAACTCGGTTTGCAAGCATAGTATGCAAAATAATTAGACATGTGATTTTTCGATTGTGGAAAATCCACCCACAAGGAAAATGTCCGGAAAATTCTAAATGGAAAACACTATTTTTTATCCGATTGACTTCAAACGCGGTTTGTAAGGATAGTATGCAAAATAATTAGACATGAGTGTCGTGATGGGGTGGCTTTCCACAATCGGTTTAAGTGTAAACACGTAGTCGTCTTTTTCTTCTTGTATATTTAATGTGTAAAAATTTGCTGCTGCTCGTATGTACATATAGAACTTAAGTGCCGGTCACTTCGTGATGGCCCATACATCGATAACAATGGTACGGCTTATCGAATCGGCTTATCATTCATTAATTTAATTAGTCATAACAATTTCTGTTCCGTTAGGAACAACGGAATCGGCACGCGAACATTCCGGCCGCCTTGCAATATCCGTTGCGAAAAAAAGTAAAGCACAGGAGCTGCACGGATCGTTCATACTTCATGACTAGGACTTCATTAACTTATGACTCTATGATAGGATTAGGACTTCAGTAACTTATGACTATATGATAGGACTAGGACTTTAGTAATTTATGACTCTATGATAGGACTAGGTCTTCAATTGCTTATGACTCTATGATATGATTAACATATATTTTTACGAATGGCACGAGGTGACTCTACTGACTACAAGATCCGGATAATATCCAACCAAACACCGTACGTTGTGCTATGGGTAGACCATGTTGGCTCGCCATGAAACCCGACTGCATAATACGCGGGTATACATCTGCTCCGAGGACTAACGAAACCGTTGATGGGAGATGGAAGCGATCATCAGCTAGCGTCAAGTTATTGAACTTAGCTCGGATGCCATCGCCTAACGCGCGCATAGGGGTGCGGAACGCGTATTGAGATTCCACCTTTAGAACAACCTCCAGACGAAGATCAGTCTGAGTCGGCGATAGGATAACGGCGGTGCATACCTTCTCGGAGCCCACATTAGTTGTGGAGAGATGGAATGCCGCTGCTAAGGAGTCGATGAGACTAAATGGGGTACACGGATCGATTAGCGCCTTTGTGTCGTACGTAGTCATGCCGTTGTCTACGAGCACCGATGCTGTCGGAAGTACGTTTGTACTCTGGTGCTGTAAAAAGACCGTCAAGGATGGAGGCAAAACCGGAGCCTGGGAACGCTGGATGGAAGGTTGTGGTCGGGTGCTCTCCGTAGCCCGCGACAGATGAGATCGCTCTGATTGTCAAGAAGATTGTGAGTGCTCGGATGGACAAGGAGACCGTGGACGTTCCCGAAGGTGCAGAAGAGAGTGGTGATCTCGCCCACAAATCCGACATTTATCACCACTACGGCACGATCTTCCTGACTTACTTATTATAAGTACTAAGTACGAAAGGATTGAATTCCTTTAGAACGTCTGCTTTTCAGGGCGCGTGGATCCCGTGGAAGAGGTTTCATCTTGAACTACGTAGAGGAAATTTGGATTAGTACTAGGAATTTAAATATAATTTGTGTCGGACAGTAGAGGGAACAAAATTTAGAGTATAAACTCGAGAAACTAAAAACTAGATTTGGAACTAGGACAGCCTGTTCATTTTGGGACGTCTGGAGATTGGGTAGGAAGAAACTGTAATTTTGCGATCGGTCGCCGGATGACGCCGCGCGTGATGGTTATGTCTACCACCCGTACTGTACTATCACTCCCCGGATGAACTGATTGGATTCGCCCGAGACGCCATTCAGTGGACAGAAGATTATTCTCCTTTACGACGACCATGTCGCCAACTTTCATATCCCTTTCTGGATGTTGCCATTTACTCCGCTTATGTAACTCCTTTAGGTACTCGTCTTTCCAACGAATACAAAATTGTTGACTTAAAACTTTCAGGCGACGCCAGCGATTAATGATTGACAGGGCGGCTTCCTTAATCTCTGGCTCAGCTGTCGAGAGCAGAGGGGCACCAATGAGAAAATGGCCGGGAGTGAGAACCAACAAGTCCGTCGGATCTTCGGACATTGGAGACAAAGGCCTGGAGTTGAGGCAAGCTTCGATTCTAGCGAGAACTGTGGAGAGTTCTTCAAAGGTGTATTTCATGACTGCTGTGAATTTATAAAATAAGGTCTTGAGACTTTTGACTCCAGCTTCCCAGAGCCCTCCCATGTGTAGAGCACCAGGTGGCATGAAACGCCAGGAGAGATTATGATGGCTATGTGAAGATATAACGGACGTTTGAAGAGTTTCCAAAAAATCACGTGAGATTGGCTTTGACCCACCGACGAACGTTTTTCCTTTCGTAATGAGACAGGCCCTGCCAGTGTAGTTTTTTATATCAAAGGGGCCTGCAAAGTCCACACCAGTATAAGTGAATGGCCTGGAAAAGGATGCACGCTCTACCGGCCAATCACCCATCATTTGAGTTTGGAGCTTCTTTCGGTGAATAATGCATACTTTGCATGAACCGGTGACCGTTCTCACCACGATCTTCAGTTTGGGGATCCAGAATTTGGATCGGATCAAGCGCACCATTAGCTGATTACCTCCGTGAAGAGTAATCCTATGGGTGAAATGGACTAGGAGGCGAGAAAATTGACATTTTCCCGAAAGCAGGATGGGATGCTGCTCATCGTATTGCAGCGAAGTGGAGGACCTGACACGACCGCAGGCTCTCATTATTCCATATTGATCGAGGAACGGATTCAAGTTTAAAATGGAACTGGTAGATGGAATCGGTCGTTTTTCAGACAAATAATGGATCTCGGATTGGAAATGTCGACGCTGAGAGTTGCCTATGAGGGCTCGCTCTGCATCCTTCAGCTCCTTGCCAGTAAGCCTATAATCGGAGTTTTTTGTCATCTTCTGGCAATACCGGACAAAACGCTTCACGTACGCAATAACGCGCATTGCTCGTCCAAGATCAGATAAAAGGTCTACAACATCTTCTAACACTGGTATCTTTGCGTAGTGGGTCTTGATCGTACGCTTTTCAAGGTCAGTTTCAGGAGCTGCTTCTGGTAGTATTGGCCAAGAACTTAGCGGAAGCTGCAACCATTCCGGTCCGCAACACCACAAATTGTTTCGGATGAGGTCACACGACGCGACACCTCAGCTCGCTAAGTCGGCAGGGTTTTGTTCTGAACAAACGTGATGCCAATTTTTAATGTCTGTGGATTTGGTGATTTTTGCGACTCGTTTCGCTACGAACGTTGTCCATTGACAGGGGGGCTTGCGAAGCCAAGCCAGAACGATGGTGGAATCTGTCCACAAGTGGAGCTCAGCATTATTGGTGGGCATGTCGGCTAAATAAGCCTCTACCATCTCAGACAGCAGAACCACACCGCAAAGCTCTAGACGTGGAAGTGAAACGGTCTTTACCGGAGCTACTCGCGTTTTAGCTGTGAGGAGATTTACGCAAATTTTCTGATCAAACTCAACCCGAACATAAATGGCAGCTCCATAAGCCCGCTGTAAGGCATCACAAAAACCATGATGCTCGACCTTTGCACCTGGTTGACTACCGACCCATCTGGGGACGCGGACTTCGCTTAACGCGGTATAGCTGAGGAGAAATTCACGCCATTTTCGAAGTAGACTGTCAGGCAGTTGATCGTCCCACCCTAGCTCTTGCAGCCATATTTCCTGCATAAAAATCTTCAAGTTTACAATGAAGGGAGCGAGCCAACCAGCTGGATCGAATAGTTTGGAAATTTGTGAAAGAACTTCGCGCTTGGTATAGGAGGACCGCAGCTCTAAGGCTGCTGGAACAAAAAAGAATTCGTCGGACGTAGCCTTCCATCTGATACTCAATGTCTTGGCAGTGCTAGCGTCGTCAATTTTAAGGAAGTCTGAATTGAGCAAGTGGTCTTTGGGGATGTCGCGTAGAACTTCTTTTTTATTGGCAGTCCACTTTCTTAATGGGGGACCTGCCGTAAGGAGGGCTTCGCGAAGTTCTGTGATTGCACACCGCGCTTCTTCTTCGTCATGTGCTCCTGCTAGAACATCATCGACATACATGTTTTGACGGATTATGCTGCTAGCGCGCGGATATCGTCCTTGCACATCCTCTGCAAGCTGCTGCAGCACTCGGATTGCGAGAAACGGAGCACAATTGACACCAAAAGTAACAGTTCTGAGCTCAAAGTCACATAGCTCTCCACTTTTGGTACGGAATAAAATACGTTGGAAAGGTGTATGCTTATGATGGACAAGAATTTGCCGATACATTTTTGTAATGTCGGCGTTGAACACATTTTGGAAATACCGCCACTTCAGGATCTAAGTTGTCAAATCAGACTGAAGAACTGGGCCAGCATAAAGAGTATCATTTAAACTCTTATCGTTGGTGGAAGGGCTAGAGCCGTTAAACACTACTCGCACTTGTGTGGTAGTGCTTTCTGGTTTGATCACAGCGTGATGCGGGAGATAAAAACTGCGAGAGCCATCGGATGCTAGGACCTGACTCATGTGATTTAGATCGATATACTCTTGAATTACCGAATCGTACTGTTCCTTGAACTGAGGATTCTTTTTCAAACGATTTTCGTTTCTTTTGAACTGGGCGAGTGCTATCGCTCTCGAGAACCCTAGCTCGTTGCTATCAGGATTGCGAAACGGTAATGTTACTACATATTTTCCGGAAGAGGTTCTTGTCGTAGTATGAACGAAATTATTTTCGCAGAAAGAATTGGAGTCGTTAACTGGTTTCATCGGAAGATCCTCCACTTCCCAAAATTTGGTGAGAAGTGCATCTAATTGTGACTCTGAAGTACGCAATACTTATGCTGAAAATGACGAAATGGATCTCTGAGCTGTTGGCAACAATGGACCAGTAAGTATCCACCCAAAAATCGTCTCCTGGCCTAAGAGAGTTCCGCAGATATTAGGTTTTAAACCTTCCAGCAGGATTGAGGGGAGAATGTCTGCGCCGATAAGGATATCTATTTGGTAACTTGTGTAAAAGATCGGATCAGCTAAGGAGATATTAGGCAAATCTCGCAATGCACTACGAGGAATAGTGTGCGATGGCAGATCGCCTGATAACTGTGATAGAACATAGGCGGAAGTTGTCACTTGCCGGCTTGGCCGGGCAGGAGACCCAATCGTGATGGTACACAGCTTCAAGCGGCTACCGTGCGATTGAGGCCGGAGACTACAGCTTCGCTCATTTGGTAGGGGAGTTTTACCACGTGCAATAGACGCTCTGTTTTAAACGTTTCTTCTGAACCTGAGTCTATCAAAGCTCGCGCTTGAAGAATGGTGCCAAGATGGCAAATGTTTACAATCGCCGTACCAAGAAGAACCCCTTGGGAATTTGTTGCAAAATAATTCTGAACGCTTGGAGCTGGACTTACGGATGTGGACGGTATATGATGGCTTGAGGAAGTAGTCGGCGTGGGAATACTCGATGACGGGGGGTCGTTACGATGCAAGTGTATTGTGACGACGTTTGCACTGGAAACAGTTATGGGTAGTTGTGCACTCTTTAAGCATGTGCCCTCCTCCGAAACAATTCAGACACAATCGTCTGGATTTAATATAAGAACTCCGGTCTTTGACCGACATTTGGATAAACCAGGGACAAAGGCGAACAGGATGATTCTCTTTGCTGCAGAGATGGCAAGTTTTGGGCTTTTCACTAACTTTGCCTCGAAGGCGTTGACAACTTTAGCTACAGACTCTTTCAGACCACCTTTAGATTGAATGTGCGTGCTAGGACTGGGTTTCAAATCCTCAATTGCTTCCACAGTTCGATAGCGCTCGAGTAGGAATAAATTCATGTCTGCCCATTTCGGAATGTCTGCTTTCTTTTCGAGTGACTGCTCCCACAACGATAGAGTAGCCTTTGATAATTTTGAGGGGCATTAAAAGACAAGAAGACAATCCCAACTTTCAGTATTAACCTCGGACATCTTTAAAGCCTTTAGGCAACCTTTAGAGCTCCTTTAAGGATGTTCCTGACTCCTGGGGGACCATCGACAGGTTCAGTAGAATCTTTAATTGGCTATTTACAAGCAGCCTCCTATTGTTGAACCTTTCTGAAAGATTCGACCATGCCGAGCTAAGACCTTCGTAGGTCAATGGGGACTTGGAAACAATGTCTTTTGCGTCACCACTCGTCTTGGCATTTAAATGAAATAATTTTTCAAAGTTGGTCAGCCTTGGATTATTGACAGAAATTGCGGTAAAGAGATCTCTAAATGTAGGCCACCGTAGGTAGTCTCCACTGAAGATCTCCGTATCGCAAGGGGAAAGACGACACCCGCTCGATGTATATCCCTGGACTGAGACTTGAGAGGAGACCCTGTTTTGGACAGTTGCGAGTTCGATTCTCTCTGTTAAACTGGCCGCGTATCGCTCGTAGACCGAATAACAATAATCATACTTTGCTTGCATGACTTGAAGATCATCAGCAGCCCCGTTTTCAGTAACCAATGAAGAGCAACACTCATATTCGTGCTCAACTTTTTCCCATAAAGTTCGGATTTGGTCTCGTCGGACATGATATGTATAGAGCGAGGGAGCAGTCTCACCTGGGGTGTTAATTCTAGCTTCGAACTGACTAATCCGGTCAGTAACGGTCACAAACTTGGCTAACGCCTGAGTAACTGCAGACTGAGCCATTGATGCGTTGGATCTCGTGCCTCGAACTACTGGTGTGACCGCGGGAACAGTTAATTTTGCGCTGGATACAGCTGGCTCGCCTTTTGTTCTCGTCGGCGGTGTGGAAACTGAACTTCGGGAAAAGAGTGCTGGTGACGATGAAGAGCTACGTTGGATTTTAGCTGGAACAGACAATAGGGTTTTTTTTTGTCTTGACCGTTCCCTATTGGTATGCTAAACGCGTAGTGCAAGTTTTACGACAAACAAAACGCCTGGTTGGAAGAACTTGTCTCGGAAGGTAGCGAACAAAAATTAATTTTAGGAAATGTAAACAGAAGAACTGGTTTGTATGCAAAAATAATTATTTTTTGCACCAAACGTCGTATAGAAAAAAAAATAACTTTATGTTTCGCAACAATTTTTGTAGAAAATTAGAATAAAAGAATTTGAAAGAAAAACAATAAGAAACGAGAGCGTAAGTTAAAGTCGGCCCTGCTCGACTTCGATATACCCGTTACTCAGGATATAAACATGTCCTAATTGTGGAAGAAATGAGTTTCTTTCCAATTTGCGGGGGAGGCAACTTTATTATAGCTCATCTGATCAGGAAATGATGTATGGCTGATCGATAGGTAATAATTATTAAAATATATGTCTAGAGGGTTCAAACAATCTATTTTCAAAATTGTGGGTGATATGAGGTATTTTTTAAATTGCGGGGGCGTGAACTTTTCTATCGTTCATCTGATCAGGAAACGATGTATGGCGGATCGATAGGTAGTGATGATTAAAATATATGTCTAGAGGGTTCGAATTATCTATTTTTAAAGTTGTGGGAGATATGAGGTATTTTTCAAATTGCGGGGGCGGCAACTCTACTATCGTTCATCTGATCGAAAAATGATGTAGGGCTGATCGATAGGTAATAATTATTAAGATATATGTCTAGAAGGTTTGAACAGTCTATTTTCAAAATTGTGGGAGATATGAGGTTTTTTTCAAATTGCGGGGGTGGCAACTCTACTATCGTTCATCTGATCGAAAAATGATGTACGGCTGATCGATAGGTAATAATTATTAAAATATATGTCTAGAAGGTTCAAACAATCTATTTTCAAAATTGTGGGAGATATGAGGTATTTTTCAAATTGCGGGGGCGGCAACTCTACTATAGTTCATCTGATCGAAAAATGATGTATGGCGGATCGATAGGTAATGATGATTAAGATATATGTCTAGAAGGTTTCAACAGTCTATTTTCAAAATTGTGGGAGATATGAGGTTTTTTTCAAATTGCGGGGGCGGGAGGGGGCGTGGCAAAAATTTGAAACAAACTTGATCTGCCTGCAAACAATACAAGTCTACACTGAAAATTTTGTAGCTCTAGCTCTTATAGTCTCTGAGATCTAGGTGTTCATACGGACAGACGGACAGACGGACAGACGGACGGACGGACAGACGGACAGACGGACAGACGGACAGACGGACATGTCTATATCGACTCGGCTATTGGTGCTGATCAAGAATATATATACTTTATGGTGTCGGAAATGATTCTTTCTGCCTGTTACATACATTTGCACGAACTTAGTATACCCTTTTTACTCTACGAGTAACGGGTATAAAAATATTTTTTGAGCAAATGATGTGGGAATGTAGTAAAAATAAATAGTTATTTTTTATAGCCTATTTCCACTGCCACATATATGTACATCAACAAATTTTGCTGTTCCACTACAAAAAGTTCCATCAATGTTAACTTTACATGTTAACTCTAATGTCATGTTAAAATTTGGATGACATCCAAAAATTTGCATAAACTTTGTATAACTGTTTTACTCTACAAGAAACGGTAATTATACCCGTTACTCGTAGAGTAAAAAGGGTATACTAAGTTCGTGCAAATGTATGTAACAGGCAGAAGGAAGTATTTCCGACCCCATAAAGTATATATATTCTTGATCAGCATCAATAGCCGAGTCGATATAGACCTGTCCGTCTGTCCGTCCGTCCGTCCGTCCGTCGTCCGTCTGTCCGTCTGTCCGTCTGTCCGTCTGTCTGTATGAACACCTAGATCTCAGGAACTATAAGAGCTAGGGGTACCATTTTTTCAGTGTAGACTTGTATTTTCTGCACGCAGATCAAGTTTGTTTCAAATTTTTGCCACGCCCCCTCCCGCCCCCGCAATATGAAAAAAACCTCATATCTCCCACAATTTTGAAAATAGATTGTTCGAACCTTCTAGACATATACTTTAATCATCATTACCTATCGATCCGCCGTACATCATTTTTCGATCAGATGAACCATAGTAGAGTTACCGCCCACGCAATTTGAAAAAAACCTCATATCTCCCACAATTTTGAAAATAGATTGTTCGAACCTTCTATAAATATATTTCAATCATCTTTACCTATCGATCCTCCATACATCATTTCCTGATCAGATGTACGATAGAAGAGTTGCCACCCACGCAATTTGGAAAATACCTCATATCTCCTACAATTTTGAAGATAGATTATTCGAACCCTCTAGACATATATTTTAATCATCATTACATATCGATCCGCAGTACATCATTTCCCGATCAGATGAGCAATAGTAGAGTTGCCACCCCCGCAATTTGGAAAAAAAACTCATATCTTCCAAAATTTGGGCATGTTGTGATCTAATAAAATATTCTTAAATAAACCTTACACTGAGTAACGGGTATATCGAAGTCGAGCAGGGCTGACTTCAACTTACGCTCTCGTTTTAAGTAGAATCATAAGCATAAAAAAAAACAATAAAGGAAAAAAAAAGAGACCAACCATTACCCGGACTCGAACCAGCATATCAAAAAAACAAGGCGTCAAGCCTATCCACTCAGCCAATGCCTTTTCCGTAAATCAGGTAGCTTAATTTCTATATACAGTTAATTGATACCTAATGTTAAAATGGAGTACTTTATGTTAAATTGCTCGGATGCATTCAGTTTGTTTGGGGCAAGTACCAACATCATGAATTGATGTACATCCATTTAACATTTATTTTCATATAGAAGGCCATGTGAAAAAACTTCCATCCTTATCAACATCAGCTCGGATGTACATATATGTAGCAGTGGAAATAGGCTATTACACAGCAAACTTGTCGAATTTGGAAAAGCTTTACAAAATATTTTTGTCAACAAAAGTATGAAGTCGCAGTAACAATTTTACTGCTGGTCGATGTAGAAAGAGTATGTATTACTTGAGCTCTTTGATATGTACCGCAGTGGCGGATCAGTGGAAACAGTGGAGACGTAGTGGATACATAGCAAAAAAAATATCGATATATATTTGGATGTTTCAGCAGCTGCATAAATATATTATTTGTTTTAAACTATATTTAAAAAAACATGGATAAGTGGAAGAATATGTATGAATGTATGTAGATTTAGCACTCAACCCGTCATAATGGCAGTTGCGTAGCTGCTTACTCGCTCCCAGTTCTGGATATTTTCCAACATAATTGGCACTAGGGAAGACACATTTAGGCGGTTGCCAATCGAGTTCTCAAGTTGCTCTCTTTCACGTGCAAATCTCTGACACCTGAACAGTACATGCTCGGCATCTTCCTCCGTTGCTCCGCACCAGGTGCAATCTGCATGCGTTTCGTGGCCAAAACGGTGCAGGTAGCTGCGGAGGCACCCATGGCCACTTAGGATCTGCGTCAAGTAGAAATTCACCTGACCGTGCTTCCTACCAACCCACGTACTCAGGCTTGGGATGAGGCGGTGGGTCCAGCGGCCATTATAGGACAAGTCCCATCGGCTTTGCCACCTTTCTAGCCCATGTTGTTTGGCAGCGTTCCAGACTGCCTTCTTCTGTGCTGGTGTACAGTTTCTGCCGTGAGTTTCAGCGTACACTGTGGAATTTTCGAGCGCCAGCTCGTCCAAAGGCGCCAGCCCAGCGATGACAAGTGCAGCATCGTCAGAGACCATGCGAAACGCACTGCAGATACGAATAGCGCTCAATCTGTGCGTTGCCTCCAGGCCACGCCTATAGCTTTTGACGAGCATGGCCTCTTTGCAAACTGGGGCCGCGTAGAGCATTATTGATCTGGTGACACTGGTGAGAAGTATTCTGTTGCTAAGGTAGCTTCTAATGCTGTTGAGCAAGTAAGCTGGAACTCCAAAGCTTGTGAGTGCGCTTATTATAGAGCTCCACTTTGCCGTATTGAAGGCGTTTCGTATGTCTAGTGTGGCTACTAAACAGTACTCCTTTCCCCCACCTTTCCATTTTGTTCCCTCAATCGCCTTTGACGCCGTATCTACGACCATATTAATGGCGTCGATGGTGGACTTCGCTTTACGGAATCCGAATTGGTGATGCGAGAGGTTCCCAGCTTCAGAGATGGCCCGTTCCAGTCGTGTGCTTAACATGTTCTCTAGTAATTTCCCGGCAGAGTCAATGAGGCAAATTGGCCTAAAGGAGTCGGGTTCACCTGTTGGTTTGCCCGGCTTTGGGAGGAGAACCAGCTTTTGCATCTTTCATTTTTCTGGGAATACCCCTTCTCTGAGGCACTGATTACACAGCCTTGCGAATATCTCTGGGTGGAGAGTAAGTGCAAGTCGGAATGCTCTGTTCGAAATGGCGTCCGGTCTTGGAGCTTTATTCGCCTTGATCTTCCCCGCTGCTAGTAGGATTTCCTCTGGTGTTACCTCATCAATGATCATTTCCATCCCCGTCGCTGTATCCGCTCTCATTTCTTCTTCTCCTTGCGGAAATAGTACCTCGACTATGTGTTTCACCAGGCTGGGGTCAGTCGGCTGTAGCAGTGGTTGCGTGCTTAGCTTTGTCACGACCGTATTATATGCGCTTCCCCATGGATCATGATCCGCAGAGTCGCAAAGCTCTAAGAAACAATTTCGCTTGCTCTCCTTGATAGCAGCTTTAAGTACCCGTCTGCGATTTTGGAATACAGATTGCAGACTTCCGCGCGAGCGTTGGTATTGCCTATTCTTACTTGGTTGCAGAGGCGCCTAGCTTCTTCTATTTGGTCATTCCCACAATACACGGGCTCGTGGTGCCGCCCATATGACTTGCGGATAACCATGCTAGCGTCACAGGCCGACTTGAGTTGGCCCATAACCTGTTCAGCCATGTTGTCCGCGCTCCCAGTTGCTGCAAGATTATCCAGGCACTCTGCAAAGGTCTGGAGTCGAAAAGTATCCACACGGTATGCTTTCCAAAGGGATGCGGGATTAATAAGCCTCTCAATTGACTCGCCAACTGTGCATCGGATGGCAAGATTGTCGTTAGCTGTGTATTCGCTGCACAAGCTCCAACTTGCAGACGGATACAGGGAACTGCTGACAAACGTAAGGTCCACCACGGACCCGATTCCTGCTCTGCTAAATGTATGCTGGTTACCCTGATTTAGCAAGCCAATATTCAGGTTCGAGAATGCCTCCAATAGGATCCTACCACTCGCATTAGTGTACGCGCTGCCCCAATCCTCGGCCCACGCATTAAAATCACTACCGATGATCACTGGGTTACGTCCTCTGGCGTACAATTGCATCTAGGATCGCAGAATATTTCGTGATATCTAGACTTGGGGCTAAATACACGATGTACACCCACGTACTATTGATTTTTGCCCGTACAAAGCCGTCCGCTGCAAGTGCATTGGACATTTGCGCTGATGAGCTGCCACATAGCCAGATAGCTGCTTTCGCTGTGTTGTCTGCGGCCCATTTAGTGTTGTCGCCTACTCGGTATGGCTCGCTTAGTAGCGCAAGGCCCGTGGGCCGCTCCCGCACTGATTGCGACAGCAGATCTTGCGCAGCGATACAGTGATTTAGATTAAGCTGTATCAATTGCTGGGCGGTTAGACTTTCTAGGTATATCTCTCCTATTGGCCAGTGGACACTTACGGCTACCTGCTTGATGATTAACTAACGGTTTTCCCGCGCTACTGCAGAGAAAGCACCTTGGATCGTTATTTTTAATGCAGCAGTCTGTGCGGTCGACGGGGCTTTTGCACTTGCTTGCGATGTGCCCGGACTCGAGGCATCGATAGTACCGTTTAACGCCTTCACTTTGTTTAATACGTCACCGCATCCATCCAATTCGTACTTTATCCAATTCTAGAACCTGCTTTGCATAGAGATTAGGGACGAGAACTGTGGCCACCTGCGTTTCTCCGTAAGAGTTTCGCATACTTTTAACTGAGCAGGCTTCCGTTGGGATTCCTGCCTGGGACGCTAATGCTTCCGCCACTTCACTGAGGGTGGTTAGAGCATCTATATCACTTATTTCTAGCCGTGTCATCGGTGTTAGTGCTCGAATGCCCGCACTGTCTCCTATGATTTGCTCCATTTCTGCTCTTAACTGTTGAGTGCACTCCATACCAGAGCCATTAGGTTCAAGTAGCAAGTCGCCATTGGCTGTGCGTCGGACCTTCCTTACTTTCTCACCAACGTTCTTTAGTTGATCGTCCTGCCTCCTGGTGATCATGTTGAGGACGTTCTTGTTGGACAGTTCTTCCTTGACAGAGACAATTAGAGCGTCGGCTCGGCGCTTTTGAGGTCGGTTGGCACTTAATTTGTCCTTGCGTATTTTCTTAATTTTTTGCCACTGTTCAGAAAGGCCATTATCAGCGTCTTCACTTGACTTAGGGCGTTTGTCGATCGATGTATCACCCCCTGTGTCTTTGGGAAAAAGCACAGCAGATTCAGAAGTCTTGGTCACTTTTGGCAAAAGTGAGCTTGACTTGTCAACCTGCTTCTTTTTCGCGCCTGTCCCCATACTTCCGCCATTCTGGGTTTCATTTGGTCCAGCTTTCAGGTTTTTCGGAAAGGTCTGGGTAGCCATTTCTACACCTATGATACGTGGGCTTAGGCCTACCGCTTTTTCCATACGACCAATAAGACTTGGCATTGCTTGCGCAGATTTGTTAGTATTACAGCGCATTACCTGTTTTTCCGAGCCTGGTGTGCCTTGGAGTAGGTCACGCTTTAAAGGTAGATCGCATCGTGCGCAGTTTTGGACCTCCGCCGATGCTTCCTCCAGATTCGCACTGACTTTTAGCTGTATCTCATACCCTGGTTTATATGGCGAACTACCGGTTTTTTCTCGTTCACCATATAGATTATGTCTTCAAGCATTTTCCCTAAGACCCGCAACTGATCGATACTACTGGGTCCAAAACCTCGGTGCTTTATAGGAGGAGTTAACCTTGAAACACCTGAGGGACTCGTTTCATCTCTATGCCTCTTTGGAGTATTAGTCTCGCTACACGGTACTGCGCTCTGATTGACAAATTTTGCCAGTTGCGGTTCTACAGGTGGAGTTCTTACCATTTTGGACCCTCTGCTAAAGGGATCACAATCAGTTCCGTTTGCTGGCACTCCGTCTACTTTTCCTGAGTGGTTCGCTCCTGTAAAAGGCGTGACCCGCTGCTCATGCTGTGATCCTGGCCAGTTGCACAGGTCCCGCTTGGATTTGCTTTTGGTCCAGCTTCAGAGGCTCTTAGGAGTCCAGCGGTGGCCAAAAGTTTCCTTCTGGCGTTTAACCGGTGGGAGCTATACCGCTCCAATCCGGTCGCCAGAGCCCTGTTTAACTGTGCGCCGCAGCGGAAGGGTTGGCAATTAGTCAGCTCTGCGACTATTTGCACTTTTGTCTCCTAAGAAGCCTTGAATTTGAGCTGTTCAATTTTTAAATGTGTAATATAACGTTTTCTCCTGATGGTATGCTACACTTTCGGCTTGGCTCGTTTCAAGCTAGGAAACCCCACGGTACGGGGTATGTATGTCTGCCTCGTGGAGTCTCAAAACACCAACTTATTCACAATTTGTGCAGGAAAAACTGAAGGTTTTCTATCACTGGGGAAACGCGACCGCACTTGGAAAACTCTACACACACACTTCTTTGTATGTATGTATGTGTGTGTGAAATAATTTGGATGTATGTGTTTAGATTTGGCGCGCAAATCTGGGCCTTTGTATGTATGTGTGTATGTGTTTGTAAAATAATTTGGACGTATGTGTGTATGTGTTTGTGAAATAATTTGGATGTATGTGTTTAGATTTATTTGGAAAATGTGTAGGTTTTGCAGCTTGTACATGTATTTCCGACCACAATGTACCGATGTATAAAGATGCAGATCAATAATATCCGGCTCGAAGGACCAAATCACGTAATGGGGTGGATTTCCACAATCTGTTTAAGTGTAAACACGTAGTCGTCTTTTTCTTCTTGTATATTTAATGTGTAAAAATTTGCTGCTGCTCGTATGTACATATAGAACTTAAATGCCGGTCGCTTTGTGATGGCCCATACACCGATAACAATGGTACGGCTTATCTATCACTTGAATATTAATTTTATTAGTCATAACAATTTCTGTTCCGTTAGGAACAACGGAATCGGCACGCGAACAAGATTTTCCAATGTTAGAAAATCCGCCCGAGAAGTCGGGAAATTTCCGAAAAATTCCATATGGTAAAACCTATTTTTTCCGATTTGCTTTAAAATCGGTTTGTAAACACATTATAGAAAATAATTTGACATTTGATTTCTCGGTGGTGGAATTTCCGCCCACAGGCAAGATTAATGGTGGGCGTGTTTCGGTTCAGTGACAATGGTTATTTGTGATCCGATCTGAATAAAATTCGTTTTGTAATCTCTAGGGTCAGAATAAATGGAAACACGTGTTTTTTTAATTTCGGGAAGTTCACTGCTAAGGTCGGAATATGGTTGCGAGGGTGGGTTTTAAGCCGATAAGTATTAAATTTGGTTTGAAAGCTCTATGGGAAAATTAAAAAGGATAAAGTTTTTAGCTTTGCGCGAACTCACCCTCACGGTCGGATAATGGGTGCCGGGGGTGGTTTCAGCGTTTGTACGCTCAATGGGCCAAATAGGTGGAAAATAATTTTCTCATTTCTGAAGGTCGGAAAATGGGGGGCGGGGGTGCGATCATTGCCAAACGGTTTTGGCGGCTATACTGATGGTGGCGAAGCGAAGCGCGCTGGGTTATATGCTAGTTTATTATAAGACGAACAATAAATTTATTTGTTGGTTAAAAGGTGCTAAATTTAAAAACACATTAAAGCAGCAAACAACAAAATATATGGCAAACATTTTTTCATTAAAAAACGAGAACGTAAGTTAAAGCCGACAGGAGAGCGTAAAAGCGCCCTTTCTGCACTTGTCCCAGTAACGGTAAATCGAAGAAGGTAAAGATGACCACCCAAAACGAGCAACCCTCTTCATATCGCAGCAACAAGTCTGCAAACCATTTATATTGTATGGCACATACGATAATTTCGTCCACAAAAAAAAATCAAGCAATGGCACCTACGATAAAAATGATTTTGTTTTATCTCCGTAACAACAGCGAATATCGCTATGGTATTTTAACCAGGGCTGCAAACCGGTCCGGAACCGAGCCCTTCAAAACCGGTTCGGTTCAGGTTCTGGGGATCCCTGAACCGAACCGGGAACCGAACCCCCTTAAAAATAATCACGAGAACCCGAACCCGAACCTAACCCTGTTTTCTTATTGATGGGGTTCGGTTCTAAAAATAAATTGGCAAGCATGGAATTTATATTTGCACTTCGATTATAAAAAATATTTCATTTTTTTGAAGAAAAATGTATCCATTCATATGCCCATGTTTGGACGGCAACACTTTTTACCATCCGCAACAAAAGACTGGACAAAATAACACAATCTCAAGCAAGTGAATTCAATTTGCATCTAAAACCGTATTTCTGTGTATTATTTTGTTCGTATGGAGATACAATGGCACTGTGAATACAAGGGAAAGTTGCACTTTATTTAAATATCTTCGTTTTTTTTTAACAAAATCACAAATAAAGTTCTTTTAGCATTTCACTCTCACAATATGCCACACTATAAGTTAGGGATGAGACAACTCGGCGTGTCTGTGATTAAGTCACGGTCACTGGCAATCATCAAATCACACAGTGACTGCATATTTGAAGTAACAGTGTGATTTGATGACTGCCAGTCACTGTGACTTAATCACAGTTACGCTTATATGGTCAACCACAGTTACTAAATCACGGGTACTTAGATAAAGTCATCTCTTATTTTTAGGCCAAAAGTGGCAGTGTTTTTTGCAGGTTTCAGAGCCACAAAAATCACATCAGATTCAGCAATCCCGCTACTGTGAAGGAGAAATGACTTTCGCTGTGAGTGCAAGTTGGCAGAATCGCTCTTCGATCAAGACAGATCACTTATGTGCTTGACTTCCAAGCCATTAGGCAGCAGATTATAAGGCATCTCGTCTTCAAATTCTATTAAATTACTTATTATGTACATAAATATATAAAATGCTATCTGGAACCCGAAACCGAACCGAAACCCCGGTTCTCAATTTGAAGGGAACCGGTTGTGGAACCGAACCCCCAGAGTAGGGTAAGGGTTCGAACGCCGAACCGAACCCCTGTCAAAATTAGAGGGGTTTGCAGCCCTGATTTTAACAGGTGTTGAGTTAGTGGCTTTGAATCAAGTTTGCATCTAAGTGTCAATTTCCGAAAAAATGAATGTATCGAAGGATTAAACAACCCATCTTCAAAACTGGGACAGTTATGAGGTTTTTATTCCCGTTACTCGTAGAGTAAAAAGTTCGTGCAAATGTATGTAACAAGCAGAAGGAAGCATTTCCGACCCTATAAAGTATATATATTCTTGATCAGCATCAATAGCCGAGTAGATATAGTGTAGAAGGAGCCTATCGACGCCCTTCGATAGCCTTCTAAGTTTTCCCTCCAGATTGTATTAAGTCTGTTTTATTCATTCATGCTAAAATCTAGAGTGAATTAAGAACTAGTGGCTCGCGGCTGCGCTGCCGGGAAACGTCGGCGTGAACTTTTCTATCGTTCATCTGATCAAGAAATGATGTATGGCGGATCGGTAGGTAATGACGATTAAAATATATCTAGAAGGTTGTTGGAGCAGCAGCCGCTGCATTAGCATTTATACATATATATTAAGTTAGAGTTTAAGCATGTAAATTGAAAAGCATAGAACATAATTAAAACTGTGATACTAGTTGAAGTAAATGTAAGCGCAGCTTGGTAGTTCGGGTGCCTGTGTGCTGGCCTCCGACCGCCAACGCTGCTGAGGCGAAAGTCAGTGCTTGAAAACCTTTGGAAGGCAGCAGAAGTGCCAAAAATAAATATTTTAATTGCCAAAATCCACCATCCATCTAGCCTGAGCATTTTTACCGCGTCCAATTATAGTTTTCGATTCTGGAAAATTCTCCTAGATCTTTCATTGGCGCCCGAGCAGGGCCATCGGAATTAATTTCGCTTAAAGTTAAATAAGTGCATTCTCGTCTCGTTAATTCTCGGCACAAATTTAATTAACTTTCACTCAGCTAGTTTGGTTTGGTGTGATACGTGGATATTGCTGCCTATTACAAATCATCGTTGGACAGATGACTCGACAACACTCACGTCAAAGGGAAGTTTCGCTGGATTCTGTTCAAAATCAACAGGTATTTTGTGCCAACTATTGAGTTAATGAGCATAATCGAAAATCGCCTAAGTACATATATATGCGATCGACTAAATTCGCAAATGCCCAATACATATACTCGTTCTCAACTCCTGGCACATACAAAAGCATTAAAATTATTATACATAACGTGCATGCAAATTAAACACAAATTAAAATTCAACAAAAACCTTTGAAGTGAAGTAAAAGTGGCATACATACACATATGTAAATCAATAAATAAAGTTATATACAAAAGGACTTTGACCTTTCCTTGCCTACATTCTTCGTTCGTCGCTTTTGATAAATTCGCATACAGTTAGGTTGCGATCAATTTCAAGCGGTTTTTGTCCCTTTTGCTTTCACTTGGGTCGCAACAGTGTCGCAGGTAGTCAACAATTCGTTTGCCCCCCGCTTACCCCCTTGGGCTGACGCTATTGCCCACAAACTTGGCTGCATTTCCCAACTGTTGATTTGGATTATTGTTGGGTGCTTTGCTGTCAATTTTGCGTTTTGTTCTTCCCCTGCCTAAGCACACGCATATATATGAATATATGTGTGAGCATTCACTAACACTCTTTTACGCAGAGCAGCTGGTATAATATTGATGTCAGATTTATTGTGCATACATCACATTGTGCATACACAACTACATCGTTGAGATCAATTCATTTTTATTGATTCGAACCTTAGAGCATTGTTTTACGGTTAGCAAAATAGTTGTTCGTTTGCTCTAATATAAATTTATCACCGGATCAAAAATGACAGATTTTGAGAAGCAACTACAACCGCCATCAAAGACTAGCACAAAGCTAGCTACCTGTATGCAGAAATATGACAAAGTTCTGCTGATATTTCTCGCATGAAACTTGCGTTTGAAAGTAAAACTATTTCATTTGAGAGAACTCAACTAGAATGTCGTTTAGAACTTTTGGAGGGCTACATTGATAAGGCCATGAATCTGCAAGCTGAGTAAGATATGCTTAATGCATTTAACGATAATAGGGGTACGTTGGAAGACATTAGTGTAATCACAAAATCTCTTTACTTAAATTCAGTTAAGAAAAAAGTGGAAGGTATAGGGGCACATGACTGTTCTATGAATTCAAGTCAACGTTCGCAATTGCCGAAAATGCGTTTGCCTAAGTTCAATGGGAAACATTCGGAGTATAGGAACTTTATGTGTCTGTTCGAAAGCCTAGTTCATGAAGACTCAACGTTGACAAATGTTGAAAAATTTAATCACTTGGTGTCTTGTTTGTCAGATGAAGCGTTAGGAGTTGTCAAAGCATATCAGTTGACTGACTGCAACTATCCTAAAGCCCTTGATAGCATTAAGTCGGTGTACGACAATAAGTGTTTAATATTTTTTGACACCATATCTCAATTATTTGAACTACCAAGCATTACGAAACCATCCGCTGCAAGTTTAAGATCTATGATTGACACGGTGTCTGCGCTTTTTTCGTCATTATCCTCACTCGGCAGTGATAAAGAGATCTCAAATGCGATTCTTATTCACGTGGTTATGTCTAAGGTTGACCATACTACTAAATCTCGTTATGAAGAACAATTGGATTACAATAGCCTTCCGTCTTGGTCCGATTGTGTAAATCAGCTAAATAGACGCTATCAGTATTTGGCAGCTGAAGAGTCTACTCGAGGCAAAAATAAGCCAAAATTTGAAACTGTACAACGACAAATCGAAAGTCAGAAAGCAAATGCAATTATTGCAGCGCTAATGACCATGATATTTCGGCTTGCCAATCGTTTAGTGCCATTCCAGTCATGCAACGCTTTAAATTTGTTAAGACACAAAGAATGTGCATCAACTGTTTGAATACAGGACACATCGTATCCAAATGCAAGTGTTCAAAATGTAGAGTGTGTTCGAAACCACACCATACGCTACTTCACCGATACGATGTGAATGTACAAGGTAACTCTGGTCAAGCGCAGGCTCCAGCGTCTGAGGCATATGTGAGTCATGTGCTGAGCACTGATCAGGTTATTCTCGCCACAGCTGTGGTTAAAATAAAAGACAGATTTGGTCAATTTCACTCTGCAAGGGCCCTACTAGATTCTGGGTCTCAAATAAATTTCATGTCGGAACACTTAGCGCAGAGGCTTAGATTGCAACGTCAAAATAGCACATTGAATATTGTCACGGTCAACAAGGCCACAACAGCGATAAAGCATAAAATATTCGCCTCGATCCAATCTCGCATAAATGCATACAACTTTTCGACTGACTTCTGGGTTCTGAAGTCAATATCAACTTCTCAGCCAGGACATGTTATTCCTGCTGCTCGTTGGAAGATACCAACAAACATCGAACTGGCAGACCCCGAGTTCCATAAGCCAGCTAAGGTAGATATCCTACTAGGAGCAGAATCCTTCTTTGACCTTTTGTGCGTTGGTCAAATTAAGCTTAGTCCAGACCTTCCCTAAATTCAGAAAACCCTACTTGGATGGATAATTTCTGGGAAGTATGCAAGTGAAGTACCTCGCCAACAGCTTAGTTGCAATATAGCCGCCTACAATATTGAATGTTCTCTCGACTCATTAGTGCAACGCTTCTGGGAATTGGATTCAAGCCCAGATGAGTCGAAGGCTGTACGCCAAACAGCTGAACAAGTGGCATGTGAAGAGAGTTTTACTCAAACGGTACAAAGGCTTCCATCTGGTCGATTTGAAGTCAAGCTACCATTTAAAAAAGACCCTAGTGCACTTGGATTATCCTTTCAAACTGCTGAAAGGCGATTTTTGCAACTAGAGCGTAAGTTGTCAAAAGACAAGACACTTCGAGAAATGTACAACACATTCATGAAAGAATATCGTGATCTTGGGCACATGTCAATTTTAAAAGTTACTCCACCAGGACATCACTACTATATTCCTCATCAAGTTGTCCTGAGGCCTGAAAGTACCTCAACCCAACTGCGAGTAGTTTTTGACGCATCTAGTAAGACGTCAACAGCTGTTTCGCTAAATGATACTATAATGGTTGGGGCTACTATTCAGAGGGAGCTATACCTAACGCTGATCAACTTCCGATTGAATAGATATGCAGTGACCGCAGATATATCTAAAATGTACAGGCAGGTCGATGTTACTGATAAAGATCGCAACTTTCAACTTATTATATGGCGGAAAGTGTAGCTCATGATCTTCAAACATACAGACTTAATACAGTTACATATGGAACAGCATCAGCACCATTTTTGGCAGTGCGCTGCTTATTTGAATTAGCCAAACTTTATGCTACATCCCATCCTGTTGGAGCAAAGGTCATAAAACACAATTTTTATGTCGATGACATGCTTTCAGGAGCAGATAATCTTGTTGAGCTTCAAGAAATCTGCAGTCATGTGCGAGACCTGTTGCAATCTGGAGGATTTCCGTTAGCCAAGTGGGCTTCGAATCATCCAACTTTATTCGTTGATAGTCAGGATGAGAAGGTTTTAAAGTTCGAAGACACAGAGTCTGTAAAAACTCTTGGAATGCGATGGGCTCCTCAGAATGATGTGTTTCGCTATCATTTAGACGTTGACTGTTTTGTGTCGCTTAAACCAACCAAACGTAACATTCTATCAGTAGCTTCTCGTCTGTTTGATCCCCTTGGATTGCTTTGTCCCATTGTCACAAAGGCAAAAATGCTCTTACAGGAATTATGGCGACAGAAATTGGATTGGGACGAAGCAATTCCAATGAGTCTTCACACATCTTGGAACAAGTTCACAAATACTTTGCGTGATCTTCATAGGATTTCAGTGCCTCGATATGTTTGCCTAGATCGTTACCAATCAGTTCAAATTCATGAATTTGCTGATGCTTCGAGCCACGCTTACGGTTGTTGCATATATGTGCGCACCAGTTACAACAATAAAGTTGAGTCAGTTTTGCTCACTGCTAAATCTCGAGTTGCCCCTCTGAATACTAAAACGATTCCAAGACTAGAGTTATGTGCTGCTCATTTGTTGAGCAGGCTCTGGCAACAAGTAGCACCGATTTTAAGCAAATTTCAAATCGTAAGCATTAATTTTTGGTTCAATTCTCAAATAACTCTGTATTGGTTAAAAATTTGTAGCTAATAGAGTGGCAGACATAATAGAGCTGTCTGATAGAGTTATTTGGCGCCATGTACCGACAGACGCAAATCCTGCAGACTTAGTGTCTAGAGGCACAGATAAAGATGAGATCGTAAACTCTTTTTTGGTTTAAAGGGCCTCAATTTCTCATGTGGAGTGAAGATGAGTGGCCAAAACTGCATCAGGTCGAGCTATCGCCAGCAGTTCAAAAGTCTGAAAATAAAAAAAGCGTTGCGGTGCACACGGTAGTTGTAGAGCTGACAGATAAAGAAACAAACCCAATTTTGAAACTTGTTAGTCAACGTTTATCTTTTCCAAAGCTAGTTCGCATTGTGGCCTATATTCTTCGATTTTGCTATAAGCGTAATCGTTGTGGCTCAAAAGTGGTCTCATCAGGGGAATTAAAGGTGCCATTTTTGAAGCTAGTTGAGGGCGTGCAAGCCCATAAGTTCGAAAAAGAAATTGTGTTGTTGAGCAAATCTGAAGCTCTTGCTCCAAGCTTGCAGTCGCTGAATCCGTTTATTCACGAATTTGAGGAAAATGGGATGAGATTTCGAGTTGTTCGAGTAGCTGGAAGGCTTTTGCAAAGCAAAATTCCATATGACGCGAAATTTCCGCTGTTGTTATCTCAAAATGAACATCTTGTATCTTTATATATTTGGAATTTGCACCTTAAAAACTATCACGCAGGTGCTAAGGTTTTGGCTGGACTTTTGAGGCAACAAATCTGGGTGATAAATGCTCGAAGTGCATGTACAAGTGTGGTACATTGTTTCCGATACAAACCTAAGCTTTTAGGCCAAATTATGGGAAACCTGCCTGCTGATCGATTGCGGGAAGGAAGGCCATTTAGAGTTTGCGTAGTAGACTTTTGTGGGCCGTTCTATGTGAGCTACAAAATACGTGGAAGGCCTCCTGTTAAAAATTATGTTGCCGTCTTCGTTTGCTTCGCTTCAAAGGCTATTCATCTTGAACTTGTGTCTGACTTATCCACTGATTCCTTTCTCAACGTTTTTAAAAGGTTCATCGGGAGGCGCGGTCTGCCAGAGAAAGTGTTCAGCGACAACGCCACCAACTTCGTGGGAGCCAAGAACGTGCTGGCAGAGCTGCAGAGAGCTTTCGCAGACCAAAAGGATCAGCTACAAGGATACGCAGCCGAGAGAGGAGTGGATTGGGTGTTCATTCCGCCCAGGGCACCCCATTTTGGAGGACTGTCAAGCAGCAGTCAAGGCCGCCAAACATCGTCTTCTGCGAGGCGTTGGCAACGCCAATTTAACTCAGGACGAATTGAGCACGCATCTAGTCGAAATAGAGGCGCTGCTCAACTCGAGGCCACTAGCAGCAGACAGCAGCGATCCCAACGATGGAGAGGCCCTTACCCCAGGGCATCTGCTACTGGGACAGCCGCTTCTTATGCTGCCGCAAGGGTACGGGCTCGAAGGAACCAGCAACAAGGCCACCTTCGCGTCTTTGAAGCACAGTTGGTCCAAGAACTACCTTCTCAGCCTTCAGCAGCGAACGAAATGGGCCAAGGAGGCTCCGAATTTGGAAGTAGGTTGCCTCGTTCTCGTACACGAGGACAACTTGCCCCCTCAGAAGTGGATTACTGGGCGCGTAACACGCGTCATAGTGGGCGAAGACCAAAGGGTCCGAGTGGCAGAGGTGCGAACGGCAACAGGCCTTATTAAGAGGGCAATACACAAGTTGGCTGTTCTACCATTGGTTAAAGAGCTATAGCCCTTCAACGGGGCCGGAATGTTGGAGCAGCAGCCGCTGCATTAGCATTTATACATATATATTAAGTTAGAGTTTAAGCATGTAAATTGAAAAGCATAGAACAGAAATAAAACTGTTATACTAGTTGAAGTAAATGTAAGCGCAGCTTGGTAGTTCGGGTGCCTGTGTGCTGGCCTCCGACCGCCAACGCTGCTGAGGCGAAAGTCAGTGCTTGAAAACCTGTGGAAGGCAGCAGAAGTGCCAAAAATAAATATTTTAATTGCCAAAATCCACCATCCACCTAGCCTGAGCATTTTTACCGCGTTCAATTATAGTTTTCGATTCTGGAAAATTCTCCTAGATTTTTCAAAGGTTTTAACAATGTATTTTCAAAATTGTGGGAGATATGAGGTATTTTTCAAATTGCGGGGGCGGCAACTCTACTATCGTTCATCTGATCGGAAAATGATGTATGGCGGATCGATAGGTAATGATGATTAAAATATATGTCTAGAAGGTTTGAATAATCTATTTTCAAAATTGTGGGAGATATGAGGTTTTTTTCATATTGCGGGGGCGGGAGGGGGCGTGGCAAAAATTTGAAAACAACTTGATCTGCGTGCAGAAGATACAAGTCTACACTGAAAATATGGTAGCTCTAGCCCTTATAGTTCCTGAGATCTAGGTGTTCATACAGACAGACAGACAGACGGACAGACAGACAGACAGACGGACAGACGGACATGTCTATATCGACTCGGCTATTGATGCTGATCAAGAATATATATACTTTATGGGGTCGGAGATGCTTCCTTCTGCCTGTTACATACATTTGCACGAACTTAATATACCCTTTTTACTCTACAAGTAACGGGTATAAAAACTTTTTTGTTTTTAATCGAAGCTTCACTAATCGAATTGTATATTAGTTTTATGTACTTCCACTCAATTCTGTAAAAATGTATCAAAATCGGATGCCTATAGCATATAGCTGCCATATAAACGATCGGTCTAAAAACTAGATCTAGTGAGAAAAAGTTTTTTGTTGTCAATGGTAGCGTCTTTAGAAAACTGCAAGGCTATTTAAAACATCGGCGGAAAAGTGTATATTAATTTTGCCCAGAAGTTTGTAACGCATAGAAATATTTATTTCCGACCCCATAAACTATATATATTCTTGATCAGGACAACGAACTGAGTTCAATTCCGTCTGTCCGTCCGTCCGTCTGTCTGTCTGTCTGAAATTTTGCACAGAGCCTTCTTTTTACTGCATGAGTGAGTAACTCTAGTGCAAAGAGGTTAAGCGGCGTCAGCTGGTCCCATCAAAATATAAAATAACAAGTCTCAAACTGTCCAGATAGCGTTTTGCATGTGTTAATGCTCCTCGGTGCTGGATACGGAACATTAACATTAAATGAAGGCATGTCACAGAACGGCAAAACAACCTACCAACGCTCTTTATTTAAAAGAATAATAATTATTATTGATTATAATCAACAGCCGGCCGGCGGAGCCCCAACCACTACAAGCTTAGTGCAAGCTTAAGATAATCGGCAAAGCTTTGTGAATTTATTAAAGCATACCTCTGGGCTGCCCATTAAAAAAGTACAAAGCAGAAATATGATCAAGTCGCCCAATAGATACTCTACCATATCAAATAACAAACCAGCAACCAGGGTGCATCAAGTGAGGTAACTCAAGCAGAGAAGGGGAAATGCTAGAATCTTTCTCCTGAAAACACTCTAGGCAATATTATGACCGCCATAAAGCATATGAGTAACAAATTTGTTCTTCAAATTAGCAGTCTCGCACAAACTGTGGCAACCAAAGAAGATATTGGAGATCTTAAATCGCAGCTTGGAGGCGTTACTCAGAAAATTGAATCTCTGGAAAGGGAAAACAAAGAGCTCAGAGATGAAATTATACAAATGAAAGCTGATAGACCTCAAGACAGAAAATGGCTAAACAAGATTGTTGAGCAAACAAAAGCGAAGCGAATACTTATAAAGGGTCTGCAAAAGGAAAAGACGGCAAAGGAGAGTATAGAAGCCCTTTTTAGCACAAAACTTCATGTTGGAACGGCAAAGGTCAAGGACACGCGTGTGCTTTTTGAAAGAAATAACAAAATCAACCTATCAGTCTCATTGGAAACAGAGGAAATGGTCAAGGAACTGCTTAAAAACACTAGGAAGCTGGCTGGAACGTTCATATTCATTGAAAAAGATTTGATCATTGAAAAACAGGACCATAAAGCGGTACTTTTACAGCTAAAGAGGCAACTTGCTAATATTAACAGCACGCATAAAGTGTTTGTTAAGAATGACTCCATAGGTATACATGGAAAATGGGTGTACTTCGACGGCAGCAAAACCTTAATGTCTAGGGGGCAACTAGTAGCAGCAGAACTTTTTGAGCTATATGGCATTCGATTTGGTACTAGCGATTTCACATATAATGAACTTCTGCTCAAAGCAAGGATGCCAAAAAACGATTAAATTCAAAGTAATCAATCGCAGATCAATCCTCAATAAATCATTCGATCGTTAAATCTAGTCTAAAGATAGTAGCGTATAACATAGCAGGTCTAAGTAATAAGCTTTTTTATTTCCATTTTCTCGCCTTTATTAAAGCCTATGACATCTTTCTTTTGTTTGAAACGTTTACCGAGCATACCATAGAGACATATAAACCATACTTTCAAACTCATAAATTGCACTATGAAAGCGGTGGAGTGATGTACGGAATTCGCAATGAACTTAACGAAGATGTAAAATGCAAATACACCCAAGCTATTAATACAACCATAGTAGATATTGTGTGCAATGAAGAGCGCCTATGTATAATCCCCACCTACCTCATTTGCAGTAATTGGCAAATGGATTATGAAAAATTTGTTGATGTCATTCAACAATTGGATCTGCCAGACATAATGGTCATTGGTGACTTAAATGCGCGTATAACAAAAGAACAAGTGTTCACAGAGGATATAGAGTCAATTAACCTATTTGCCAACGTCGATAGAGCGGCCAAAGACATAATTATTGATGGGAAGGGCAAGAAGTTAATAGAACTATGTGAGTCATTCAATATAACTGTCCTAAATGGAAGAACAAGCAGCGATAGTTAAGGAGAACTCACATTTATAAGATCACAATCTACATCTACAATTGACTATTGCCTTATCACCGGCGCGAGGAATCGACATGTAATTGACATGGAAGTGAAAAGCGAGATTTACTCAGATCATATGCCATTAAGTGTAGATGTATAGTTTTGCATGAGGAGAAAATCGAACTTCTGCCAAAATTACGATGGTTAGATAATGGTGCTCTTAGGTACGCCGCAAATTTGGATCAAAACATAATTCGAGCCACTTTACCTGGTGCCATAGCAACAATTGAAAATCTTACGGAGTGTATTGTCAAGGCAGCCAAATTTATGCAGAAGCCGACCAGGCCAACTTTCACAAGGCAACAACCATGGTACAACAGCGAATGCGAGACAGCAAGGAGAAAATCGATGAAGTTACTGAGCGATATCAAAAAAAATGCAAAACATGAGGCCAAAGTTCAGTACCAAGAACCAAATGTGCAGTAAAAGTCGCTATGTAAGCGGACTCAGACCAATTATTATCGACATCTTGAGATAGCGTTGAACAACGTCCGAGATAGCAAGGCTTTATGGGCTCTTATTAGAGAAATCAATGGCATAAATAGGAGCAAAGCGATAAAGGAGAGCGCACACTGCCTAGCGTCGCATTTTCAAAGCCTACTCTTTCCAAAGTTGCCCAGCACTCGGCACATGTTTGCATTCCCATTCTCGACGACACCAGCTTTAGATCGAGCGATACAGGCAGCAGAAGTGTCACACGCCATAGCACGTAGCAAGGCTAAGAAAGCTCCGGGTGAAGATAGAGTTCCAGCCGAATTTCTGAAAAATGCAACGCCTCTGTTTATTAACCAGCTTTCAGAAACTTTTAATCAAATTTTCGATACTGGATTGGTGCCCGATAGTTTTAGAAAAAATTTAATTTTCCCGATCCATCAGAAAGGCAGCGCAATATAGCCATCGAATTATAGAGGAATATCCTTCCTCAATGCGGTGATGAAGATGTTTACATCTGTACTTTTAGCGCGTATCACAAACTGGGTAAAAATTCATGACATTTTAGGTGAATGCCAATCGGGTTTTAGCCTACTCGACCGTGGACAGTATTTTTGCCTTAACTGGAATTGCCAAACATTTCTTGGGCCACAAGAGCAAAATGTACAACTTTTTTTGTGGACTTCAAAGCCGCTTTTAATACGATCGACCGGCGCAGTTTTTATCTAATGCTAAGTAATGCTGGAGTGTCAACTAAATTCATCCCCATAATAGAAAGTCTTTATAGTATGAATAAAACCACGGTATGGGATGGTACGCTATTATCAGAATGGTTCGAAACCAACCAAGGTGTAAAGCAGTGATGCATGTTAAGTCCACTACTCTTGGCACTGTATGTAGATGATATTGTTGCAAATCTTCCAGGAGGTGTTGAGTTCGGAGGACACCGCATCAAGGTTTTGATCTATGCCGACGACATGGTCTTATTGGCGGATAGTCCACAAGTAATGCAACAAATGATTGAGGCTCTTAGCAGATACTGTCTGACGTGGAGTTTGCAAATAAATACCGAGAAGTCGAAAATGATGGTGGTAAAGAACGGAAGTGGACGATGAGCCAGAGAGGATGTATGGACACTTAACGGAGTGGAACTAGAAACAGTTAATCAGTACAAATACTTAGGTGTTCTGTTGACTTTAATATGTCGTTTAAAAAACATTTGGCTCAGAAATTGACAAACGCTAAAGTAGCCATCAACAGTTGTAGTGTCCAGTTTTTATCAGTGTAGTTCAAATTGCAAGACAGCCTAAATTTATATGCATCACCCTGTTTAATTGTCTTAGCGACCCAAAGAGCGTACACACATACAAACACAATTTGGCGTTTGTCTATGCATGAGTCTCTCTCTCGCTCTCTCTCCAGTTTGTATTGCCGTTGCTTCTAGCAAATTCCTTTTCAACGCGCTCTCAGCACGTTAGGTGGAAGGCAAACGAAAAAATAAGATCAGGCGGTTTTACAGTTAGCCTGACTGCTGAGCTGCTGAACGCTGAATGTTGGAAGCTTACCGTATGAAAGCAATAGAAGTAGGGATACATAATTGAGTGCTGATAGACTCGTGGCTTCACTTTGGCAAATTATTTCACAGTGAGCATACGCATATTTCGTGACACCCAAATATAAAAATTATAAAAACGTGGTGATTAAATAAGTACAGTGCGTTCAAGTTTTGTGACCAATATAAAGTGAATCCTGATCCAGAATATACTCCACGTCTACAGTGATCAATAAGGTGATATTTTGTGCTCTTTAAAATCTTATATCGTGAATTTACATAAATTCCAAATTACAGTTTACTGCACCTGACCCTGTGCTACTCGGACGCATACGTCTCCATAGACTGCGAGATCGCTCCATACCCTTTGAGTGCACAATGGGCCAATCAGTTTGCTAGCTGTTGAGTGTTAACCCGTACCAGGCCCACCGGCCTCGGGAAACCCACTGGCTAACCGTTTGACATTCAGACGACATTGGAAGCCAGCACTCTAACCAATTCTCTGTGTGAGACAGGCGGTCTCGGGGAGATTCCTCTTTGATTTTGACAACGTTCCTTGGCGGATTTCCATCGTCTGTTTGAGGATGGAGAAACTATAATTGTCAGAACGTAAACGTATCTGATCGACATTGAGGCGGCATCTTAAACCCAGCACACCTTGCGATTGCAGATTGCGCGTACCCTAAACCATGTGCTAAGTTCATCAGTCTTCGAGGGATTCGACATTGCCTTTCTCATTGACGTTCAGAAAGTTTCCAAACATGTGCTAGGCATACATACGACTTTTTGTAAAGTATAGGAAATTGTGGCCAGAGAGGAGTTGGCATAACCTCAAATACACGTGTGCTGTGACACATGAGGCCCATGTTAGGTTAACCATTGCTTCTAATAATATCATTTGCTTTTTCTTGCCAAGTAATTATCGAGAATGAATTAATATAAATACATTTATTGCACATTTTTTATCAATAGCCAAGTATGTATGTATAGTTTTGATCATATTCTTTTCTTAGCATTTAGCCCAACAGCGTCTTCCTTGAGCTCAACGACGGCAATGTATGGTGAGTCCAAAAACACGTAGTTTGATCCTGTAGCTATACAAACATACCCTTTTTGAAATTTAATATGAATTTAATATGCAATTCTCATTTGAGTTTTTAATTTATTCATCCTCGATTAAGAATCTTTATTATATCTCAATATTATAAACATGTATTGAAAAGCTTTGGGTTTAGGTGGATGCTGCCAGTTAGGTATGGCAGATCTGAAAAGAAGGCCAAGTGGGATCTGGCCAAAGGTGTGTTTAAGAAAGTGGGTGTTGTGTGGTGTGCCAAACTGGGTGGCTAACGCAAGTCGTTGTTGTTGTTGTTGCTGCTGCTGCCAAACTGGTATGGCAAGCGACAGGTTGATGGCCAAGTAGGGTTAGGCTGCTCCAAAAAGGGATAACAAAAACGACGAGGTCTCCAAAGTGCGTCTTCTTTGCAGAGATATATTCAAAAAGTGTAGTCAAGCTTAAACTATTTACATATAAACTTAAATCTACTAACGCGTTTTCTTCGAGGGTGCGCAGCCCTTAGCACTAGTTCGCGTTCATGTTTGGTATGTTCCATTTGTACTTCATATTTAAATTTACTCCTTAAAATCTACTTATTGGCTTACGCCAACATGCCGGCCCCCTTGCCACATGGCAAGATTATTTCAGCAGGTGCTGAAGCCGGGAGAGGCAGCGAATAGCTTCCTGTAGATGCTGTAAAGGTCCTGACGGCGAAGCACTTGGACGAGATTGGTTTTGGCCGGTTTTGGCGATCGGGTGTTCCTTTCATTACGAGACGCTGATCGCGATGGTGGTGATGATGAGGGTGACTTCTGCCTCTGGTTGTTTTTCTTAGGCTTGCTGGCTGGAGTTCCTGGGTGTAGGATGGTGTGGTGCAGGTCGCCACAACGATGACACACATCCTTCGAGTCGCACTCAAAAAGGGTATGAGAGGAAGCGAGACAGTTTACGCAATAGCCCAATCTGCGTACCGTACGTCTCCTCGCGATGGTGTCGAGCTCCAAAAACTTGGGGCAAAAGCGCAGCGGATGGCGTTTCTTGCACATCTTGCATTGATAGTCCATCTGGAGAGAACAAAGAATAATTAGCGAGGGTTGCGAAACATCGTCGTGAGCACGTTAGATTTGAGTAAAGTGGGAATGTTAAGTGGGAGAGTAAGCGTATTATTGGGTTGAGGGATCTTGTTCTGTGGGCAGGACAATCAGCTTAACTATGGGTCTAGTTAAGGCACCAGATCGAGTCTTTAAATCGACTACGCGTATCTGGTTATCTGGACCAGGATGAAGTTTGATTACTCTTCCAAGTCGCCATTCCGTGGGTAAACATGCGTCGTCTTTAATAATGACAACGTCGTCGATAGCAAGGTTTCGATAGGGATTTTTCCACTTGTATCGCCTGTGAAGTTCAGTAAGGTATTCTTCTCGCCACCGTTTACTGAACTCTTGGTGTAAAAGTTTGAGCCTTTGCCAACGGTTTGTAAGAGAAAGGTATTCGGTTGGGTTCTCTGGGAATGCGGTCATAGGAGCGCCACGAAGGAAATGTCCAGGCGTTAGTGGGAGTATGTGATCTAAATTGGCTTTCGGCATTGAGAGTGGCCTCGAGTTGAGCACTGCTTCAATTTTAGATAAGAGTGTGGAGAACTCTTCGAAGGTAAAAGTTGTTCTTCCAGCTACGCGCTTGAAGTGCTTTTTGAAACTTTTCACGGCTGCTTCCCAGAGACCACCCATATGAGGAGCGTGAGGAGGAATGAATTGCCATTCAAATTCTCGACTACTATAGAGTGAGGAGATGTGGTCACTAGAGGTTTTCAGAAACCTTTCCCAGCTTCTTGCGAGTTCTCGACTAGCACCAATGAAGTTACGACCGTTGTCCGAAACCATCTTTTTGGGTATACCACGTCGGCTAATGAAACGCTCAAATGCTGCGAGAAATGCTTTTGTGCTTAGCTCGGAGACGGGTTCCAAGTGTATAGATTTAGTTGAGAAGCAGACAAATACAGACACGTAGCCTTTGAGTATGCTACTTGAGCGAAGGAAGGATACTTTTATATCAAAAGGACCAGCGAAGTCTATTCCAGTGATAGTAAAAGGGGGTGAAAATTGAACTCTTTCGGGAGGCAGAGCAGCCATGATTTGGGATTTTGTGTTTTGTTTGAACCGGGTACACACGACACAGCGTCGAATGCAGTGTTTGACCTTGTTTGTCAATTTGGGAATGAAGAATTCATGGCGAATCGCTCGAAGCATGAGTCTATTTTCAACGTGGAGAAGAGTCGAGTGAACGAAGTCAATGAACAGAGTGCAAAGTCGGGAGCGTGCTGGAAGTAATATTGGGTGTCGTTCCTTGTACGACAAATTGGCGTTCGCGAGTCGACTGTTAAGCCGAATTTGTCCATCTTTGTCTAAGAATGGATCCAAAGTGCTAAGGGAGCTCTTAGAGGAAATGGTAACATTTTTGAGTAAACGGGCGTATTCATCAGGATAGTATTGCCGTTGAGCAGCAATAACCAATCGTGTTTTGGCAAGTCTGACAAGGAATGTCATATCTGCTGAGCTGGCTGTATGTTTCAAGCGCCAACCTAACATACGAGCTGTTGCTCTTAGGGCTCTTGAGTAAGACGAGAAGTGTTGACACAAGTCAACGTGATTGGATTCGATGAAGAACTGATCAACTCTTCTGGATTCTGGGGGCGAAATGACGATTTCAGGATAGATTGGCCAATTTTCTTTAGGAGAGGATAGCCACCGAGGGCCATTCCACCACAAGGATGACTCCTTTAATTCATTTGTGGTACATCCACGAGTACCAAGATCAGCTGGGTTGTCCTTTGACTGGACGTGATTCCATATTGCATTGGGAGCATCGGAATGAATAGTCGAAGTGCGATTTGCGACGTAGGTTTTCCAAGCATGTGGGGGTTTTTCCAACCATGCCAATACGATCTCAGAATCAGACCATAAAAAGAGCTTTATGTCTGATAGTTGGGTTTTAGTGAGTGTGTGTTTGAGCAATTTTGAGAGTAAAACGGCTCCGCACAGTTCCAATCGTGGTAAACTGACCGTTTTAAGTGGAGCTACTTTGCTTTTAGCAACGAGTAGGTGAGTTTGAGATTTGCCAGAGGGATGGCTTGTGCGCACGTATATTGCAGCACAATATGCTTTTTCAGAAGCATCACAGAATCCGTGTAGTTGGATATCTTGAGTTGGGTCATAGCCTGTCCAGCGTGGGATGCGGATAAGCTTAAGTTCGAGTAAATTCTCGATAAAAGTGTTCCATTTGGAAATGGTAGCTGGTTTGACGTTGTCGTCCCAATCCAGACATTCTAACCAAAGGGATTGGAGAAGAAGCTTTGCTTAGATTATAATGGGCGTAAGCCAGCCTGCGGGGTCAAACAAAGTGGATGCGTGCGATAGGATTTGACGCTTTGTTATTGAGATAACAGGATTGGGTGGGCAGATATCATACGAGAAGTAATCATCTTTAGCATTCCAACGGATTCCGAGTGTACGTGTTGTGCTAGAGTCAGTAACTTTTAGAAAATTGCTATCAAGCAAATCTTCATTAGGGATATTACTAAGAAGAGTTTTGTGGTTTGAAGTGTTCTTCTTGAGAAGAAAACCTGCAGACTTGAGTGCTGCTCGAATCTGAAATTGGGCCTCAGTAGCCCCTTCAAGAGTGTGATCTCCAGAGAGAACATCGTCCACGTAAATTTCATGACGGAGAATTTTGGATGCGATTGGGTAGGTTGCTTCGCAGTCCTGAGCTAACTGCAAGAGAGTTCTTATTGCAAGATAGGGTGCGCAATTGACCCCAAATGTGACCGTATTGAGCACAAAGTCTCTCATGAGTAAATTTTCCTTTGTGTTGAAAACCACTCTTTGAAAAGGACGATCATCGGGATGAACAAGGATTTGTCGATACATCTTTTCAATGTCACCGTTGAACACAAAACGGTACAATCTCCAATTGAGCAGAATGCCAAGTAAATCACCCTGGAGGGTTGGGCCTTTGTATAAGACATCGTTTAATGAGTGTCCTGACGAAGTGCGTCGAGAAGCATTAAAAACGATTCTTAGTTTAGTGGATCTACTTTCGGGCTTTATTACTGCATGGTGTGGCAGATAAAAAGAGAAGTATTTGTGATCGAGTATGATCTCAGAAGTGCTACTTTCTGACATGTGGTTGAGTGTGAGGTATTCCGATAACACGTGATTGTACTGGGCTTTGACAGAAGCGTCTTTGTCTAGCGTTTTGTGCATTCGGAAATATTGTGACATTGCCATTGTTCGGGATGCACCAAGGTGTATTCTCGCAGGAAATTCGGGTTTGAAGGGTAAGCGTACCATGTAGTGGCCATCGGGTTGCCTTTGGGTTGTATCTACGTACAGTTTTTCGCAAAACTCATCTGCGTCAGATACGGGTTTGGGAATTGAGACTTCTTCAATTTCCCAAAATTTTTGCAACAGATTGCTAATGTTGTCTGCGTCATCTTCGACAAACGTAGAAAATGAGCAGATGCTAGTCGAGTTAGCAAGAGGGCCACTCACTATCCATCCAAAAATGGTGTATTGAGCGAGCATATTGCCAGAGAGTGGCGTTTGGATTCCTTCCAATAGAATGCGAGGGGCAATGTCACTACCTATGACCATATCAATTTGAGCTGCAGTTGAGAAGTTCGGATCTGCGAGCTCTAGTTCAGAGAGGGAAGGTTTCTGGACTGTGATAGACGGGATCATATTGGTCAGTTTGCTGAGAACAATTGCATCAACGGGAATTTTAGTCTCATTAGATGCGTTTGTGAGAATGAGCTTGCACATTTTTGATGATGAGCTGACAAATTGTCCACCCATACCTGAGATATTGGTATGATGCTTACGGACAGGGAGCTTGAGACGTTTCTGCGATTTTTCCGTTATAAAAGTTCGCTTGGAGCCTTGGTCAATTAGTGCGCGTAAGCAGAGCGATTCTCCACAATGAATGACTCGGACTATAGCAGTTGGCAGAATAATGTTTTGATTTTGGGTAGAGTGATGAGCAGAGACAGAAGGGGATTGTGATTCAGTCTGATTTGACTTGGGAGGAAAATGCAATAAGGTGTGATGCGCTTTTTTGCAAGTACTGCAGGTGTGATCGCTTTTGCATTCCTTGGCTAAGTGGTTATATGCAAGACAGTTTATGCATATTTTAGCAGTATTCACATATTGGAAACGGTCTTGGGGGGATAACTTTAGAAAATCGGCACACTGTCTAAGATGATGGGATTGTTTGCAGTATTTGCACGAGTTACCGCTTCGCTCCACCCTACACCCACAGACCCAGCACCACCAAAGCCTCCACGTGCATAGCACATTAACCCGATGACAACAACAACAACTGTTGGCCCAATTATGGTACAACAATCCCGGATGTGTTTATACACAAGACACCTAGCCAACAACAACAACAACAGCAGTTGACCAAACTGCAACGCAGCGATCCGCTGACAACAGCAGTCCAGCGGCCACCATGGGCTGACGCAGCGTGTCGGGTTCCACCGAGCCGCCGCATTCAGCGGATGCAAGCCAGCTGCTGTGTCAGCACTTTTGGCAATACTTTAAGCTTTGTATCTGTATTTATAATTATTAGAATTTTAATTGCTTCGCTGTGACGAAGCTTAGGGCTATATATATTAACAAAAGAGACATAATAAATCAGTTTCTTATGAGAATTCCAAATTGACGGTCTCGTTATTCGGGGCGGTACATAACTGGCGCAGTCGGCAGTCCTCGCGAAAGTCCGGGTGTCAAAATCCTTTAAATGTAGTGCAAGTAAAAAAAAGAAGGAAAATAAAAACATAAAGTGAAAAAAAAAAAAAAAAAAAAAACAAAAAGTGGAAAAATAATATTTATTTTTCACAAACAAAAGTGCCAAAATACAAAAATACATAAATAAATAAGGAAGAAAATCTACACGAAGGTGAATGAATATCACTGTAGATCTTCCTCGGCATATAAGTTTAATGAATATAAACTTCCGCCACTAACAAGCAATAAGAATAAAAATAAGAATTCTTGAGCAGCACGACCATTAAAACCGGTTGGCTCTTGACATATTTGTGTACGCCTAGTGCCTGAATATCACTAGTAGCTACAAAGTCAACAAGATTATTTGTTCTAAATTGCATAAAAATAAAATTTAATAAAAAAAAAAAAAAAAAAAAAACATTATCAACACAACTACGAAGGATAAGGCAGCGGACAGCGAGGGAACCATGATATACATTCTGTTCTTGGTACAAGCGTGAGTAAAGACTTATAAAAAAAAAAAAAAAAATTTTATACAAAATTATAAATAAATAAAAAAAAAAAAAGAGGCAAAGCAAAAATGGTATTCAGGAATTAGTTCTAAGTATCCAATATTCGCAACATATATATGGTAACGTGCATAACAAACAAAATTTTATTGTTTAATAATTAACATAATCAAATAAAATTTACCCTTTTGATGCAAAAAGAGAAGAATTCAAAAATCCTTAGGTTCCTCCCGTATAGAAAAGGAACTTCTAGAAGCAGGAGTTTACCTTGCATTACAGAAGAAATAATAATAGAAAACATTGCTCGAAGTAAAATGAATACTAATAACACAGCAAGCACCTCTCAGCCTAACCAACCTTTTGTTAATAACCCAATAACAGGGCAACCAGTAAACATGACACCCACACCAACCGACATTTTTTCACAAATGAGAATCCCCGACCCCATTAATCAGCTACCAAATTTTAGTGGAGGTAGTCACCTACTCCACGAATTTATCAATAACGTCGAAGAAATTCTTTTGTTCATAAGAGGAACAGATCAGACACCATACGGTCAAATTCTTTTAAGAGCCATTCGAAATAAGGTAATAGGAGAAGCTAATGAGGTTTTGAATATGTATGGCACTCCGCTCGTTTGGGATGAAATAAAGAACAACCTTAGACTACACTATTCAGACAAAAGAACAGAAACATCTTTAATCAGGGATCTACATAACCTTAGCCAAGCAGGCCAACAAGTGGAAAAATTCCACAACCAAATAATAGAAATCCAATCGGCATTAAACAACAACGTTCTTCTTCAGGAAACTGATCCAAATGCAGTGTCTTCCAAAAAACTACTCTACGCAACTATGTGCCTAGACTGTTTTTTGACGGGCTTAGATAACCCGCTAGGACAGGCTGTTAGGGCGTCAAAACCAAACTCTTTGGCTGAAGCTATGAATTATTGCATCAAAGAGCAAAACATATACTATCAAAGAAAAGCAAAGTCACCTCATTCCTCTTATACACCATATCAAAAACCAAACTTTCAGCCAAGATACCAACCAAACTACCAACAAAATTACCAACAGAACTACCAACAAAATTACCAACCCAACTACAACAAGCCCAATCCCCAATTCAGACCAAGAAACCAAAACTCCGGACCGATAACCCGATATAACAACCCATTTCATGACGGCAGGAAGATCTACCAAAATCAGAACAACTTTAGGCAGGGGGGCTTCCACCCACCACAAAACGCACAAACTAACTATGGTCAAGGGTATGCTCAAAGAGACAACGTACCACAAACTTCCAATTACAACCAACCCCAACAACTTGCTATTAAGTCTACCCCTAGCTCAAGGTCTAGAATGCAGAGAGTTGAAATGCACTATTCCGAGCCACACTCTGTAATCACAGAAGAAACCGACCATAGTCACGAAGACATGGTGGAGCTAACTAACATCGAAGATTTCGAAGCCAATAACGAAAGTGAAAATTTTCAACGGCTTGCCTACCAAAACCCACCGGATATTTAAATTCCGCCAGGTTTGGTCGCACACTGCCCTACATACTTATTGCTTCTAACTTTGGCAGACCCCTTAGATTCCTCATAGATACAGGGGCCACAGCATCTTTTCTCAACCCTGAATTTATCTCCCCAAACCATAAGAAAGTCTGTCCGATGATCGAAATAAAAACCGTTCTTAGTCGGCACTTAATTTCAGAAAAAGGAGTGTTTGCAATCTTCGAAGAATTTAAAGAAAAAGGGAATTTCGAGTTCCTCGCATTTAAATTTCACCATTTCTTTGATGGTCTAATCGGATGGGACCTTATAAGACAATTAAAAGGCCATATTGAGTCCGATACACTAAGACTAACCACACCAAACGCTTCTCTACCCATATATCTGAAAGACAATGTTAACCAAAAGCTTTACCATATCCAAGCTAAGTCAAAGATCGTGATACCTGTACCGGTAACATTAGAAAACGACGAGTTCATTCAAGACAGAGTCCAAGTGCTAGATAATGTTTTTATCTCACCAGGCCTGTATAAAGCAGAAAATTTCGTCAGTTATATGGAAATCTGTAACGATTCCGAGACAGACAAATCAATTCTATTCGAGGAACAGCTAGAGGTACATAAATATGAAAGTTCCGATTTTATCGAGTTTCATAATATAGGCGTAGAACAACCAAACACAAACGATGACGCAGAAATAAGAAACCTTATCCCTTTGGAAGGGCTTAACACAGAAGAAAAGAAGAAACTTCTAAAACTTTGCAAAGAGTATAAGGAAATTTTTTACAGGGAAGACCAAAACCTAACCTTCACTAACAAGGTAAAACATAAAGTTAGAACAACCAACGATGAACCCATCTATACAAAGACTTATAGATACCCTTACATCCACAAAGAGGAAGTTTGTAAGCAAATAGATAAAATGCTCAAGCAGGGCATAATAAGACCAAGCTATTCTCCTTGGAGTGCACCAGTGTGGATAGTTCCCAAAAAACTAGACTCAAGTGGCATCCGCAAATGGAGATTGGTCATTGATTATAGAAAGCTCAACGAAAAATCTATATCAGACCGCTACCCTATTCCAAACATCAACGATATATTCGACAAATTAGGGCGTTGCATCTACTTTTCCACTCTCGATCTTGCCAGCGGATTCCATCAAATAGAAATGGATCCAAATGATATCCCCAAAACAGCATTTTCTGTAAAAGGCGGACACTTCGAATACGTTAGAATGCCATTCGGGTTGAAAAATGCCCCAGCCACTTTTCAGAGAGTCATGGACAATGTGCTCCGAGATCTTATAGGCAATACCTGCCTTGTTTACATGGATGACATTATTGTCTTCTCAACATCGCTCGAAGAACACATACTAAAATTGGGCAAAGTTTTCGAAAAATTGAAACAAGCCAATTTTAAGGTCCAGCTGGACAAATCTCACTTTTTGAAAAAAGAAATTGGATTTCTCGGTCACATCGTCACAAAAGACGGTATAAAACCTAATCCAGAAAAAATCAATGCTGTCAAAAATTTCCCAATCCCAAAAACCCAGAAAGACATAAAATCCTTTCTTGGACTTGTTGGATACTACAGGAAGTTTATCAAAGATTTTGCTAAACTTACAAAACCATTAACAATTTGTTTGAAAAAAGGTCACAAAGTTAACCATACGACCGAATTCGTCAAATCATTTGAACAGTGCAAAAACTTACTGTGCAATGATCCTATTTTACAACATCCAGACTTAACAAAACCTTTTGTTCTAACAACCGACGCAAGTAATTTTGCAATGGGAGCAATTCTCTCTCAAGGAACAATTGGTAGCGACAAACCAATCTGCTTCGCAAGTCGAACCCTATCCGAAACAGAAACACACTACTCAACAATCGAAAAAGAACTTCTCGCAATCGTCTGGGCGACCAAATACTTTCGTCCATACCTCTTTGGACGAAAATTCACTATAGTCACAGATCATAAGCCCTTGATGTGGCTAATGAATGTCAAAGAAACAAATTCCAAACTTGTCCTATGGAGGCTCAAGCTTGAAGAATTCGATTACGACATAGTCTTTAAGAAAGGCAAAAATAATACAAATGCGGACGCCTTAAGTCGAATACGAATGGAAGCTAATTTCAGCGATATCCATTCGACACTAGGTATTTCAGGTAGTACGGTACACTCAGCGGACGAAAACTTAAATGATGGCATTCCTATCTCGGAAAAACCATTTAACGAATTCAACATTCAGCTCCTTTTCGAACATGACGACCGCTCACAATTTATAAACCTTACCACACACAAAGGCAAACTCAGAAGAATCTTTAGAGAAAAGAATTTTACTGAGAATAGCATAACCGAACTGTTGAAAAAATACCTTAAACCAAATAAAACAACAGCTATATTTGCCCAAGACAACATATTCAAACTAATACAGTCCTCCTACTCGAAGTATTTTGCAAATACAAAAATATACAAAATAACTAGATGTACCCAGATGGTGGACGATTTAACTGACAACGACGAACAGGACAAGATTATACAACAATACCACAAAAACAGCAACCACAGAGGAATAGAGGAAACTTATAAACACCTTCAACGATCGTATTATTTTCCACAAATGCGATTAAAAATATCCAAGATCATAAACAGTTGCGACGTCTGTCAAACCCTCAAATATGACAGACAACCGCAATTTATTATTTTCAAAAAACCAGAAATTCCGGAAAAACCCTTACATATTTTACACATTGACATCTACTCGATTAACCACAAACAAATCCTCACTATTATTGACAAATTTTCGCGCTTCGCAGCGGGCTACACTCTTGACACAAGAAGTAGTATTAGTGTACTCAAAGCACTTAAAACATTCATTTCTACCCATGGACCTCCACGAAAATTAGTTTGCGACCAAGGATCAGAATTTTCGTCTCAAATTTTCAAAGACTTCTGTAAACAATATAACATCGAGTTACATATCACGTCTTTCCAACAATCTTCGAGCAACGCTCCAGTAGAAAGGCTCCACTCCACCCTTACCGAAATATATAGAATCATTCTGGCGGAAAGAAAAACTTCAAAACTTTCACATGACCACGATGATGTACTTACGGAAACATTTATTACATACAACAATTCCATTCACTCAGCCACAGAGAATACGCCATTTGAGATTTTTTCAGGCAGAACTATTGAATTCGAAGAATCAGCCGAATTTAATAACGTTCATGAATATCTTAAAAAGCTCAACGAATACAAAGAAACACTCTACCCAAAAATCAAAGAGAAAATAGATAAAGTGACAAGTCGCAGAATAGAAAGGCTAAACGCCGACAGACAAGAACCCATTAAACTTAACCAAAATGAAGAAGTATACAGGAAAGAAAACAGACGTAACAAAATAACGCCAAGATTTTCAAAGCATAAAGTAAAAGAGGATTCTAAGCTGACTTTTATATCACATAAAAATCAAAAAATCCATAAATCAAAAATAAAGAAACGCACAAAAAAAGAACCATAAAAAAAAAAAAAAAAAAAAAAAAAAAAAAAAAAAAAATATATATATATTAATAATAAATACACACATATATATATTTTACTATAAGAAAAGAAACAAAATCATATTTTATTATACTAGTATAAGCACTTTTTATTATATTCGTGGTCAGAATATCTAACGAAAATTATATTTTTAACATTTTAGCATTTGGCTAACACTGGGACAAAACATAGACGTCCAGACCATACACAATGACACGACAGCAATAGAAGTAAAACTTGGAAAAGGCAGAATCATAAATTCTTATAAAAACTTGATTCATATAATCAACACTACAGCAATTGAAAAGAATATCGACGACATTTCACAAGTGCTAGAAACATTTGAACAAGACGATGACCCTAACATCCAACAAATAGTAACAACAATACGATTAAAACAAAAAGGACTCTTTACGAAATTTCAAAACATTCTCCCCATACAAAGGAAGAAAAGAGGCCTTATTAACGGACTAGGCTCAGTAATAAAAATTATAACAGGCAATATGGACGCGACGGACGCTTTAGAAATTAACAATAATCTGAAGAAAATTCAAGATTCTCAGACAAACTCAAATAAACAATTTGACTTACAGAATGAACTAAATATATTCGTCTCTAAACAACTTTACAACATAACAGAACATATTAACAGGGAACAACAAATCATTTCAACCTACATTAACGGAAATTATAACAACAACGATAATAGAATAAGAAAGACTGAAGAAGACATACAAAAAATCCAATACTTATACAGACTGGGGTACAACATAGACATCCTCCATGGTCATATTAACGACATTGCAGAAAGTATCATTTTAGCTCGACTTAACATAATATCCAAATTTATTCTAAACGAGGACGAGATACAGACAATATACAATGCACTTATCAGGGAAAATATATCAATAAAATCCACCGACCACATATATGAATTACTCGAGTTACAAGCATTCTATAACAGCTCAAATATAATATTTAACATAAAAATACCAGTAGTCTTAAGCGAAGAATATACATTTGCCCATCTGATACCAATGCCTTTAAACAAAACGAAATTTATAATATCACCAAATTATATTGCTTATAACAAACAAAAAATAAAGTCTTACAAGCGGCCATGTCCAAGAATAGAAAACGTATATTATTGTTTGGAGACTTACGAGACAACATCAGCAGAAGAATCCAAATGCATCGGCAACATCATAAACAACAAACAACCAACATGCGACATTATTGACAAGGACATCATCCCATCAGTCACCCAACCCGAGAAAAACATCGTCCTCCTCTATAATTTACCAAAAACACTAATTCAGCCTTCTTGCAGAAACCCATTCTACATAGAAGGGACAGCAATCATCCACCAATCAAACTGCTCCATCGAAATCAACAAGATCATCTATGAAGGAACTCCAATGGTCTTCTTTGAAGCCTCAGACGTCAAGCTGCCAACCCATCCAGCTTTACAAGTAAACACCACAACACAAAAACTTTCACTCGACAAACTCCACATCTCGATCGGCAAGAACAACCTGGCAATGCAGTACTTCCGACAGACATCGGCGGTTCACCACTCAACCGCTTACGCACTAGCTTCTTTGTTAATCATCGGAGTAGCTATAATAGCTGTCATACGATTCCGTGGAACTACTACCTTCATTCCTACCTTTACGGCAGAAACCATCGCTCCGGCCTCATCCTTCTGGCCCTCGCTTTACTCTAGGGGGGGAGGAGTTACCGCTTCGCTCCACCCTACACCCACAGACCCAGCACCACCAAAGCCTCCACGTGCATAGCACATTAACCCGATGACAACAACAACAACTGTTGGCCCAATTATGGTACAACAATCCCGGATGTGTTTATACACAAGACACCTAGCCAACAACAACAACAACAACAACAGCAGTTGACCAAACTGCAACGCAGCGATCCGCTGACAACAGCAGTCCAGCGGCCACCATGGGCTGACGCAGCGTGTCGGGTTCCACCGAGCCGCCGCATTCAGCGGATGCAAGCCAGCTGCTGTGTCAGCACTTTTGGCAATACTTTAAGCTTTGTATCTGTATTTATAATTCTTAGAATTTTAATTGCTTCGCTGTGACGAAGCTTAGGGCTATATATATTAACAAAAGAGACATAATAAATCAGTTTCTTATGAGAATTCCAAATTGACGGTCTCGTTATTCGGGGCGGTACATAACTCACGCGGTTGTTGCAGTAGTTGCATGTGAAAACGTGTTTATTCGTGGAGACGACTTGGGAGAATGCAGCGAGAGATTTTTGGTTGGCTTAATTGCATTCAGTCGTTCCAAAACTTCTACTCTAGAAGTAAGAAATGTGTTGAGTTGATCCCAGGTTGGCAATTCCTTTCGGGAGTCAAGAGATTGCTCCCAGAGAGAGAGGGTTAACTCTGGAAGCTTAGAGGAGCAATGATAGACAAGAATGGGATTCCAATCTGAGGTTGAGATACCTTGAGCTGAAAGTACAGCTAAACAATTGCTAATGGTAGCTTGAATTCTTTGAATATCTTTGTCATCCTCTTTTGAGATTCGTTCGATCGCGAATAGGTGTTTGAGCTGAGTATCTACGAGAAGCCGTTTGTTTTCGTAGCGCTTGCTCAAGGCGTTCCACGCAGGCTGAAAATTTTCATCGCAGAGTTGAAATTGCTTGACGATGATACTAGCTTCACCGAGAGTTTTGTGCCTGAGGTGATACAATTTTTGAGCAGGAGTCAGCTTTGGATGAGTGTCATAAACCGCTGTGAACATGTCTCTGAAGGCAGGCCAATCTTCATAATTGCCGCTAAATGGTTCAGTGTCACAGGGTGGGACTTTAATGCACGAGTTGAAAGCGGAATTGTTGAACAACGAGGTAGAGTTAAAATTATTTTGAAAGGAAGAAAGAACTGGGAGTTCTGCTACGAGATCTTTGAGAAGAGCTTTAACACGGTAAAACTCGTTTTCGCACTCGTTGAAATTTTGTGCCGCGCTATTTGTAAATTCAGGTGTGATGGCTGCGTCATCTGAAGTCATAGCCTTGCGGAAATCATGATCAACTTCGTTGAATAGTTGATCCAATCGCGCTAATCGTTCCGACAGGACTGATTCGCGTTTGTCGATACAGAAACTTTCTGATTTCGAGCAGAAATTTAAGAATCTGTCGGCCGAGAATGTGAAGCTTCGAACGAGAGACATTTTTTAATGGGGTTTGATTCGAGAACTTGGATGATATAGAAATAGAGCACGCGTTCGGGTTGCGTGGAGTTATGTTTGTTATGTGAAACGCAAATAGGTAAATATTTTGTAATGTGTTTGTAAGATGTTTGAGTGTAATATGTGAATATAAATGTTCCAATAATGTGAATTTTTATTTGTGTGTGTGTTAAATCGAAAAAAACTTCGAATGTTTACGTGTGTGTGCGAAAGTATGTTAAAATCCAAAAAATTTTTGAATGTATGTGTGTGCGCAAAATACAAAAGGGTTAATGTATGTATATGTATGTGTACACATCCAAAAATATTTTAATTTTACTGTGTCCAAATCCAAAACAAAATGTTACTTATGTGTGCAAAAATCCAAAAAAAAATTTGAGTTTTATTATGTGTTCAAATCCAAATCGAATTTTAATTTAAATATGTGTGTGCAACTTCAAAAATTTTAATGTTACTATGTGTGTGCATGAGCAAAAATGTGTGTTTAGATGTGTTTATAAATTTGAAAAAAATCCAACAAATATTTATATGTATGTGTGCGCAAATATGTATGTTAAAATATGAGTGATACTCCCAAATGTGTGTGTGCGAATAAAATTTGAGTTATGTGTGTGTACCAAACAATATGAAAATACAATAAATAATTGTAACACTCACTTTTGCTTTGAGACTTTTCAGTTGGTTTTATTTTATTTAATTTTTGTTGACCAACTTTTTGCACAACACGAACAATTTTTTTTTTTTTTTTTGGGTGTGTGATTTTGTCACTATTCAATTTTTGCACTGATCATGTAAATGTAAAGTTGAGGTTACGTACGTATGTATTACCCCGTTTATACGCACAGTACGCGTATTTATATTACCGTGGTAAAAAACTTACCACTGTTTATACGTGTAGCTCAAAAGCAACTCTGTGCGAGGGAGTTGCCACATGGGTAGGATTAATTAAATATGTCAAACATTTAAAATTGTCAAATGAGTGAGGAAAAATTAATTATTTGCATGAGGCAAAGCCAGGAGCGGGCATCAAACTTTGTGCGTCGTTGCATGGAAAGGAGGCATTCGCGCATGATGGAAATTATAAAAAATTGTGTTGCCAGATCGACGCATATTACTTTATCCTGGTAGACAAAAATTTTCAGGGTAACTTATCACGATAACATTTATTCGCGTATAAGTGTTTATATTGACAAATACGCGGTAAGTTACCGCGTATTTCGCCACATATAAACGGGGTATATGTGTGTGTGGGTGTATTTTTGCACGTGTTTCACTGGTTTTTTTTTTGTTTTTGTTTTTTTTTTTCACAAGAAAAATTTTTACAACCTTACCCTTAAGACTTCGGTTGTTTATAGGGGGAGTTCGAGGTGCAGCTCTTTAGTTGGATGTCCAAGTAGGATCTGGGCGGATTGCTGTTGGTAAGCTGATGCTGCACTTCTGATCCAGTGGGTGCAGAAATCCAAGATTTGCTGGTTTCACAGTTGACGTCGAAGGACCATGAAAAGCTTTGGGTTTAGGTGGATGCTGCCAGTTAGGTATGGCAGATCTGAAAAGAAGGCCAAGTGGGATCTGGCCAAAGGTGTGTTTAAGAAAGTGGGTGTTGTGTGGTGTGCCAAACTGGGTGGCTAACGCAAGTTGTTGTTGTTGTTGTTGCTGCTGCCAAACTGGTATGGCAAGCGACAGGTTGATGGCCAAGTAGGGTTAGGCTGCTCCAAAAAGGGATAACAAAAACGACGAGGTCTCCAAAGTGCGTCTTCTTCGCAGAGATATATTCAAAAAGTGTAGTCAAGCTTAAACTATTTACATATACACTTAAATCTACTAACGCGTTTTCTTCGAGGGTGCGCAGCTCTTAGCACTAGTTCGCGTTCATGTTTGGTATGTTCCATTTGTACTTCATATTTAAATTTACTCCTTAAAATCTACTTATTGGCTTACGCCAACATGTATATATAAATTTCGTTTATCCCTTTTTCTTTATTTGATATATATTCTCGTACTCAAATACCGAGTTCAATTTATGTTACTTTTAAAATAGGATTTTTAGGCTAATTTCAATATGGATAAAATTAACTATCGTTCCTTGAATAAATCATGAATTCTTTTGTTAACTTTGAAATGGAAATCTAAGTTCTTTTCCACGGTCCGTCGCCAGTACATATAACTAATGCCATACCAAATTAAATAATCTTGTAACAGATTTATATAGGGGCAATAATTCAATATTCCTACCTTTATTGTCATGGTCGGGTGGGAACAGACTATGGTACAACAACATCTCAGATACCCTAGATGCTGACATATAAATGCTAAAGCGCCTTCTTTTAAAAACAGAGTAATAGTAGTTGCCACGATTCTTTTGATGTGTATAGTGCACTTTGATATTGTGATGGTGTGCCGTATGGCAGGAGGAGGTAAGAACCCTACCCAATCCTGCGAGCTAAGTTAGAGCATAGCTAGAAGTGCACGACCTCCGACTCTTGTCCATACAATAACTTATGGGTATATAGATTCCCCAATCTATCATATTCCATCGATTTGTACGCATAGGAAGTGAGCGCGCGACCGCTACGCCATTAGGAACCCAATAAAGAGGCCGAAGCGAAATCTACGAAAACGAACCCTCATGCGTACATCTCACCCTATAGTTTGAATAGCCGAACACCGGCCTCCCACACGCTACACAATTGGGGCCCAACGTGGGGCCCGAATACAAGAAGTTTGATAAAATAAAAATCCTTTGTTTGAGCAGTTACAATTGAGCAGCTAACGCTACACAATTGATGCCGGAACTTAAGGCAGAAACAAGCCTGATTAGCGAACAGAAAGTCTTATTCAGCCTCGCGGCAACCGCTCTAAGGTATTCCCTCCACATATTTCTAGTTTACTTTTAGTTTCCAACAATAAAGTAAAAATTTTGAGATGTAGTAATTTGGTAATGGATCTCGACTCTTGGAAATGCGATTGCAATTCTATTTCTTTTGCGGATTGGTCGACCAGAGCGAACCGTTGCTTTTATTTACTTACATGGTTGAAATTATATATCTTTAGGTTAAACTTTGTGTTAGCATTTGATATCCGTATTTGGAAATGCAAGTCTCTGTAGAAACTGCGGTTACTTGACCTATACAGAAATCTTTGTGCTATGCAAATCTACAATAGCCCAAATAACTTACAGTAAATACGGCCCTTTAGCGTTAATTTGATAAGCATCAATTGGTATGAAATTTAGTTTATTGGAAAGTGGCGGACCATTATTTTATGATATTTTGATAAAAATTTAAACATGCCTGTTCAGCGTAGTGAAGAAAACTTGTTGGATATTATGAAAGAGCATGACCCATTCTGTGGCATTTATCACTAAGTTATTAATAGAAACGATTCGATAGCGACATCTCCATGCAATCACACCCTTCAACATAAATGTATAGAAGAATGGTTACAAACTAATCCTACTTGTCCAGTGTGTAAGAAAGCCTGCTCAGTACAGCAGCTAACGCTGAAAAACACCTCATTGGCAATAGAGTTAAGAGACGCAGAAGGTCCCCTTGAAGACAGACGAAACAGTCTTCCTGTAGAAAGTCAAGACCGTCCTTCGTTAGTAGGCAATTCGATCAAAACGAATAGAGGTAGAGGAGCAACACCCAGACGAGGGGTACAGTCACGAGCAATGCAACGAAACAACTCGAACTCCTCTTCTGCTCAACAAAAACAGAACAAAGACAGTCGAATTCATGATCCGATGAATCGAACGGAAGTAGCGAATTTGGTTCAGACCTGTTTACAAGCTCAGCAGAATAGCTTGCTGCAAAATATCACAGTAGCTATGAATGCATCCATAGAACAGGCCATTCAAACTCAAATGGCATCCTTGAATTTAGGTCGTTCCGAACAATTTTTTACCCAACCTAGACCCCGAGTGTCTGTTAGCCACAATCATTCGAATTCAGCTGTTATATCAGACAATCCTGGAAGTAACCGAGAGATTAACGAATCTTTATCGGCCTCTAGGGCACAATCTCACATCCCTCCTGAAAAAGTTCCCAGCATTATACAAAGCTGGCGCTTGAAATTTGATGGTGCAAGAGACGGCATGCGAGTCGAAGATTTCTTGTACCGAGTGCGTTCACTTACTGCACAAAACTTAGGCAGCACAAACTTTTTGCAGGAAAGGCAAACGAGTGGTTCTGGAAGTTCCATCGCTCTTTTCCTGGATTTAATTGGTTATCTATTTGTGAAGAGTTTAGAAAAAAATTTGAAGATATGGACTCTGATATGGACATCTGGGAAATAATCAACTCCAGAAAACAAAATGAGCAAGAGTCTTTCGACGATTATCAATTTGCTGTTGAAAACTTGATAGGTCGTCTCCGAAATTCCATCTCAGAGCAATCATTTGTACGTATTTTGATACGTAATTCCAAATCTACGCTTCGATATGAGTTAATGCATTTGGGAATTACGACTTTAGCTCGGTTGCGAGAAGAAATTCGAACACACGAGCAATTCTTTAAACACGTTCGGTCACAACCTTTAAAAGCAAAGTTTCCACACTGTGCTCAGAGTCTGAAGATCTATCAGATCAAGAAATATCTGAGGTTCAACGCAAACGTATGTTATGTTGGAATTGTGACCAAGCAGGTCATCGATTTGACGATTGTCTAGAAGCGAGGACCGTGTTTTGCTTTGGTTGTGGGGCCAAAAACACCTTTAAGCCCAAATGTAGAAAGTGTAACCCGGCGGAAAACCGCAAGCGGGATGCGCAGAATACCAACACTCTGTCGCATCCAGCCACAACAAGCCATTGATGTTGGACGTTTATTCTCAAACCCAGACCTCACAGTCACCGGTTTTGAGCAATTCAGTTCCTAACGAACAACCCGTATCACATCAAACCTCAGGCTTAAATCCTTTTCTACCATTACACGTACGGTTACTTAATTATAAATCGGCGCGTGAACGAATCTTTGGAAACATAGATTTCCTTAAATTACAACCGAAACCCAGACGTTCAACTTCTCGATTAAGATTGTTTTGGAGAAATGTGCGTTCTATTCGGTAAAAGTTAATTTCAGCCATATTTCTTAGCTCGGACAATCGCCTTTATACCGAAATTACTATTGAAGCTAAAAATTATGTAGCCCTGCTTGATTCCGGCGCTACTATAAGCTGCCTCGGCGGGAATGCAGCAGCTGAATTTTGCAATGACAGCAAGCTTACCAAGTGTACAGGTAGAGAAAAAACTGCGAATAACTCTGAATGTGCTGTGATTGGAAAACTGGTCACAAACATTACCTATCGCAGTCAAACCAAGACCATTGAATTTTATGTTATACCCGGATTAAGTCAAAATGTTTACTTAGGTATAGATTTTTGGAAATCCTTTGGATTGCTCCAAAACGTATTAAATCCTTCAGTTTCAGAGCTCGATGTGGGCAAAGATGACTGTAAGGAGAGTCCAAAATTGCACACTTTGACACCCAGTCAACAAGTTTCATTAGATCAAGTGATCTACAAAATCCCTGCATTTGAAAAGGAAGGTCTTGGCCGAACCCATTTAATTGAGCATTGCATCGATGTGGAAAATGCCCAACCCGTCAAACAAAGGCATTGGCCAATCTCACCGGCAATTGAAAATTTGATGTTCGCCGAAGTTGACAAAATGTTGGCCATGGACATCATAGAAGAGACAAATAGTCCATGGAGTAGCTACTGCGTATTGGTTAGGCGAGGAGACAAAAAAAGGCTTTGCTTAGACTCGAGAGTAGTCAATCAGTTCACACGAAAAGACGCCTACCCGCTTCCCCATATAGACGGTATCTTAAGCCGTCTTCCTCCTGCTCGCTTCATAACGGGATTAGACATGAAGCATGCCTTTTGGCAGATTCCTTTAGAAGAAAAGTATACGGCATTTAAGATTCCGAATAGGCCTCTCTACCAATATAAGGTTATGCCTTTCGGACTGTGCAATGCACCGCAAACCTTATGTCGTCTTATGGATCTTGTAATCCCTCCCCATTTGCGTACCAGAGTTTTCGTTTATCTGGACGATTTGCTTATTTTGTCTGACGATTATGAGTCTCGTATCCGTTTGTTGGAAGAAGTCGCCCTATGCTTACGCAAAGCCAACTTGACAATTAATGTTGCAAAGTCGAAATTTTGCATGCGTGAAATAAAATATTTAGGTTTCATAATTGGCTACGGTGAATTAAAGACAGACCCCGGTAAGATTCAAGCGATAAACGAATTCCCTGTCCCTAAAAACGTGAAGCAACTTAGACGCTTCCAAGGTCTTTCAGGTTGGTATCGGCGATTTGTCGAAAATTATGCCAGCACTAGCCATCCTTTGACCGAACTCTTGAAAAAGAATCAACCTTTCGAGTGGAATGACTCAGTTTCTGAAGCGTTCGAAAAGTTGAAGGGAAAACTAACTTCAGCACCTATTTTGAGAACTCCCAACTTTTCCCAGCCTTTTATTTTGTTATGCGACGCTAGTTCCTACGGACTCGGTTGTGTTTTGGCACCAGAAAATGAAGACGGCGTAGAATTGCCCATAGCATATATGTCGGAGAAGTTGACGAAAGCACAGCGTAACTACACAGTTACTCAGTTAGAATGCCTCGCTGTAATAAAAGGAGTTAAGAAATTTAGAGCGTATATCGAAGGTCAGGACTTTACCGTTGTAACTGACCATGCTTCTTTAAAATGGCTCATGGATCAAAAAGATCTTACAGGTAGACTAGGCAGATGGGCAATGAAATTGACAGGATACGGATTAAAGATAACACGCCGTAGTGGCTCTCAAAATGTTGTAGCAGATACGCTGTCTCGGCAAAACGAGTTGGAAGTATCTGAACTGGCTGAATTAGGACCGATAGTAGATCTAGCTTCACGTGAATTTTATTCGCAAGAGTATCTAGACCTAATCGAACGAATCAAAACAAATCAATCAAAACTACCTGATCTTCGAATCATAGACAATCTCGTGTACAAACGAACCGAGTATGCAAAGGGCGAAAGCGTTCAAGATGCGCAAACGAGGAAGTTGTGGATACCTTCCGGCCTGACTCAGGAGATTTTGTTTCGAGCACACGATGCGCCTGATGCAGCACATTGTGGTACAGGAAAAATGATCCATAAACTGAAACGATTCCTTTTCTGGCCAGGCATGGTGACTCAGATTCGTGATTATGTTGCTAAATGTTCCGTTTGTCGTACTACTAAAAGTCCAAATACAGTACTTAGACCACCAATAGGCAAACCTATTATTCTGAGAGACCGTTTCAAAAACTGTATTTAGATTTATTAGGTCCATATCCTAGGTCCAAATGTGGAAATATCGGTTTGCTGATCATAGTGGATCACAACAACAAGTTTCATTTTCTGCACCCCCTAAAGAAGTTTACATCTCATCGTATCTGCGAGTTTCTAGAAAGAAAACCAAATATTCTACACTTTTGGCGTTCCAGAAGTTGTATTAACGGATAACGGATCCCAATTCCGTTCTGGAAAGTTTGAATCCTTTTTGACTCGTTTCGGCGTAGGCCATGTTTGCACGGCAATCTATTCACCACAGGCAAACGCTAGCGAAAGGTTGAATAGGTCAGTGTTAGCAGCCATTCGTGCATACATCGGTTCCGACCATTCAAACTGGGATACCCATCTCAACGAAATTAGTGGCGCTCTTAAAGCAAGTGTCCATCGGAGCACCGGTTATGCCCCTTATTTCTTAGCATTTGGTCAACATATGATCGTAAATGGCAAAGACTATGAACTTCTCAGAAAACTAGATTTGCTGACGGAAGATACGCAAGTTCAAAAACCCGATGCAATGCAGATGATACGTAAAAAGGCTAAGGATAATGTATCTGCTGCGCATGAAGTGAACGCTAGGGTATGTAATTTGAGGAGCAGGACCATACAGCTGAAAGAAGGTGACGTAGTTTACGCTCGTAATTTTGCACAGAGCAATGCCTCCAAGAAGTTCAGTGCTAAACTTGCTCCCACTTTTGTTAAGGTTAAAGTTAAGAAGAAAGTGAGTCCATCGTACTACGAATTGATTAATGATGCAGGCAAATCATTAGGTATTTATTATCTGAAAGACATCCAAGTTCAATTGTAAACCTGTCCTTATTCAGTTAATGTCCTCTCTAGTAAGACTCTCGCTGCATTAACTGTGGTGTAGTGTCCAGTTTTTATCAGTGTAGTTCAAATTGTAAGACAGCCTAAATTAATATGCATCACCCTGTTTAATTGTCTTAGCGACCCAAAGAGCGTACACACATACAAATACAATTTGGCGTTTGTCTATGCATGCGTCTCTCTCTCGCTCTCTCTCCAGTTTGGATTGCCGTTGCTTCTAGCAAATTCCTTTTCAACGCGCTCTCAGCACGTTAGGTGGAAGGCAAACGAAAGAATAATTTGATTTTGTTACACAATGAACTGTGTGAATAGTTAATTTTACTGCAAAATTTTTAAGATTTGTGAAATGCATTTTGTTGTTGGATGCCTCAACTGTACCGACAGTAGTCTAACTGCAAAAATTGTAAAAAATGTTTAAACAAATTTTGTTGTTACATCAATTAACTATGTATATAGTTAATTCAACTAAATTTATTTTTAAGGTTTTTTATTAAAATTTATTTTGTTTTTGCATGGACAACTGTACCGACGTAAGTCTACCTGCAAAAATTGTAAATATTTTAAATGTATTTTATTGTTGCATTAATTGACTGTGTCTACAGTAACTATTACCGCAAAAATTGTAAGAATTTTTTCAGAAAGTTCTAGTCCCTCAGTTTGTAAGACGTTCCAATTTTGTTGTTGTATTGAGGAACAACTCGTCAAAAAATCAAAACGTTAAGCGCATATGTGTGTGTGCAACTTCAAGATTTTTCTATGCAAGAGACGATTTGAGTGAGAGAGAGGGAAGAGGCACGCGTCAAACGCAAAAAACAAGGGCAGTTAACGAAGCGCCTCCTTTTCTTGGTTTTCTTTTTCGGTGCTTAATTTGTATTTTAATACCCTAGTTATTGCAAGTCATATCTGACAGTAAAAAGTATGTGTACAAATATATTTATAAACCATAAATAAATTGTAGATTTCGAGGTATAAAATAAAAAGTTATTATACGTCTATAATAACCAGTTGATGAGCTAAAGATCCTTCTGGATGAGTGGGGTTTAAGCCACATGTTTTTGGAACTAAATGGTGAGTATTAAATAAATAACAAAATCTGCAAAATGGTTTTATGTGAAAGTGTAAACTGCTAAATAACAAATCACAAAAAAAGACGCCAAGTGTAAAAAAACGAAGCCAACAGAATAAATTCACATATATGCAACTATACATACATACATAAGTATTTTAAGAAAAATTACAAAGTTTATTGTATTTGTAACATATACTTACATCAGTGGCAAACAATTAAATCACATTTTAGCTACTTATGTACATACATATACATAAGTGCGTGGCAACCTGTACTAAATTAAGAGCAGCGCAACGCTTAAAAAAGACCCGGCCGGCTCATAGCCACTGGGGGCCGAGCGCATTCGTGTTTTCACACAGACGTGAGCCGAAGTCATGTCTGTGTGAAGAGGTGAGCACAGAAAAACTTGATTTTGTAAGTTAGTTGGCTGTCTACTGTGACATTTACTAGCACATGCTCATATTTCAGTCCTCTCCATTTGGCCGGCCTGGCTTAAAGTGTCGGTATGCGGCGTCAATGCGTCTGCGAAATTTGCTAGGCACATGTAACTTTGTATGTGTGCTTAGCAAACTGTCCGATATGGATAGCAGCGCAACGCGCCCTTAGGTTAGGCTAAATAGGCTGCTCGGTGGATGCTACAGCTACGACAGAAGTCGTTGTAGGGTACGTGCATCCTGCTGGCCAAATGACCTATGGTGCAGTGCTCCGCTAAGACTCCTATCATAGTCCAAATCCTGTTAAAGTGAAGGAGTTGGGAGGTTCCTTTGGGCGTTTATCTGGGCCAGAGGGATCGGGAGATGTGGCAACCAGGTGCAATGTCGTTCTGTTTTGGTTCTGGTTATCCTATGTATGTATCCTATGTAAACCTGATATTGTCTTTGGACGTCCATTACCGCTTGTGACGCGGGCTGCGCTGATCCGTTCCTTGCACACTCGTCCGCTCCCTTGTTGCCTGGTATGCCTGAGTGGCCAGGTACCCAGACGAGAGTTATGAATTTCAGCTGGATTTGGTTCAGGGCAGTCACTGTAATGCGGACAAGGTTACTATTGGTGGCGGGTGATGACAGAGCTTTAATAACGACCTGACTGTCGAAAAGGATTGATATGTTCCTTGGTGTTCCATCTAAGGTGTATATTAACTTCGATCACTGAATTACATAAAGTTTTTTTTACATAAATTTAAATAAATTACTGTTAAAACTGTTATTTTACTATATTTAGTATTTTTTAATAACTTCTAAAATTACAATTTTACTTTTGTAGATGAGTTAATCACAATAAAAACGCTACGATTTTTAACAGAGGCTGACCTGGCGCATTTATTTCGGAAATATAAATTAGGCGAAAAAATCGATTTTCGGAATAAGCTTTTTAAGTGGAAATGCCTTAAGGTAAACAAAATTAAAAAATAATTTGTTTGGTCAAGTTAACATACATATGTTCTAATAAAATTATTTCGTCCCTAGGGTTACGACAAAATTCAAAGCTGTCTGGATACGAATTCAAACATAACTGAAGATTATCTATCAACTGTCGGACTCCAGCGGGAATCGTCGGACAACAAAGGAGTCATTGTAAGAAATGTCACTGCTTAACAAAAACACAAATTAAATTAATGTTTGCTCTTTTTTTAAAGGACTTCCAACGCATTTTATTTGATCACCCTGCTGGCGACTTTGTGCAACGTGTGTTTCTAGAGCACAAATGATCCAGCTCGTAAAATTTTAATAGAGGCCATCGTGACGTGGAATTTGAAACACAAAATTAAACTTTCCAAAATCGACTTCCAGCATATTTCTGTGGAGATTGAGATAAAATTTAAAGACGACAAGGTAAAATTCCTAAAGTGAACCCACTTAATTATATTCTTGTGATCTCTATGCCTTCCAACAACATAATTTATATATTTGGGATTAGCTTGCAAATTGAATGTCCGTCTGTCTGTTTAGCACTTGGTTGTGGCGTAATCAGAAAACAACTTGGCACAAAGATAAAGATACAAAAAAAAAAGTTGTGAGTGTGGTTAACACTCACGAGGCTTTGATGTGAAACATGTTTATTGAAATAGTTTATATATACCGTGCGAAACGCCACGGCTGGCTTGGAAAACAGAGTTAGAAGCAGTGTCCCAGATCCCTGACCCCAGATACCAGACGCCCGATCCCTGAGCCCCCATATGAAATCCCAGATACCAGATCACTGATCTCTGGTCCCAGATCCCTAATCCCAAATCCCACATCTCTGATCCCTAATCCCTAATCCCAGACCCCCGATCCCAGATCCCTTGAGCCGAGATCCCTGATCTTAGATTCGTGTGCCCAGATCCCCCATCCCTGATCCCCCATCCCAAATCCCTGATCCGAGATCCCAGTCCCCTGATCCCAGATCCGAGATCCCAGATCTCTGATCCGAGATCCCAGATCCGAGATCCTAAATCACTGATCCCAGATCCCTGATCCGAGACCCCTGATCCCCCATCCCGAATCCCTAATCCTTGATCTCTGATCCGTGAGCCCAGATCCTCCATCCCTGTTTCCAGATCCCTGATCCCCCATTCCAAATCACTGATCCCTGATCCGAGATCCCAGACCCATGATTCCACATTCCAGATGCCTGATATAAGATCCCAGATCACTGATCCCAGATCCCTGATCCGAGACCCCTGATCCCCCATCCCAAATCCCAGTTGCCCCATCCCTGGTCCCAGATCCCTGATCCCAAATCCCTGATCCCACATCTCTGATCCATAATCCCAGACCCCCGATCCCAGATCCGTGAGCCCAGATCCCTGATCCCAGATCCGTGAGCCCACATCCGTAATCCCTAGTCCTTGATCCCAGATCCCTGATCCCCCATCCCAAATCCCAGTTGCCCCATCCCTGATTACTGGTCCCTGATCCCAAGTCCCTGATCCCACATCTCTGATCCCTAATCCCAGATTCACGATCCCAGATCCGTGAGCCCAGATCCCTGATCCCAGATCCGTGAGCCCAGATCCCCCATTCCTGATCCCAGACCCCTGATCCCCCATCCCAAATCCCAGATCCCTAATCCTTGATCCCAGATCCACCATCCCAAATCCCAGTTACCCCCTCCCTGGTCCCAGATCGCTGATCCCTGGTCCCGGATCGCTGATCCCAGATCCCAGATCCCTGATCCCAAATCCCTGATCCCACATCTCTGATCCCTATTCCCAGACCCCCGATCCCAGATCCGTGAGCCCAGATCCGCCATCCCTGATACCAGACCCCCATTCCAAATCCATAATCCCAGATCCCAGATCCCTAATCACAGATAACTGATCCCAATTCCCTGATCCGAGATCCCAGATTCCTCTTCTGTGCTAAACTATGCAATATGCAATATGCTATATGCAATATGCAATATGCAATATGCAATATGCAATATGCAATATGCAATATGCAATATGCAATATGCAATATGCAATATGCAATATGCAATATGCAATATGCAATATGCAATATGCAATATGCAATATGCAATATGCAATATGCAATATGCAATATGCAATATGCAATATGCAATATGCAATATGCGTTAAGCGTTATGCGTTATGCGTTATGCGTTATGCGTTACGCGTTATGCGTTATTTCCAAATTGAATTTTACCCCTACTATAAAATGATTTTATTAAAATCATCGTACCGAAATTAAAGATGTTTCACATCAAAAACGAGAGCGTAAGTTAAAGTCGGCCCTGCTCGACTTCGATATACCCGTTACTCAGGATATAAACATGTCCAAATTGTGGGAGATATGAGTTTCTTTCCAATTTGCGGGGGAGGCAACTGTACTATAGCTCATCTGATCAGGAAATGATGTATGGCTGATCGATAGGTAATAATTATTAAAATATATGTCTAGAGGGTTCAAACAATCTATTTTCAAAATTGTGGGTGATATGAGGTATTTTTTAAATTGCGGGGGCATGAACTTTTCTATCGATCATCTGATCAGGAAACGATACATGGCGGATCGATAGGTAGTGATGATTAAAATATATGTCTATAGGGTTCGAATAATCTATTTTCAAAATTGTGGGAGATATGAGGTTTTTTCAATTTGCGGGGGCGGCAACTCATATATAGTTCATCTGATTGAAAAATGATGTATAGCGGATCGATAGGTAATAAAGATTAAGATATATGTCTAGAAGGTTTGAACAGTCTATTTTCAAAATTGTGGGAGATATGAGGTACTTTTAAAATTGCGGGGGCGGCAACACTACTATCGTTCATCTGATCGAAAAATTATGTATGGCGGATCGATAGGTAATGAGGATTAAGATATATGTCTAGAAGGTTTGAAAAGTCTATTTTCAAAATTGTGGGATATTTAAGGTGTTCTTCAAATTGCGGGGGTGGCAACTCTACTATCGTTCATCTGATCGGAAAACGATGTATGGGGGCTCGATAGGTAATGATGAGTAAAATATATGTCTAGAAGGTTCGATCAACCTAACTCCAAAATTGCGTGATATTTGAGGTGTTTTTCAAATTGCGGGGGTGGCAACTCTACAATAGTTCGTCTGATCGGAAAACGATGTATGGGGGCTCCATAGGTAATGATAAGTAGAATATATGTCTAAAAGGTTCAAACAACCTAACTCCAAAATTGTGGAAGATATTAGGTTTTTTTCAATTTGCGGGGGAGGCGGGGGGCGTGGCAAAAAAAAAAAATAAACTTGATCTGCCTGCAAGAATAAGAAATTATATGTTCCATACACCTCAAATCTCTATCTCTGACCATCTCTGAGATCTAGGTGTTCATACGGACGGACGGACAGACGGACATGTCTATATCGACTCGGCTATTGATGCTGATCAAGAATATATATACTTTATGGGGTCGGAAATGCTTCCTTCTGCCTGTTACATACATTTGCACGAACTTAGTATACCCTTTTTACTCTACGAGTAACGGGTATAAAAATAAAAGGCAAACATCACATTTATGTTTTAAATAACCTTGCAGTTTTAAATTTTAATTGTATTAATTGTATTAATATTGTTATTTAACTCATTTGTAGAACATTTATTTTAATAACTCTGGATCACGTGCATCAGGAAGACTGTACGATAGATACTACAATCAACTGAAGCGCTTAAAGAGAAGTGGAGAATTTATTGATGCACCTAAAAGTCCAACGAATATAACCGAAAGAAACAGCAATATTGAGAAATCAAATGAAAATGGTAACGATTAAGAAACTTAGCTCTGAAATATTGTACATACTTATTAATCTAAATATTCATTCATTTATAGAACCCACTGCTGCATTTGAATGGCTAAAGGTTTACTGCGAGCCATGGAACGATATTCAAGACAATTGGCTAAAATGTTTTCAAATGCGACGAGCAGAAATTGTTTGCACAGAAAGTAGCAACAATAATATTATTGGCATTTTAAACTATTGGAAGCTATTTTCTCATTCTCTGGGACATAACTTGGTAAGAACATTAAAGTTTTAAAAAGGTCATTGTTTCATATTGTTTTATTCCTATTTTACAGGTTAATATTGACTTCAATTATTTGTATCCCGAGTCAGGATCGCTGTTGGGTAAATGGGATCAGTTTAAAATTAAAATTCTTCCACTTCTAAAATGTAAGGTCAAGGATTCAATTCACTTGGCTGGTTTGTTTTACTAAATACTACTTATATATCTTACATAAGTTAATTTTTCCCCTTTTCTACAGGATCTGATCAACTTATTGCGCTCTTGCTTCACGTTTTGCTGCGTCCAGTTGTGCAACGAAAACCTTTGAAAAGAAAAGCGGTGGGAAAATCAACTATTAAGGATTCCCAAACTTCTTTTTTGCTACATGTTTTAACATTTAAAGATGTTGAAAATCAACTAGAACATTTAAAGACATCACTGAACAGTTGTGGTGAGACTTTACAACCGATTATTATTGCAGTGGGATTGGACTTAAATACGTCAAAGTTTTATGTGCATTTTGACGAAATCAAATACGAACTACCCTCTTTTTTAAGTGCGTTCGATATATGCTTTAAGCTCTTTCATGTCTTGAATTTAAAGTATTCATCCGATTATTTTGAATTTTGGATGTTTGTTCAAAAATACTTTTATGGCATTAATTTAAAGGAGGACAAAGCATCGCCAAATGTTTTGTGTCTAATAAATGATTTGAAGTAGTTTTATCCACTTTCACTTTAACTTAAATATAAACAATGGCGTTGTGTTTTCTTTGTAATAAACCTTTTGAAAATTTAAACTGCCTTGTTAACCATTTCAAACTGTTGCATAATTTAAATCCTAAAAGTACATTCTTTTGCCCTAACTGCAATCATTATTTTCAAGGCCTCAAATCTTTTAAAATACGTTTCCTAAATTCTAATTCATGTCTTTTGACCTCCGCTAAGCGATTAGAAAACAGTTCCCAGTCAAATTTTACAAATCATAACCAGAATGAGAACTCGGACAATCAAAACGTCAACTCCATATTCCAACTCGAGTTTTTCGAAAACATTGCCCTAAAGTTTTTATGTAATTAACATTGTAAGTCAAATTTTTCAAGAGCTGATATAAAAACACTTGTAGATAGAATAACAAATACATTTTGTATTCCAATAGCGGAATGTTTGGAGAAAGTTTTGCTCAAGGGCGAAGAAAATCATGATTTAAAAGAATTAAACGATATTGTACTATTTTTAAAAGACCCTTTTAATAAGATAAATACATTTCACAAATTTGTTAAAGTACTTAAAAAAAATGGAGCTTGGGAATATATGAAAGAATTTGATATTGACAACAGGGTAGCACCTATTACGTTTAGAAGTGAATCTATACTTTCAGAAAAGAGATGCAAAGGTATACTAATGCCCATTGAGTTTCAAATGAAAAATTTTTTGAACTTCCAAACGTTTTAAAAGATACTTTGAAAAACATGGAAAATTTAGCATCGAGTACGAGAATTCTGAAAAATATAATTAATGGAGAATTATGGAAGGAAAAACTAACCTTGTTCCCTAATAAAGATGTTATTCCATACATTGTATATTTTGATGACTTAGAAATTAATAACCCGTTAGGATCTCGCAAGGGAGTCCAATCGACTGCAGCTTTTTATTTTACATTTCCAACTTTACCTGATCATCATTTTTTTTAAAAGTAAAGACAAACGATTTGGAAACGACGTCTGTTTAAAGTTGCTTGTCGATAAAATAAAAAATCTTGAAGAATATGGTATTAGTATAGAAGTGGACGGATCGGAATGAAGTAAACTATTCAGAATTAATTAAAATGGATGAAGTACCTGAAAAAAAATGAAATTGAGCGGAATTTCTGAAAACTCAATTTTAAATTCAGTTAGATCGTTTCATGTGACAAAAAATACAGTTGGAGATATCATGCATGATATATTTGAAGGCGTTTGCTAGTATGATATCTCACAAATTCTGCTTAATTTTATTGAAAATGATAAAATCATAACAATTCATATATTAAATAAAAGGAAAAACTTATGGTGATACCGAAAATAGTCATACATCTCCTCCAATTACAATTGCACACTAAGAAATCAAAGGCTTAACATGTCCGCTCGCGAAACATGGACTTATTGTCACTTTTTGCTACTTATGATAGGAGACTTAATCCCTGAAGGAAACATTCACTGGGAACTTCTATGTTTGCTTATAGAAATAATAGATTAAGTCCTTAAAACAGAATTTGATGACATTATTTTAGGAAAATTGCAGGCAAAAATTGAAAAGCACCACAAACTTTATATTAAGCTTTTTGGAAAAACATTGAAACCCAAATTCCATTTTTTGCTCCACTACCCTATGTTTATAAAACATGTTGGCCTACTTAAGTACCTTTGGTGCTTCAAATTTGAGTCTTAACATAGAGAATTGAAAATATATACAAATTCTATTAATTCGAGAAGAAATGTACCTCTATCACTTTCTATTAAATGTATGCTTAAACTGGCAACTCGGTTTTTATTTGAAAAAGGTTTAACCGATAAGACTATTTTTAGTGACATCAAAAAAGAAAAACTATGTAATAAGTCGTATAATCATAAAATACTAAATATAAATATAACACAACATGTACAAAGACGTATCTCAACAAACGATGAGTACAATTTTACTAGTAAATTAACATACTTAGGAACTGTCTACAAGGTCGGCTATTTTCTACTTTCATCTTCACTGGAATTGTTTGAAATAAAAGACATTATCATATTTGAAAACGCTGATATTGTATTCGTTTGTCTTAAATACAAAATAGACGTATTTTCAAAACATTACCAATCCTTTCTCGTTTCCTTAGAAGAAGGAAACATTCATTTCCTAAATCCTAATGATTGTTTTAAAAGCCCTTTGCCTACAAATCTTTCTCCTAAAGCTAGGTACTCAGAAACGAATAACATTCTAGCTGCCTATCTAATTACATAGCTCTTCGAATGTGCTCTTCGAATTTTCTCAAAGCCTTCTAAGAGGCCGTACTCAGACGTCTAGAATGCGCTCGTATAATGTGCATGGGGCTGCCAGATCGTTTGTCAAAAACAGCTGATACATTCTCGTAGGGGGGTCTTCGAATTATGACACATGTTTGATAATTCGAAGAGGTACCTCTTAGAATCAAGCAACACAATTGGAGAAAATGGATTCAAAGAAGATCAAAAGGCAAAACAAGAATAATTTGGAGAACTTTGCGGAGGATGAACAAGTTGTGGTGCCCAAAGCGGTCAGGATGATACCTATTTAAAGGGATTTGGCCAACAATTTGCCGCTCTGAGGTTATTGCATCCTCTTTCAGTGAAATACACACAAGAAATCAACCATGGCAATGCCCATAACCTCTGCATTTCACATAGAGCCATCCATTTTCAATTTTATAAACATTTATTTTCCAATCTCTGTTGCCCGCTTATTTTGTAAACAAAGAACAGCTGACAAGACCAGAGTGACCATTTCGGATTCAGTGATTGTTTACAGCCTTTTCGGTGTGGTTTGGTCACCCTACATTCTAAGAGGCCGCCCTTCGAATTATGAAACAATTCTAGCAGCGACAATGTTATTCGTGTCTGAGTACTTAGCTTAATGGAAAAACTTATATAAGACCTAAATATTATTAATGAGTTTAAATCAAATAAATGTAATCTCTAGTTTAAGAATAGTTATAATATACAAATAAAAATTATGATTTAATTTAAAATACTTATTTTCTACTTTTACTGCACACAACTAATAAGTCGGAAACGCACGGATCGGATGACTATATCTTATGGCTGCCATAGGACAGATCGGTCGGAAAATGGCTTTTACTGAGAAAACTTTGTTGTCTTACTAATTTGATGGTAATATTGTAATACTGAAAGCTTACCATTGAAATAGTAAAATTACTATTATTTTGGTAATTTCACTGTATAAATTGTTATATTACAATTTTTATGGTAATATTACTGTAAAAATAGTAAAGAAACTATTTATACTGTTAATTTACCAAAGAAATTGTTAGATTACTATTTTTTGTTAATATAACTGGTAAAATTGTAATATTACTATTTTTATGATAATATTATTGTAAAAATAGTAAAGATACTATTTATACAGTTTATTTATCAAATTAATAGTTAGATTACTATTTTTTTGGTAATATTACTGTAAAAATTGTTTTATTACTATTTTTATGGTAACTTGACAGCAAAAATAGTAATCGTACTATTTCTACGGTAAAACTACTATTTTTACAGTAAAGGAACAATTTTGCGGTATATTTACCAGAAACTGTAATAATACTATTTTTATGGTAACATTACTGTGTTTACAGTAACAAAAGCTACTTACTGTAAACTTAGGTAAATATAACTAATTTTGTGGGTTGGCGCATTTCAACACGACATTTTCGGTTAGATTTACTATTGCAACAGTTATCTTTACGTGAGGCTTTACGTAACAGTTAATGTGAAATTCAGTTAATTTAACCGATTTTGTGGGTTGGCGCATTTCGAACCGACGATTTCGGTTAAATTTACCCACGGATTTTTTTGTGTGTATGAAAGCAAAAGAAGTAGGGATACATAATTGAGTGCTGATAGACTCGTGGCTTCACTTTGGCAAATTATTTCACAGTGAGCATACGCATATTTCGTGACACCCAAATATTAAAATTATAAAAACGTGGTGATTAAATAAGTACAGTGCGTTCAAGTTTTGTGACCAATATAAAGTGAATCCTGATCCAGAATATACTCCACGTCTACAGTGATCAATAAGGTGATATTTTGTGCTCTTTAAAATCTTATTTCGTGAATTTACATAAATTCCAAATTACAGTTTACTGCACCTGACCCTGTGCTACTCGGACGCATACGTCTCCATAGACTGCGAGATCGCTCCATACCCTTTGAGTGCACAATGGGCCAATCAGTTTGCTAGCTGTTGAGTGTTAACCCGTACCAGGCCCACCGGCCTCGGGAAACCCACTGGCTAACCGTTTGACATTCAGACGACATTGGAAGACAGCACTCTAACCAATTCTCATTGTGAGACAGGCGGTCTCGGGGAGATTCCTCTTTGATTTTGACAACGTTCCTTGGCGGATTTCCATCGTCTGTTTGAGGATGGAGAAACTATAATTGTCAGAACGTAAACGTATCTGATCGACATTGAGGCGGCATCTTAAACCCAGCACACCTTGCGATTGCAGATTGCGCGTACCCTAAACCATGTGCTAAGTTCATCAGTCTTCGAGGGATTCGACATTTCCTTTCTCATTGACGTTCAGAAAGTTTCCAAACATGTGCTAGGCATACATACGACTTTTTGTAAAGTATAGGAAATTGTGGCCAGAGAGGAGTTGGCATAACCTCAAATACACGTGTGCTGTGACACATGAGGGCCATGTTGCTTGTAATAGTATCATTTGCTTTTTCTTGCCAAGTAATTATCGAGAATGAATTAATATAAATACATTTATTGCACATTTTTTATCAATAGCCAAGTATGTATGTATAGTTTTGATCATATTCTTTTCTAAGCATTTAGCCCAACAGCGTCTTCCTTGAGCTCAACGACGGCAATGTATGGTGAGTCCAAAAAAACGTAGTTTGATCCTGTAGCTATACAAACATACCCTTTTTGAAATTTAATATGACTTTAATATGCAATTCTCATTTGAGTTTTTAATTCATTCATCCTCGATTAAGAATCTTTATTATATCTCATTATTATGAACATGTATATATAAATTTCGTTTATCCCTTTTTCTTTATTTGATATATATTCTCGTACCCAAATACCGAGTTCAATTTATGTAACTTTTAGAATAGGATTTCTAGGCTAATTTCAATATGGATAAAAATAACTATCGTTCCTTGAATAAATCATGAATTCTTTTGTTAACTTTGAAATGAAAATCTAAGTTCTTTTCCACGGTCCGTCGCCAGTACATATAACTAATGCCATACCAAATTAAATAATCTTGTAACAGATTTATATAGGGGCAATAATTCAATATTCCTACCTTTATTGTCATGGTCGGGTGGGTACAGACTAGGGTACAACAACATCTCAGATACCCTAGATGCTGACATATAAATGCTAAAGGGCCTTCTTTTAAAAACAGAGTAATAGTAGTTGCCACGATTCTTTTGATGTGTATAGTGCACTTTGATATTGTGATGGTGTGCCGTATGGCAGGAGGAGGTAAGAACCCTACCCAATCCTGCGAGCTAAGTTAGAGCATAGCTAGAAGTGCACGACCTCCAACTCTTGTCCATACAATAACTTATAGGTATATAGATTCCCCAATCTATCATATTCCATCGATTTGTACGCATAGGAAGTGAGCGCGCGACCGCTACGCCATTAGGAACCCAATAAAGAGGCCGAAGCGAAATCTACGAAAACGAACCCTCATGCGTACATCTCACCCTATAGTTTGAATAGCCGAACACCGGCCTCCCACACGCTACACAGTACCTGGAAACATCCGCTTGGAAAGAAGAATGTCAACAACAGTACTAAATACAAGCTGTTTTTATCCATGGCCAGGGCACTTATGTGTTATGCGGCTCCGGTATGGGGTTTTTGCCGCTTCGACGATGTGGATCGATTGCTTCGTTTTTTTATTAAAAAAATCTTTTACCTGCCGTTTAACACTCCAAACTACGCCATATACATCGAAACGGGTCTTCCGACACTGTTCCAGTATACTTTATAGCAGCATTTTAAGTACATTAACAAAGCTATGCTAATGGACTCGCAACGGCTCACAAAAATCATTGTGGAAGATCTATTGTTAGAAAAATCACAATTTTTTGAAGAATGGGATATTATGGCAAGAATTCACAACGTAAGCTCATGTACTAGTGACAGTAGAACTTGGGAAAAATGGCAAATGGAACTGCTTCAGATAATGGACGAAGAAGAAAAAACGGTTTCGAGCTGCAGGCAAGGCAAAGTGAGACACGATGCACTTACAAATGCCTCGAGTATAGTCTATGTGAAAACAATTATTTCAGAGATGATGTGGACACATATGCAATATCGCAAGGACTGAAGTACTCAGGCTAAATTATATGCCACATGGATCGTCGGACAGCAACTGCACCTTATGTAATTTCAATGAGAGAGAAGACGTTTCCCATTTTATTGCGCGGTGTTCGTTATTAGGCGAGTTCCGACTACTGTACTTGGGAAAATGGACTTTGGAAGAAAAGGAATTGTTCGATATATTAAATGGATCCGATTGGCACTCTCTAATCTTATATCTGAGGGAGGCCACCAAATACAGGCAAGAGATCATGCTGTACGATTAAACAGAAGAATAGGTTTTGAAGACACGGGACATTTTCAACTACATCCTAGGGGAAAACGGCGTGGTATCTCGCGACGAGTGGGGCAGCTGCGGGTAGTATCTGCTAGGGTGTATTGATTTTGAACGGGTCCAACCTTTTTGTTGTTACTTTTTTATCAACCTCTTTGTATTGTTTTCTGTCACATTGTTAATTATAATTTTGTAATGTAATTGTTTAAAGAAAAAAACGGCTAACGGCTAAGGCCAAGCTATTATTACAATAACGAGAAGGCAAAGCTAACTTCGACTGTGCCGAAGTTTTAATACACTTGAAAAACTTTTCTCTAACTGATTTAACCGGTAAAATATATATAGGATATAGATATCAGATATTTAAAGTTTTTTAATCATTGAAAATAAAAATTTGATACCATAAAAAAACTTTTCTTAGTAAAACACATTTTCCGACCGATCGGTCCTATGGCAGCTATATGCTATAGTCATCCGATTTTGATCAATTTTTTCTGCATTATGTAAAAGCATATAAAACTAATATATACCAAGATTGGTGACGATACGATGGAAAATAAAAAAGTTTTCCTCACTAGAACTTGTTTTTTGACCGACCGTTTATATAGCAGCTATATGCTATAGTCATCCGATTTTGATAAATTTTTTCAAAATTATGTGGAAGCATATAAAACTAATATATACCAAGATTGGGGACGCTACGATAGAAGACAAAAAAGTTTTTCTCACTAGAAGTAGTTTTTTGACCGACCGTTTATATGGCAGCTATATGCTATAGTCATCCGATTTTGATAAATTTTTTCAGAGTTGTGTGGAAACATATAAAACCCATATATACTACGATTGGAGACGCTACGATGGAAAACAAAAAAGTTTTTCACATTAAAACTAGTTTTTTGATCGACCGTTTCTATGGCAGCTATATGCTATAGTGATCCGATTTTGATAAATTTTTGTAGAATTATGTGAAAGCATATAAAACTAACATATACCAATATTAAAGACTCTACGATGGAAAAAAAAAGTTTTTCTCACTAGAAGTAGTTTTTGGACCGACCGTTTATATGGCAGCTATATGCTATAGTCATCCGATTTTGATCAATTTTTTCAGAATTGTGTGGAAACATATAAAACAAATATATACTACGATTGGAGACGCTACGATGGAAACCAAAAAAGTTTTTCTCACAACGACTTATTTTTCGACCGATCGTTCCTATGGCAGCTATATGCTATAGTGATCCGATTTGGACACATTTTTACAGAATTATGTGGAAGCATATAAAACTAACATATACCAAGATTAGTGACGCTACGATGGAAAACAAAAAAGTTTTTCTAACTAGAACTTGTTCTTAGACCGATCGTTCCTATGGCAGCTATATGATATAGTCATCCGATCCGGCCGGTTCTGACATATTAGTTGCGTGCAGTAAAAAGAAGACTCTGTGCAAAATTTCAGCTCGATAGCTTTAAAACTGAGAGACTAGTTCGCGTAGAAACAGACAGACGGACAGACAGACGGACAGACAGACGGACAGACGGACGGACGGACAAGCGGAAATGAACTCAGCTCGTCGTCCTGATCAAGAATATATATAGTTTATGGGGTCGGAAATGAATATTTCTATTCGTTACAAACTTCTGGGCAAAATTAATATACACTTTTCAAGTGTATAATGATACCATAGAAAAAAAAACTTTTCTTAGTAAAACACATTTTCCGACCGATCGGTCCTATGGCAACAATATGCTATAGTCATCCGATATTGATAAATTTTTTCAAAATTATGTGAAAACATATAAAACTAACATATTGCAAGATTAGTGACGCCACTATGGAAAACAAAAAAGTTTTTCTCACCAGAACTAGTTTTATGACCTACCGTTTCTATGGCAGCTTTATGCTATAGTCATCCGATTTTGATCAATTTTTTCAGAATTGTGTAAAAGCATATAAAGCTACGAAGAACAACAAAAAAGTTTTTCTCACTAGAACTAGTTTTTTGATATAGTCATCCGATCCGGCCAATTCCGACAAATGTGCAGCCTATGTGTATTTTAAGACTTTTTGCAAAATTTGGTCAAGATAGCTTTAAAACTGAGGGAGGAGATAGCATAGAAACTGAAATGACCTCAGCTCGTCATGCTGATCAAGCATATAAATATATACTTTATGTGGTCGGAGATGCTTCCTTCTCTGCGTTACAAACATCGTGAAAATTTTAATATACCCTCTGCAAGGGTATAAAAAGTAAGAAATTTTGGCACATTAGAACTTGAGCGCAATGACGAGAAAAAGAGATTAAAAAGAAAGACTCCTTCTTAGTTGTGGATAAAGAACGGAACCTATATTCGTGTTAAACACATCAATTGATTTTGGATTTGTTAAATGTCTGAATGATGATTTAATTGGCTGCTTGCCTAAAACAAAAGAGCAATTCATAGAAGAGTTCAAACATTTATTTAAGGGTTTGGGTAAGGTAGTAGTCTGGTAACTTGGGTTCAAAAAATCGAAAATTTTTATTTTGCTTAATTTGAAAGGACAATGTCTTGAGAATATGCTGTGAAAATTTCAGACAGAAATTCGAAATATTTCGGGAGTTATAACGAGTTTCCTAGAGCGCCTCGGAGTCCAACCTTTAAGGTTGTTGAACTTTAAACGCGTTTTTCTCAAAACATTGTTTTTCTGGTCGGCCCGGGTCCTAACTTTTTATACCCTTGCAGAAGGTATATTAAAATTGTCACGATGTTTGTAACGCATAGAAGGAAGCATTTCCGACCACATAAAGTATATATATTCTTGATCAGCATGACGAGCTGAGTTCATTTCCGCCAGTCCGTCTGTCCGTCCGTCCGTCTGTCCGTCTGTTTCTATGCTATCTCCTCCCTCAGTTTTAAAGCTATCTTGACCAAACTTTGCAAAAAAGTCTTTAAATAAAAATACGCTGCACATTTGTCGGAATCGGCCGGATCGGATGACTATATCATATAGCTGCCATAGGAACGATCGGTCAAAAACTAGTTCTAGTGGGAAAAACTTTTTTGTTTTCCATCGTAGCGTCACCAATCGTGGTATCTATAAGTTTTATATGCTTCCACACAATTCTGAAAAAATTGATCAAAATCGGATGACTATAGCATATAGCTGCCATATAAACGGTCGGTCCGAAAACAAGTTCTAGTGAGAAAAACTTTTTTGTTTTCCATCGTAGCGTCACCAATCGTGGTATATATTAGTTTTATATGGTTTCACACAATTCTGAAAAAAGTTATTAAAATCGGATGACTATAGCATATAGCTGCCATATAAACGGTCGGTCAAAAAATTAGTTCTAGTGAGAAAAACTTTTTTGTTTTCCACCGTAACATCACCAATCGTGGTATATATTAGTTTCATATGTTTTCACCCAATTCGTGAAAAATTTATCAAAATCGGATGACTATAGCATATAGCTGCCATAGGAACGATCGGTCTAAAAACTACTTCTAATGAGAAAAACGTTTTTGTTATCAATGGTAGCGCCTTTCAAAAACTGCAAGGGTATTAGCCTTCTATTATTTTCTACTGAACCGATTGCTTTCAAATTTTAACAGGCTGTTCTACACACTTATAGTTCTCGTCACCCCTAACTTTTTATTTTACAACCCTTTCTTTGCTAAAATAAAAGGCCTTTTTTTCAAAGTCCGCCATTTTGTTATTTACCCTTGAAATTTAACTTCTGTAGTTCCGACCAGAATGACATGTCTATAGATTAAGAATAATCAATAATATTTGATTTCACATAACATCAAGAGCCAAAATCACCCGGGCCATCCACATGCATTTTTTCGAGGTTCCAACTTCGAGAGACAATAATAATAGTAATAAACTATTAAATTTTTTCAAATAATTTTTTTTGTATATTTTCAAAACACTCTTAATATTCAAGATAATTCATTTTTATTTTCCTATAAAAAACCACCCTCCAAAGAAGCCATGAAAATAGGCATAAGTTACCAGACTACTACCTTAAAAAAATAGAAGGCTAACATCGGCTATGCCGATGTTTTAAAAACCCATGCAGTTTTTGAAAGTCGCTACCATAGATAACAAAAAAAAAAAAGGTGTGAGTGTGGTTAACACTCACGAGGCTTTGATGTGAAACATGTTTATTGAAATTGAAAAAGTTTATATATACCGTGGGAAACGCCACGTCTGGCTTGAAAAACAGAGTTGGAAGCAGTGTCCCAGATCCTTGACCCCAGATACCAGACGCCCGATTCCTGAGCCCCCATACGAAATCCCAGATACCAGATCCCTGATCTCTGGCCCCAGATCCCACATCTCTGATCCCTAATCCCAGACCCCCGATCCCAGATCCGTAAGCCGACATCCCTGATCCCAGATCTGTTAGCCCAGATCCCTAATCTCTGATCCCCCATCCCTGATCCCAGATCCCTGATCCCCCATCCCAAATCCCTAATCCCAGATCTCTAATCCCTAAACCTTGATCCCAGTTCCCCCATCCCAAATCCCAGTTGCCACATCCCTGATCACTGGTACCTGATCCCAAGTCCCTGTTTCCACATCTCTGATCCCTAATCCCAGACTCCCGATCCCAGATCCGTGAGTCCAGATCCCTGATCCCAGATCCGCGAGCCCAGATCCCCCATCCCTGATCCCAGACCCCTGATCCCCCATCCCTAATCCCTAATCCTTGATCCCAGATCCACCATCCCAAATCCCAGTTACCCCCTCCCTGGTCCCAGATCCCTGGTCCCAGATCCCTGATCCCAAATCCCTGATCCCACATCTCTGATCCCTATTCCCAGACCCCCGATCCCAGCTCCGTGAGCCCAGATCCCCCATCCCTGATCCCAGACCCCTGATCCCCCATCCCGAATCCCTAATCCCAGATCCCTCATCCCTATTCCTTGATCCCAGATCTCCTATCCCCCATCCCAAATCCCAGTTGCCCCATCTCTAGTCCCTGATCCCTGGTCCCAGATCCCTGATCCCTGATCCCACATCTCTGATCCCCCGATCCCAGATCTGAGAGCCCAGATCCCTGATTCCAAATCCGTGAGCCCAGATTCCACATCCCTGATCCCAGACCCTTGATCCCCCATCCCAAATCCCTAATCCTTGATCCCACATCCCTGATCCCAAATCCCTGATCCCACATCTCTGATCCCTAATCCCAGATCCCTGATCCGTATGCACAGATTCCACATCCCTGATCCCAGACCCCTGATCCCCCATCCCGAAACCCAGATCCCTCATCCCTATTCCTTGATCCCAGATCCCTGATTCCCCATCCCAAATCCCAGTTGCCCCATCCCTGGTCCCTGATCCCTGGTCCCAGACTCCTGATCCCCCATTCCAAATCCCTAATCCTAGATCCCTCATCCCAGATCCCTAATCACAGATCCCTGATCCCAAATCCCTGATCCGAGATCCCAGATTCCTCTTCTGTGCTAAACTACTGCTACTACCAAATTTAATTGAAATGGCACATTTGGCCAGGCGATTGCTTGCGCTCCAACATTGCTTTTCCAGATTGGTCAAGTGGCCATGGTCAAGTGTCCATTGACAAATGGCCATGGTCAAGTAGCCATGGGCAAGTAGCCACGGTTGGCCAGGCAATTGCTTCGTGTATACCAGTAAGCAATATGCAATATGCAATATGCAATATGCGTTATGCGTTATGCGTTATGCGTTATGCGTTATGCGTTACGCGTTATGCGTTATTTCCAAATTGAATTTTACCCCCACTATAAAATGATTTTATAAAAATCATCGTACCGAAATTAAAGATGTTTCACATCAAAAGTTTTTCTCATAAGAACTAGTTTTTAGACCGATCGTTCCTTTGGCAGCTATATGCTATAGTTATCCGATTTTGATCAATTTTTCACGAATTGGGTGTTAGCATATAAAACTAATATATATACCACGATTGGTGACGCTACGATGGAAAACAAAAAAGCTTTTCTCACTAGAACAAGTTTTTGGACCGACCGTTTATATGGCAGCTATATGCTATAGTTATCCGATATTGATAAATTTTTTCAGAATTGTGTAGACGCATATAAAACTAATATATACCACGATTGGTGGCGCTACGATGGAAAACAAAAAAGTTTTTCTCACTAGAACTTGTTTTTGGACCGATCGTTCCTATGGCAGCTATATGATATAGTCATCCGATCCGGCCGATTCCGACAAATGTGCAGCGTATTTGTATTTGCAGCGTATTTGTATTAAAGACTTTTCGCAAAGTTTGGTCAAGATAGCTTTAAAACTGAGGGAGGAGATAGCATAGAAACAGACGGACAGACGGACGGACCGACAGACGGACAAACGTAAATGAACTCAGCTCGTCATGCTGATCAAGAATATATCTACTTTATGTGGTCGGAAATGTTTCCTTCTATGCGTTACAAACATCGTGACAATTTTAATATACCCTCTGCAAGGGTATAAAAAGGGACAGAATCAGTATAACATTATTAAAAGAGGATACCTCAAAGTCTATGTACTTGAGCTTTTGTAGAACGAGTTAAAGAAAATGGTTAAGGATGGTATCATTTCAGCAGTACTTACCCCACTGACTGGGTTAACACCCTACAAATTGTGGAAAAAGTAATGGTGAACTGCGATTGTGTCTAGATCCAAAGCCTCTTAACAAGGCTATTAAGCGAGAGCAATTTCTTATACCTACTTTGATTTTACATGTCAGATGCAAAATAAAATGGAACTAGATGAAAGGAGTTTGGATCTAACAGCGTTCATGACTCCATTTGGTCGATTCAAATTCAACCGTGTACCTTTTGGCATAAACAGTGCGCTTGAAATGTTTGGTGACATACTGGGCGACTTTGATGACCTTGGGATTATGGGCGAGACAGAAGAGGCACATGATAAAATATTGCAATCAGTTCCTAAACGTGCACGAGAGAACGGTGTTAGATTTAACCCGAACAAAGTTCAGTACAACGAGAGCGTAAGTTGAAGTCGGCCCTGCTCGCCTTCGATATACTCGTTACTCAGGGTAAGGTTTTTTTAAAATTATTTTATTAGATCACAAATTGTGGAAGATATGAGTTTTTTTACAAATTGCGGGGGTGGCAACTCTACTATAGCTCATCTGATCGGAAAATGATGTATGGCAGAAGGATTAGTAATGATGATTAAAATATATGTCTAGAAGGTTTTAACAATGTATTTTCAAAATTGTGGGAGATATGAGGTATTTTTCCAATCGCGGGGGCGGCAATTCTTCTATCGTTGGTCTGATCGGAAAATGATTTATGGCGGATCGATAGGTAATGATGATGAAAAAAATATGTCTAGAAGGTCCGAATAATCTATTTTCAAAATTGTGGGAGATATGAGGTTTTTTCCATATTGCGGGGGCGGGAGGGGGCGTGGCAAAAATTTGGAACAAACTTGATCAGCCTGCAGACAATACAAGTATACACTGAAAAAATGGTAGCTCTAGCTCTTATAGTCTCTGAGATCTAGGTGTTCATACGGACGGTCTATATCGACTCGGCTATTGATGGTGATCAAGAATATATATAGTTTATGGGGTCGGAGATGCTTCCTTCTGCCTGTTACATACATTTGCACGACCTTAGTATACCCTTTTTACTCTACGAGTAACGGGTATAAAAAGTCGCAAATAGAGTTTATGGGACATATTTTATTTGAGGGTGTTGTCAAGACACAGAACAAGCATAGGGAGGCTGTTTTAAACATTAAAACACCTTATCTTGCTAAATTTATTCCAAATCTGTCAAGAAAGTCGGCACATATGAGGAACGTAACTAGGAATGATGAAAGTTTCGAATGGCGTGAGGAACACCAAAGGGAGTTAAAAAAATACTTAACATGATTGCAAATGATCCAGATTTTTAAACCAAAAATCTTTGTCATCATGGGGCTGCAAAAAAAGAAATCAATTACACTTTTGGCAAAATCGTTGCTGTTGCTTTTGACATACTTGTGACAGCTCTCTGCATGCGCACCATGTATGAGAAAGCTCAACAGCAGATGGGTGTCGCGATTTTCGATAATTTAACACAAGTGCGAGGGAAGTTGTTTATTAACATGTTTGTGTAATGCAAAGCACATTTCGGCCTTCTACATTTGAAGTTAGAAAAAGATGCAAACAATTTGGATAACAGTTTTGTGCATAACGACAATGTTCTTCAGGTTCAATTAACAGCAAATCCTAGCAGCTATGGCACACCCCGATTTCTATCCCAGGCTACTGACTAGACTTCACAGGCAAGCGCGAGACTTGCGATTAAGGACGACTAGGTCGGTGCTTGTAAATGGGGCGACGAGACTTGTAATTACTCGGTCCCATCCTAGACTTCCAATTCTGTACCAGCAGCTTGTACTGGTCCATGGCCATCGTGGCTCGAGCCCGCCAAATAGACTTTTTAGAGTCGTCCATCTCACGCCAGAGTTCTCCCCCCTTGCGAGCAACCTGAGTTATTTTGAAGTCCGGATGTTGTGACTTGATGTGTTTGCGTCCAACTGAATTCAACCATAATAAATAGGCCGACGACGGACGCTTCGGGCGTTCATTACCAGTTTCCATTGCTAAATATACAAAAGCTTAACGATAATATCTGGCAATACGAAAAGAACTCCTATTAACTAAAAAAATTTACGATTCGTTGAAGTTTCTGTGTAGGAGAGAAGCATTAACTTATGTAAATAAAATGTTAGCTTTCCCGAATTTGATTCAACTCGACGAAAGAATACTTTGTTTACTTACAAAATTTGTGTTAATATGTATGTTACTCCGACAAATAGACACAATGATCTGAGAAATATTTATTCAAATCGTAACGAATCCAAAAGTCAAAACGAGAAGGCAAACCTAACTTCTACCGTGCAGAATATACACAGAATATTTAATACAACTGCAAAAGCTCGCATCAACTTATTGAACCGATATAGTATATATAAAGAATAAAGATTTTAGATATTTATAACTTCAAAATCATTAAGAATCTGATTGTTGACTTTAAAATTTAATCACGCTACCATCAACAACAAATAACATTTATCAGTAAAACATACTGTGTGACAGCATATAATATTCATTATTCCTGAGTTTAAGAATAAATAAAAAACATTGTATTACATCATTTATACATTACATCATTTATACATTATTATTACATTACATTCATATTTAATTCATCACTTATTTAAAAAAAAAAACAAGTAAGAAAGTCGGTCAAGCCCGACTGTATTATACTCTGTACCTGTTTGTATGTAACTGATAACTTTAAAGTATGAGGTTATTTCAAAATCTGGGGGTGGCAACTCTTTCCACTATCGTTAATCTGGTTGAAAAGCTATGTATGGGGGCTCGATAAGTAATGATGAGTAAAATTACCCTAGTACATAACACGTAAAATTTGTATATAATTTCCTATTATCATAAACGTATCTGTATTAGTCACGCGGAAATCACGAGTGATTTCTGACCGCAGGCCATCTCAATTGCATCGCTCCTCTCAAAATTGGTCTTTGCCTCCTTACACAAATATCTATGGGAAAGAAGGGAGGAGGGAAACTGAGAGCGGCCCAGTTCAATTAGATACCGCCGTCAAGCAAAGTCCAATTGGGAAATGACCAGTTAGCTATTGCCTTCTCGCTCTCTCTTTCTCGTAAAATCTACCAATCGCTGCGGTGTCGTTGTTGTTGTTGCTTTGAATTTTCTTTTACTTATAGCTCTAATATAAATCATCTGATCGAAAAACGTTGTATGGCGGGTCGATTAATAATGAGTAGTAGAATATATGTCTAGAATGAACTATATATCTTCAAAATTGTGGGAGTTATTATGTTTTTTTAATTTGCGGGGAGGCAGGGGGCGTGGCAAAAAATAAAAATAAACTTGATCTGCCTGCAGGTATAAAAATTATATGTTCCATACACTTCAAACCTCTAGCTCTTACCATCTCTGAGATCTGTTTGTTCATACGGACAAACAGACAGACGGACAGACGGACATGGCTATATCGACTCGGCTGTTGATGCTGATCAATAATATATATAGTCTCGTTTTATTAAAAAAGTTTTTAAGTTACCTCAAAGTACACCAAACTACGCGATGTATATAAAATCTGGCCTGCCTACTCTGCATACGTACACACGGCAATTACATTTTAACTACGTAGCCAAAGTAATGATTATGCCGGAGAAAATGCGACAACTGCATCATGAAACAAGTAAGAAAGTCGGTCAAGCCCGACTGTAATATACTCTGTACCTTTTTGTATGTAACTGATAACTTTATAGTGTGAGGTTTTTTCAAAATCTGGGGGTGGCAACTCTTTCGACTATCGTTCATCTGGTTGAAAACGATGTATGGGAGCTCTATAAGTAATAATGAGTAGAATTACTCTAGTACATAACTCGTAAAATTATAAAATTTGAGTTTAATTTCCTATTAAAATAAACGTATCTATATTAGTTACGCGGGAATCACGCGTAATTTCTGATCGCAGGCCATCTCAATTACATCGCTCCTCTCATAGCAAGGTCCAATTGGGAAATTACCAGTTAGCTATTGCCTTCTCGCTCTCTCTTTCTCGTAAGTTGTGTGGTGGTGTTGTTGTTGTCGTTGGTTTTTATTTTCTTTTACGTATAGCTCTAATATCGTTCATCTGATCGAAAAACGATGTATGGCGGGTCAATTCAAAATAAGTAGTAGAATACATGTCTAGAATGTTCGAACTATCTATCTTGAAAATTGTGGGAGTTATTTCTCTCTCTTCGTTCATACGGACAGACGGACAGACAGACGGACATGGCTATATCGACTCGGCTGTTGATGCTGATCAAGAATATATATACTTTATAGGGTCGGAGATGCCTCCTTCTGGCTGTTACATACATTTACAACCACAAACCCAATATACTCTGTGTACCTGTGATAAACATCTAAATTGCATAGCTTTATTTTAGAAGTCAAGATACGTTGAATATCGTAAATAAACAGGCGCCCTCTATAGGTCACCATCAGCTTTACGATATGGCCACCCAAAGATACTGTCAGCGCAGATTCTATTGCGTAATCCCTTGCTTGCTTTCTCTTGGCAAAATCCGGAAATGGAGAAAGGCCAAGAATTAGGTTATACCGAGGTTTCCTTAGAGCTAGAGCGTCTCAGCTCAGCCTTTTCGATTTGTAACCTCCAGCGTACTACACCAAACGAGCAGAAGAAATTGCTGCTCAGTTTTATTTTCAAGTGTGTGAAAAGTCAGAATATTAACTTAAAAATTTTACACGAAACATAAACTTAAATTTAAAGGATTTTGTTCTACGTGAGTGAGAATAAAAAAATAACGAAATCGGCATTTTTCCAAAATAATAATGCGGGGAAAATTCGTTTAATTTTTTTTTAACAGCAGCAGCAGGCAAAAATTAATGCCAATTAATAGCAAAAGCAAAAGCTTTTAGCTGTGCATACGCCCTTGAAGCAGGTCGCTTAGGCGAGTTTCTTGGTGGCGGCAAGAGATATTTGGAGAAGGTGAGCATAATTCTCTAGTGAAAAATAGAAGAGCGTACTGATTAGGGCTCGCTTATTTCTTGTTTTTTTTCTGTCAAAGGCATCGCAATCCAGAAAGAGTGGTTCTCCGCAGCTAATCCCACTGAAGCAGAGAGAGCTTGAAGCTTTTCGGAGAGTTGGGCTTGGGGGAGAAGAGCGGCTGCAAGGGCATTTAATTAGTGCGAAATCGTGATCCCAATCGAAGTGGTGTAAAACTTGTTCAGTGGAAAAAAATAAACCGGGAAACAAAATCTTAACCAAAGGTTGGTTAAGAAAAATTCGCAGGCGGCAGCGTAGAAAAATCCCGGGAAAAGTAAAAACTAATAGTAAGCAGGCAATTAAATCCAAACGAAAAGACAAGACAAAAAGACACAAAGTAAAACCTGCATGAGAAGCAGCCAATGAAACACAAAAAGTAAAAGTTAAAAAGTTATATTATAAGTGCGTGGAAAAACCCCATTTGTCCTGAAAAATAATTTAGAAGTTTAATTTAAATAATCTTAATTGTTTTGTGAGGTTACATACTGGCCAATTGGAAAAAATTCGCAAGGGAAAACGCCAAATAAAAGAGGAAAAAAAATTGGCGAAGGAAAGAGAAAAATTTAAAAGTGCATAAAGAATCAAACGAGAAAAAAAAATTAAGAAAATTTAAGCCAATCGGCAAATCAAAAAAAAAAAAAGAAAAAATGGAAAATAATTAAATCTAAAAGTAATAATAAAAATTCAGTGATTTAGGCAAGTTTCCTAATTTGCATTTTTTGTTTCTTCGCTTGTGTGAGTGTGTACCGACCGCGTGTGCATTACGGCTTAGCAACATGTTGCTAAACATGCAAACAAGAACTCTTTGCGTACCGCTAACTCAATAAAGTTGCAGAGAGCAATAAAAGCTTCACCAGCGAAAGATCTTTTGGCGTGGGAGTACAATCAGGTATGTGAGTAACTGTGCTTTTAAGCCAAATAAATTGCAAGCGTTTTCAAAGACGAACATATGTTCAAAGCACCCTACATTTTTTGGGGTCGGTCCATACTGCCTTGCGACATTGGTAGATTCGAAAAGAAAAAAAAAAAAGAAAATAAAACGCTATCCAATCGTACATGCAAATTAAAAATTGAGTTAAATACTTTACAACAAAAAAAAATGAAGTACAGTAAATTTTGAAATAAATTAACGGAAAAGAAAAAATTTAAGTAAACGAAACATTAATCTATTAAATTCCATTTTTTTTATTTAACTTTGCTTTAACTATATTGCGTAAAATATATTTATTATTAAACATATATTTCCACATGCACAATTTACCTAATCCATTGTTTTCAGCGAATTTTATAAATTCGCCAGGGTGTGAATCGTAGGGAACTGAAGAAATTTATTAATTATAAAAAATTTAAAACCTAGAAATTAGAACTAAAACAAATATTAAATGAAATTACTAGAAGTTAAAATTAGAGATTTAGGTAAATTTAAAACGCCACAAAATTAATAAAAAAATAATATTTGTAGAAGATAAGACCCGAAAAGAAAACTTATAATGAATTTTAGCATAAATTATTTGAGTCCAGATTGAACTGAAGAATAAACCAATTATGAAGTGCTAAGTTACAAATTTTTCCTTGAAGTAATGTGAAGAGGGGGGGTAAAAGCTGTTATGCTTGGGAGTTTTTCCGACTTAAGCCGCCTAGATGGAAAACTCATTTGGTTGGGAGGGTAAAGAGGCTCAGCTGCTATGTCATCTTGCAGCGAAAGTGATTGTTGAGGAGTTTGTATACTGTTAAATGTGATCGTGTTTGTGTGCATTTATTTATGCGTAATCTGTTTAGGCAAGGGACACAAAAATTAAATATGTACCTTGAGGTTGGAGATGGAATGGGTCAAGAACCCCCCCACAGGCTGTTTTTGCTAGCCGCGTCCCACCGACCTTCTTCGCTGCCAACTGGTACTCAAGGGCCTGTTACATACCTTCGGTACAGAGTATAAAAACACCGTTTTTTTGACGACTGGATCACCATTTCAAACAATTGCGGGCATAATATGGACTGGTAGAACGTGCAAGGATGGCGTCAATCACAGTCTGATATTATAAGAAGGCGTTGCGAAAATGAGCGTCAAATTTTTATACCCGTTACTCGTAGAGTAAAAAGGGTATACTAAGTTCGTGCAAATGTATGTAACAGGCAGAAGGAAGCATCTCCGACCCCATAAAGTATATATATTCTTGATCAGCACCAATAGCCGAGTCGATATAGACATGTCCGTCTGTCCGTCTGTCCGTCTGTCCGTCTGTCTGTCTGTCCGTCTGTCCGTCTGTCTGTATGAACACCTAGATCTCAGGAACTATAAGAGCTAGAGTTACCATATTTTCAGTGTAGACTTGTATCTTCTGCACGCAGATCAAGTTTGTTTCAAATTTTTGCCACGCCCCCCCCGCCCCCGCAATATGAAAAAACCTCATATCTCCCACAATTTTGAAAATAGATTGTTCGAACCTTCTAGACATATATTTTAATCATCATTACCTATCGATCCGCCATACATCATTTTTCGATCAGATGAACGATAGAAAAGTTCCCGCCCCCGCAATTTGAAAAATTCCTCATATCTCCCACAATTTGGGCAACCTTACCCTGAGTAACGGGTATATCGAAGTCGAGCAGGGCCGACTTAAACTTACGCTCTCGTTATTACCCAAGCCAGACAGAGCACTGAAAGGTCCACTTACAAAAAGTTAAATTTAAACTTGGGACAAACAACTATTTCCAAGACAGCCTAGGGACTGAATACATCAGCAATATTTTCAAGGCACGGAGTGGAATGATTGCCTTGAACTGTAGGCCACATAGGAGGGACTTGGATGAATTCAGCAGCCTGAGCAACTTGCATGAGAGAGAAAATGTGGAACATTTCATCGGCAATTGTCCCATCCTAAGGGAGGTGCGTTATTTTCACTTCCAGCGTTTAACTCTGGACGAGACTGACCTCCAAACCATTCTTAATAGAGAGAATTGGCGCATCCTAGCAGCTTACTTAGCAGAGGCAACCAAATATAGGCGACAAATTATAAATTAAGGTTTTTTAGCATTTTAAATCATTTTATTTTTGTAGTTTTTTACTAAGATAGTCTGTAAAGCCGCCCTCATTGACGCAAGATCCGCTATCTCGTGACGAACGGGGATGGTGGGTGGAGTAGTCAAATGAAAGGCGTCTCACAGGCGATCCCATATTTATCATTGTACCTTACATATACCAGATTCAATTGATGGTTTTTAAATAAACCATTGTTAAGTACCTCTAAAACCCTTTTTTATTATTCTAAAACCAGCTATAAAATGTAATCTTTAAATCCACATGTATATCAAAAACAATTTTTGTTCTTTAAGCCCTATACGGACCTGCGAAGTAACGTGAAGTTTCATACAAAATTTGTGGAAGAAGAAGCAGAAGTAATGATTCCTTCACCCTTTACTTCGAGCGCACACGGAGCTGAGAAGTACTGTTGTGCTTAACAGCACATGATTGGATCCTATGTTAACTATGTGGGCTTTATTATACTTCAAGCAACTGAAGAAACATTGATGCAAACAATGTTACTTCACCCTACTTCTGCATTGACACCATCGGTAACCTGCTGAAATTAAATTTATGAGTCGCACATCTTTCACCAACGCTTTGTATTCCGCGGACTCAAATTCGAGGGTTTGGAATCCCAGTAGCGACTCGGGTAATACTCGTAGTTCCTCTACGATCCTAGTCAGAGTATCTGCAATAAAATTTTCTGACCCTTTCTTATACTTAATCTGAAAATCATACTTCTGCAGCTGTGACGACCATTTGGCCAATCGGCCACTAAGGTCTTTAAGCGTCATGAGCATGATCAGTCACGACCGTGAAGGCATCATCTCGATGTATGCCGTCAAGCACTCTTTTTCTGTCACCGTGTATAAATTTGCTGTTTGTTCGATTTTGCGGAGAAAAACGCTATTGGCCTCTCCTGTCGCTCGTCATCTACCTGAAACAAAACGACTCCAACTCCAAATTGAGACGCATCGCACTGGACAATAAATCTCCCCCTAAAATCGGCAAGGACGAGTACTGGTGCAGTGGTAAGAGCATGCTTAAGCTTTTGGACAGCTTCCGCGGCTTCGTCACTAAGTGTAAATATCCCAATCCGTTTTTCAGGGCATCGGTCAACGGCGCAGACACCTCGGCGAAGTTTTTGATAAATCGCCTATCGCCGTTCCCAGAAAGCTTCGCACTTCTTTGAGTTTGACATCAATTCGGGACAGGATGCCGTCGATGCAAGGCAATGGATATGCATCCTTGATCGTAACCTGGTTCAGCTTGCGCGCATCCAAAACGTCATATCTCCGATCGGAGTTATGTCGTTTCAAAGCATCACATCTTCGACGAGTTAAAAACGTCATATCTCCGATCGGAGATATGTCGTTTTAAAGCGTCATATCTCCGATCGGAGTTATGTCGTTTCAAAGCGTCATATCTCCGATGAGTTACAAAAGAAATACAGTAGGTCCAAAAAATATTTCGACACAGGAAAAAAATTCACTTTTTTTTTGACAAAGAAAGTTGCTTCTCCAATTGATAAAATTTATTTTAAATTTTATTCTGATTATACCCGTTACTCGTAGAGTAAAAAGGGTATACTAAGTTCGTGCAAATGTATGTAACAGGCAGAAGGAAACATTTCCGACCCCATAAAGTATATATATTCTTGATCAGCATCAATAGCCGAGTCGATATAGACATGTCCGTCTGTCCGTCTGTCCGTCCGTCCGTCTGTCCGTCCGTCTGTATGAACACCTAGATCTCAGAGACTATAAGAGCTAGAGCTACCATTTTTTCAGTGTAGTCTTGTATTGTCTGCACGCAGATCAAGTTTGTTTCAAATTTTTGCCACGCCCCCTCCCGCCCCCGCAATATGAAAAAAACCTCATATCTCCCACAATTTTGAAAATAGATTGTTCGAACCTTCTAGACATATACTTTAATCATCATTACCTATCGATCCGCCATACATCATTTTTCGATCAGATGAACCATAGTAGAGTTACCGCCCCCGCAATTTGACAAATACCTCATATCTCCCACAATTTTGAAAATACATGGTTAAGTCCTTCTAGACATATATTTTAAAAAAAAACCTCATATCTCCCACAATTTTGAAAATAGATTGTTCGAACCTTCTAGACATATACTTTAATCATCATTACCTATCGATCCGCCGTACATCATTTCCTGATCAGATGAATGATAGAAAAGTTCCCTCCCCCCGCAATTTCAAAAAAACCTCATATCTCCCACAATTTCGAAAATAGATTAATCAAACTTTTTAGACATGTATTTCAGTCATCATTACTTATAGATCCGTCATACATAATTTCCCTATCAGATGAGTTATTGTAGAGTTGCCACCCCCGCAATTTGGGAAAAAAATACAATTTGGGCATGTTGTGATCTAATAAAATATTCTGAAATAAACCTTACCCTGAGTAACGGGTATATCGAAGTCGAGCAGGGCCGACTTCAACTTACGCTCTCGTTTTCTATTATTCTTAAGCCCAAACAACAATCAATACTATAAAAATAAAAACGAAAACATACTTTTTATTAGATTGTCAAGAAAGAGTTTTGACATGATTTCCAAATTGATTTATTCTTAGGACGGTAGTTCAAACGGTAAACTAATTATTGGTTCTAGACAAGTTTTTCACGCTAAACCTGAATCTGGTCCCAGAAATTCCATATCGCTTATGGATTTAATGTAAATTTCACCTTAAAATGTAGAAAATGTATAATCTACATTTAAAATTTAAATTCCTCGAAAACAGCTTACTTGAAAAATATTTTTTGTTAATATATTATCGCATATCTATACAATATATAATAATTTTATCTAATTAGTTATAAGTTCGTGATCGATCTGCAAAGTATGGTTGATTTTTTTTTTGGTTTTGAAAATACGAACACATGTATTTAAAATGGTCAATCTTTATTTGGAAAATTTTTTTTAAATCTGTTTACGCAAACTGTCATGTATGATGTGATATGATTTGTGTCCTAATTTGTCTGGGTGTTTACACACATGAGAAATTAATATGCAAACGAATTTGTCGCAACTTCGAAAGTTTGCAATGAATTTGGCTTAGTGTTCACACTCGCAAATTTGGGTTGTGACAAATTCGGGTTTCCCACAAACCATGTGGTTTGCCGATAGCTGCTGATAATATATCGATTTAGTGCGGTTTAAGTAGTTGCACAGTTTTTATTAAAAACTGTCTTGCTTTCTTGTGTTTTCTTTACTCGATAACAAAATATTACAGGCTTGAAGCAACCCTAAGTGTCTGTACTTATCGATATTCATCGTATTAATATAAAAAAGAAACGAGTTGGCAGTTCCACTGACCACTGGTATTATTTTTACTCGGAAGCTAGTCGAGTTGTGTTGGTTTTAGCAAAACTGTACAAAATGGACAACGAAAATATAAAATTTGAGCTTCGAGAAGGAACCAGCGCAGCCTGCTCACTATTGTTGTTTTCACTGAACGAGCAACAAATATACATAAAAAACAAACAATTAAAGTGTGGTGACACCACATATGTGTGCCGTGTAAAAGGCTGTAAAGCCAAAGTTTATTTGAGCTCAGATCAAGCTCGTGCCTTTTAAAATTTAAACAAACTAGTTCATAATCTTGGCTCGCAGGCCAATAAAATGGAAAAGATGATCGCCCTGAGTGAAATAAAAAAACAGTGTCAAAATAAAGAAAATACTGATACCAAAAAAATATTCAATGATGTACTCGCCGAGTAAGTATTAATCACGTATACGAGTATGTATGTAGAGTACAGATGCCCATCTGCTTTTAGCGGGAACCCCTGAAGTTATATGTGAACATGGGTGAAACGCTGTTACATACATATTTACAAGCAAGAACATATTTGGTCAAAATATGTTTTCTCACTTTTATTTTTTTACAATTTTTTGTTTTTGTAAAAACATTTTCTTGTCCTAGGGCCAATTTCTTATCTTCTACGTCGCTCTATCTGTCACATAAACTTACAAATAGCGGAGTGAATTCTATGTTAATACGACACATAGCAGCTAAATAGTAAATGAGGAATCGGCCCTTACTGTATGAAAAATAAGTAATATTTGTACGTACGTGCACTTTTTATCCATTCAATTAGAAAAACGACTGGAGAAGCAGAGATTGAAATAAACTATGATACTGTCAAACGAACTCTACAAAGAAAGAGACAGCCCTTCTTGCCCAAATGTCCAACTTCTCCAGAGCAGGTACGGATGGCATTTGAAGATGAAAATGTCATGAGCCTTTTTTGGCATGACAAAAGGAAATTCTCCAAAAAGTTTTTTTAAGAAACTGTATACATCAAGTTCATTTGCGTACTGCATCTTCGCCTCGGAAAAGATAATCGCCCTGATGCAAACCAATATTCAGGAGGACAATCGTCATTTTTTAATTGATGACACATTTAAAGTATGCCCTTTCGGAGATTTCAAGCAACTTTTAATAATTTATATTAAACATATGCAAAAGGTAACTCCATTAATTTTTTTTTTGTTAACTAAATATAATTAGTTTATCTGTCTTTTTATTTAGATCATTCCATTTATATTTGTCTTGATGACGAGAAAAACAGAGCTCTGCTATCAGCATTTGTTTACATACATCGATTCTAACATATGCTGCTTAAATGGTGCATCTTTCATTTCCGATTATGAAGAGGCGATGCGCAATGCTTTAAAAAACTTGCACTCCATTATGAATTTCTATGCTTGTTGGTTTCATTTTACCCAAGCATGCAAGAAAAATGGAAAGAAGACTGCAGGTTTTGAGCATATGCTCAAGAGTAACAAGCAAGCTTATATGCTCTTCACAAAATGTCTGCACTTGCCGCTTTTACCAGCCAGAAAAATTGTGGAGTGATTTAATATGTTAAAATGTCAAGCAACAGCTATAGACAAGAAGTGTTATTATTTCAGTTTTAAGATTTATCTAAAATTCTGATATATCGTTTCTTTCTCTCTTTTTCTTCTGTCTGTCTGTCTGTGTCTGTCTGTCTGTTTCTACAATTTCAGTTTTAAGTATGTAAATCTTTTTTACTGAGATATTTAGATCGTACTTATATATTAGACGTCGGTCGAAAATAGTCTTTGTGGAAAACTTTTTATTTCCATCGTGTCACCAATGTAGATATATTAGTTTTATATGTTTCCATTCGAATTGATCAATTTTTATGTAAGTAAATATTATTTTTTTTCATCGTGTCTATCTTATATATTTTTTTATATGTTTGCTCATTTATTTTGTATGTATAGTCGGTCAAAAAATTCTTGAAAATTTTTGTTTTCTATCGTAGGTCTCCAATCTTGGTATATATTAGTTTTAGATTCTTTCAGCATGGCTTTCGAAAAATTTTTAAAGGTATACTTTTATATTTATTTTCTTATTTTTTACTTTGTACAAGCTTCTTTTTTTTTTAAAATGGTATGTATATATTATAAATTTGCATTTGTCTTAATTTTTTATTTTAATCGTAAATCATTCAATTCTATACGTAGGAAGGACCTGAAGCCGTATCAGTATTTAAACGATCAACTAGAACAACAAGTGCTGTCGAAGCCTATAATTTAAATTTGGGTAATAAAATTCGAGGAAATGGACACTTTTTCAAATTCGTAAAGTGCATTATTGACGCCGAATATGAAAAAAGTCGGGAATTTTTCTTCTGTTTCAAAACGGTGGTATTGGAAATCAACCACAGACTAAGGAATTACGTGTAAGTTGATTTAAAAAAAGGTGACAACAAAAATCTAAATATTGCTTTGTTTTTAAAGCTTTATTAATTTTTACGTTACATTCTATCGCATATTTTCGCTTAATGCTGGCAATCTAAGTGGGTCTTGTTTCACATAGCGGTAAAAATCGTTCCAACAGTTCTTTCAAACAAGGTACAACTGTTTGGTCAGTTTGCTTTAATAAAAAATAATGGCTGTTTAAAGAGTCTCCAATAAGAAGTCGTTTGTGAAATCAAAATACGTTTTCTTTATTATTAGCTATTGTTTTTCAAAATCTTTTTTGTTTTCAGCAACGTGCTCAAAAAATCATGGACGCCATGGAACTATTTGACACTGGAGAAATCGATATACAGGGCTTTCTAACGCGCACTGTTTCTCTAAATGATCGATTTTCAAATCAGGAAGTATTTGACAGTGTAGATGAGGAAACAAATTTGACTAGAATGTCGCCTGAGCTGAAATCTTCAACATCGTCGCTGTCATCGAATGGTTCAACTTTAAGTCAGCTATCTAATACTGCATTTGCTTCCAAAAATCTTTGCAATGTATGTTTAACCAATCCTAAGTCCGTTATGTTGCGCCCATGTAATCATGTTTCTGTTTGTGGTGACTGTTGGGATCAAATTGTTGCAAACAAACAACCACAAAATGAAATTCCGGATGATATTGTACATCTAAAACCTAAATGCCCAAATTGTACTCAAGAAGTCGAAGAGGCAATTCAAAATGTATTTATTTATACCTAATTAATATATTATAAACTTCTAATATAACATAAACTTGAAAGGTCTAAAAATATTTTGATTTAAGCATATGATTTGTATCAAATAAATACAACCCCGAAAATAAGGAGATCGTCAATTTAAGGTGTCGATTTAAATCAAATTTGAATTGTTGTAGTTTTTGTTGTGAAGGAGTTAAATAAGGTCAATTATCGGAAGAAAAAATGAAATCTTTATAAACGAGAGCGTAAGTTGAAGTCGACCCTGCTCGACTTCGATATACCCGTTAATCAGGGAAAGGTTTACTTAAAAATATATAACTAAATCACAAAATGCACAGCGTAATTATTTGATTTGCTTAGAACTCGACGATAGTGATAATGATCGATAAGTAATGATGATTTTAATATATGTCCAAAAGGTCAAACAATCTATCTTTAAAATTGAAGGAGATATGACGTCTTTTCCAAATTGCGGGGTGGCAACTCTACTATCGTTCATCTGATCGGGAAATGACGTATGGCGGATCGATACGTAATGATGATTATAATATATTTCTAAAAGGTCCAAATAACCTAGCTCCAAAATTGTGGGAGATATGAGTTTTTTTCATATTGTGGGGGCGTGTCAAAAATTTGAAACAAACTTGATCTGCGTGCAGACGATACAAGTCTACACTGAAAAAATGGTAGCTCTAGCTGTTATAGTCTCTGAGATCTAGGTGTTCATACAGACGGACGGACGGACGGACAGACGGACAAGTCTATATCGACTCGGCTATTGATGCTATGGGGTCGGAAATGCTTCCTTCTGCCTGTTACATACATTTGAACGAACTTAGTATACTCTTTTTACTCTACGAGTAACGGGTATAAAAACTGCAAGGGTATTTAACCATCGGCGGAGCCGAAGTTAGCCTTTAATTTTTATACACTTGAAAAGTGTATATTAATTTTGCCCAGAAGTTTGTAACGCATAGAAATATTCATTTCCGACCACATAAACTATATATATTCTTGATCAGGACGACGAGCCGAGTTCAATTCCGTCTGTCCGTCCGTCCGTCTGTCCGTCTGTCTGTCCGTCTGTCTGTTTCTACGCGAACTAGTCTCTCAGTTTTAAAGCTATCGAGCTGAAATTTTGCACAGAGTCTTCTTTTTACTGCACGCAACTAATATGTCGGAACCGGCCGGATCGGATGACTATATCATATAGCTGCCATAGGAACGATCGGTCTAAGAACTAGTTCTAGTTAGAAAAACTTTTTTGTTTTCCATCGTAGCGTCACTAATCTTGGTATATGTTAGTTTTATATGCTTTTACATAATTCTGAAAAAATGTATCAAAATCGGATCACTATAGCATATAGCTGCCATAGGAACGATCGGTCGAAAAATAAGTCTTTGTGAGAAAAACTTTTTTGATTTCCATCGTAACGTCTCCAATCGTAATATATATTTGTTTTATATGTTTCCACACAATTCTGAAAAAATTTATCAAAATCGGATGACTATAGCATATAGCTGCCATAGAAACGGATAGTCAAAAACTACTTCTAGTGAGAAAAACTTTTTTGTTTTCTATCGTAGCGTCCCCAATCTTGGTATATGTTAGTTTTATATGCTTTCACATGATTTTGAAAAAAATTATCAAAATCGGATGACTATAGCATATAGCTGCCATAGGACCGATCGGTCGGAAAATGTGTTTTACTAAGAAAAGTTTTTTTTATGGAATCAAATTTTTATTAACAATGATTTTAAAATTTTAAATATCTGATATCTATATTCATATATATTTTACAGTTTAAATCAGTGGGAGTAAAGTTTTTCAAGTGTATTAAAACTTCGGCACAGTCGAAGTTAGCTTTGCCTTCTCGTTTTTATAGTAAAACTAAGTTGATTTTGTTAATGTCTTTTGGATATTTGCTTCGAACACCATTGAGAATCAGAATAAAATTTAAAATAAATTTTAACAATTGGTGAAGTCACTTATTTTGTCAAAAAAAAAAAAAATGATTTTTCCCTGTGTCGAAATACTTTTTTGACATACTGTATTTCGTTTTTATGACGCTTTGAAACGACACAACTCCGATCGGAGATATGACGCTTTAAAACAACATAACTCCGATCGGAGATATGACGCTTTAAAACGACATATCGCCGACGATTTTCAAACGACATATCTCCGACGTTTGACGTTTGAAACTCGTCGGAGATATGTCGTCGGAGCTATGTCGTTACCCCTCCATGGGTTATCGCTCTCTTCTATGGCTCCCAGCTGAAGCATTTTATCGACTGCTGCCCATACCAGTTCTTGCTTCGCTGGTGATAAAGGATAATGTCTATTTTTAATCGATTCCGTTCCCTCCACCAACTGAATTTTGTGCTTGAGCAGCTGAGTCTGACCAAACCTGATTGTTCTAAAACTAGAAACTCTTTCTTAACTGATTTTACTCTCTCTTTGTATACACTTGAAAAGTGTATATTAATTTTGCCCAGAAGTTTGTAACGCATAGAAATATTCATTTCTGACCCCATAAACTACATATATTCTTGATCAGGACGACGAGCCGAGTTCATTTCCGTTTGTCCGTCCGTCCGTCTGTCTGTCCGTCTGTCCGTCTGTTTCTACGCGAACTAGTCTCTCAGTTTAAAAGCTATCGAGCTGAAATTTTGAACAGAGTCTTCTTTTTTCTGCACGCAACTAATATGTCGGAACCGGCCAGATCGGATGACTATATCTTATAGCTGCCATAGGAACGATCGGTCGGAAAATAAGTCTTAGTGAGAAAAACTTTTTTGTTTTCCATCGAAGCGTCACCAATCTTGGTATATATGAGTTTTAGAAGATTTTACATATTTGTGGAAAAATTTATCAAAATCGGATGACTGTATCATATAGCTACCATATTAACGGTCGGTCCAAAAACTAGTTCTAGTGGGAAAAACTTTTTTAAGTTCCATCGTATCGTCACCAATCTTGGAATATATTAGTTTTATATGCGTCAACACAATTCTGGAAGATTTTATCAAAATCGGATGACTATAGCATATAGCTGACATAGGACCGATCGGTCGAAAAATGTATTTTACTAAGAAAAGTTTTTTTATGGTATCAAATTTTTATTATCAATGATTTAAAAATTTTAAATATCTGATATCTATATCCTATAAACATTTTACCGGTTAAATCAGTTGGAGTAAAGTTTTCAAGTGTATTAAAACTTCGGCACAGTCGAAGTTAGCTTTGCCTTCTCGTTGTTCTCCTGGCAGTTCCCACATATCCGGATCAGGATTATTTCCATTCTCCTCTCGATAATACTCTAATACTCTTTTTATCTATCTCAACCAGGGTGTCAAATCGGAACCCGAACCGGAACCGTATACCGAAAAGAACCGATTGAAACTCAGAACCAGAACCGGAACCGTTATTATTTATTTTTTGCGTACCGGTATTTCGGAACCTTTATTTTTTGGAACCGAAATGACCAAAAAGAACCGAAACATTGTACCGGTACAGTTTCTGAGTTTTCTTTTGTTATTTCATTTATATTACTTCAATAAGGGATTTCTTCTGGGTAAAACGCAGGGTAAACGTAAGCAAAAACTTTCAAATGTAAAGTTAAGGGACCACCTGGTAAATACTGAAATTTTCAATAAAAATAACAATTTCATCTTATTTCTTTGCATCTATTCTGGTTCAATAAATTCCAAATATTATTAATTTATCCTTAATTTTTGCATTTACAAAGAAAATGAATTACTAATTGGCCCAAATGGACTTAACCTAATAGCAGGGTTAAATTGTGATCGGTAACGTTATCTGAATACAGTGTATTTAACATTTCATCAGATATCAAAAGATCTTCTTGCTCTTCTATTATAAGGACTTTTTTTTCGAGGTTAAGTTTATTATGTTTAATTTTCCTTCTTTATAACCACTTTCTGTTGTGTAGGTTGCTACCATTTCTTTAATATCTTCGGATTAAAAGATTTTTAAATTATACCGGTACATACCGGTACGTACCGGTATACCGAAATAAAAACCAAGGTACCGGTACGGAACCGAATACCGAAATAAACTAGAACCTAAACAGAACCTTTTACCGAAACATTAGTTTCGGTACGTACCAGAACCGGAACCGGAACCGAAATTCGATTCGGTTTGATTTCCTGATCTCAACAAATAAAGGAGTTGGCTAGCGAAAATGAGTTTCTGAAACAGGAAGTAGCCAACGTAAAGGCTGATAGAGAAAAAGATAAAGCGATTATTTATAGCCTAGTTGAACAGCAAAAAAAGAAAAATGCAAAAGTCAATCGAACCGGGAAGATGTACGACAGGGAAATGGGAATGGTGGTGGAATGCGAAACGCAAGAACTTGCTTTACAAATTTGCAAAAATGCATCAAAGCTAAAGGGAACAAACATATATGTGGAGCAAGACTTAACCAGAGAGAGGCAACATAACAAATCTATACTTTTAATGTTGAAGAAATACCTTACCTCGATCAACAACACTCGGAAAGTTTAGGTTTACAATGACAGCATCAACATCGATGGCAGCTGGATGGCATTCCACAACAACAAAATAATTATGTGCCAAGGACATGACGCACTGGCAAAACTTAGAGGGATATATGGTCAAGGTCTTGATGAGTCCCAGTTAACATTTGTCTCCTTAAACGAAAGATTGAGGACAAAAATCTAAACAAAATTCATAATGCTGGGAAAATGGCCAGTCATAGGTCCGACGAAAACAATTATAGAGCACCAGGTACGACTTCAAACCCGCAAACCATCAATCTAGCTATACGTAATGAAAATAGAACTATTTTAGCCTATAATATTCACGGCCTTAAAAAAAATAATCTGTATAGGGAATTTTTTGAATACGTAAGGGGACTTGACATATTTGCCCTAACAGAAACCCATATTGAAGAAGCAGCAAAAAAGGATTTCGAGCACAAGATTGAAGATTTTCATATTCGATGGGAGCAGGCAACCCGGATAAGTAGATTTGGACGTGAAATTGGTGGAATACTGCTAGGAGTAAACAAGCGTCTTAAGAACTTTGGCATAAAACATTTATTTACCAAATATGGATCAGCCAACGCAATAGAAGTAGAAGTGGAATATGGGGAAAAAATTCACAGTTTTTCCACTTTATGTAAGAGGAGGAGCCAATTGGAAATCTGAATTCCGTGAAGTCTCAAATTTTTTCACGCAACATACCCCACTTAACCCAATAGTATTGGGGGACATCAATGTACGGATTGGGGGAGAGAACCAAGCCATAGATGAGGTACCAATCCGTAATTTTACGGCTGGAATACCAAACAGAGTATCACAGGATATTGAACTTAATAATAATGGCAAGAAATTTTTTAATTTTTGTGAGGATAATAGCCTGTTAATACTAAATGGTCGAACAAATGGAGATTCTTCTGGCAATTTCACATTTTTAAGCAATGTGGGCCAATCTGTCAACGACATCTGTGCGCTATCCTTTGAAATTCTTGACCAAGTGATGGAATTCTCAGTGGAAAGTGCAATATGGTCGGACCACATGCCAATTGTGCTGACTTTAAAGAGACAACCTGGTCAATCAACAACCGTCAATATGGGTCTTTTACCAAAACTTTACTGGAAACACAATCAAAGAGATCATTACATTCGAAATTTAAGCAATAATTTAACCAGTATACGTCAAGAACAAAATGTAAAATTAGATACCATGTGTGCAAAATTTAAATCATTAACAGCACAACAGCAACAGGAAGCATCACACAAACAGTTTAAAAACAAATGGTTTGATTCACATTGCATGAGGTTAAGGGACTTAGTTTTCGGAGCGCTCAAAAAATTCAGGAGAACGCAACATCAAGCTGACCATGATATATACAACGAGAATGCAAAGCTAACTTCGACTGTGCCGAAGTTTTAATACACTTGAAAAAGTTTACTCCAACTGATTTAACCGGTAAAATATATATAGGATATAGATATCAAATATTTAAATCATTGATAATAAAAATTTGATACCATAAAAAAAACTTTTCTTCGTAAAACACATTTTCCGACCGATCGGTCCAATGGCAGCCATATGCTATAGTCATAAGATTGTGATAAATTTTTTAGAAATTATGTGAAAGAATATAAAAAAAATATATACCAAGATTGGAGACGCTACAATAGAAAACACAAAAGATTTTTTCACTATAAGTAGTTTTTTGACCGACCGTTTATATGGCAGCAATATGCTATAGTCATCCGATTTTGATAAATTTTTTCGGAATTGTGTGGAAACATATAAACAGACATATATTTTACTACTTATTTTGAATCGACCCGCCATACATCGTTTTTCGATCAGATGAACGATATTAGAGCTATACGTAAAAGAAAATAAAAACCAACGACAACAACAACACCCTAGCGATTGGTAGAACTTATGAGAAAGAGAGAGCGAGAAGGCAATAGCTAACTGGTAATTTCCCAATTGGACCTTGCTTGACGGCAGGATCTAATGGGACTGCGCCGCTCTCAGTTTCCCCCCGCCTTCTTTCCCATAGATATTTGTGTATGTAGGCAAAGACCAAGTATGAGAGGAGCGATGCAACTGAGATGACCTGCGGTCAGAAATCAATCGTGATTCCCGCGTGACTACGTTTATGTTAATAGGAAATTATATACAAATTTTATAATTTTACGAGTTATGTACTAGGGTAATTCTACTCATCATTACTTATCGAGCCCCCATACATCATTTTCAACCAAATTAACGATAGTCGAAAGAGTTTCCACCCCCAGATTTTAATAAAACCTCACACTTTAATGTTATCAGTTACGTACAAACAGGTACAGAGTATATTACAGTCGGGCTTGACCGACTTTCTTACTTGTTTAAATATGCTTAGATAATATCTAGATAAACTGGCAGAAGTGTTCAATAGTATATTAAATGGCCAAAATGATATTAACTGTTTTAAAACCTCCCTCATATTCCCAATTTTTAAAAAAGGAGACCCAAACGAACCAGCAAACTACCGAGGAATATCATTTATGAATTGCACAGCAAAAATTCTTATGGGGATAATGAACGATCGTCTAGCAGCATGGGTTGATGAAAATGAGAAATTAAATGAATACCAGGCTGGAATTAGAAAAAACTACTCAACGATCGATAATATATACAATCTGGCGTCAATAGTCCATCTGAAGTTTGCAGAAAAAAAGAGGGTTTATTGTTTTTTCGTAGACTTTAAATCGGCTACGCCGATGTTTTAAATACCCTTACAGTTTTTGAAAGGCGCTACCATTGATAACAAACATGTTTTTCTCACTAGAATTAGTTCCTATGCATTTTTTCGAAATTGTGTGAAAGCATATAAAACTAATATATACCAAGTTTGGTGACGCTACGATGGAAAACAAAAAAGTTTTTCTCACTAGAACTAGTTTTTTGACCGACCGTTTATATGGCAGCTATATGCTATAGTCATCCGATATTGATAAATTTTTTCAGAATTGTGTGAAAATATATTAAACTAATATAGACCACGATTGGTGACGCTACGATGGAAAACAAAAAAGTTTTTCTCACTAGAACTTGTTTTTGGACCGATCGTTCCTATGGCAGCTATATGATATAGTCATCCGATCCGGCCGATTCCGACAAATGTGCAGCGTATTTGTATTTAAAGACTTTTCGCAAAGTTTGGTCAAGATAGCTTTAAAACTGAGGGAGGAGGAGAAACAGACGGACAGACGGACGGACGGACAGACGGACAAACGTAAATGAACTCAGCTCGTCATGCTGATCAAGAATATATCTACTTTATGTGGTCGGAAATGCTTCCTTCTATGCGTAACAAACATTGTGACAATTTTAATATACCCTCTGCATAAAAAGGGACAGAATCAGTATAACATTATTAAAAGAGGATACCTCAAAGTCTACTTGAGCTTTTGTAGAAAGAGTTAAAGAAAATGGTTAAGAATGGTATCATTTCAGCAGTACTTACCCCACTGACTGGGTAAACACCCTACAAATTGTGGAAAAAGTAATGGTGAACTGCGATTGTTTCTAGATCCAAAGCCTCTTAACAAAGCTTTTAAGCGAGAGCAATTTCTTATACCTACCATTGATGATTTTACTTGTCAGATGCAAAATAAAATGGAACTAGATGAAAGGAGTTTGGATCTAACAGCGTTCATGACTCCAGTTGGTCGATTCAAATTCAACCGTATACCTTTTGGCATAAACAGTGCGCCTGAAATGTTTGGTGACATACTGGGCGTTATAGTATACTTTGATGACCTTGGAATTATGGGCGAGACAGAAGAGGCACATGATAAAAAATTGCAATTAGTTCTTAAACGTGCGCGAGAGAACGGAGTTAGATTTAACCCTAACAAAGTTAAGTACAAAAAGTCGCAAATAGAGTTTATGGGACATATTTTATTTGAGGGTGTTGTCAAGACGCTGAACAAGTATAGGGAGGCTGTTTTAAACATTAAAACACCTGAAAACAAACAGGATGTTTTGTGAATTCTTGGATTGTTTAAGTATCTTGCAAAATTTAATCCAAATCTGTCAAGAAAGTCGGCACATATGAGGAACGTAACTAGGAATGATGAAAGTTTTGAATGGCGTGAGGAACACCAAAGGGAGTTAAAAACGAGAAGGCAAAGCTAACTTCGACTGTGCCGAAGTTTTAATACACTTGAAAAACTTTACTTCAACTGATTTAACCGGTAAAATAAATATAGGATATAGATATCAGATATTTTTAATTTTTAAATCATTGATAATAAAAATTGTAAACCATAAAAAATTTTTTCAAAATTATGTGAAAGCATATAAAACTAATATATACCAAGATTGGGGGCGCTACGATAGAAAACAAAAAAGTTTTTCTCACTAAAAATAGTTTTTTGACCGACCGTTTCTATGGGAGCTATATAATATAGTCATCCGATTTTGATAAATTTTTCCAGAATTATGTGGAAGCCTATAAAACTAACATATACCAAGATTAGTGACGCTACAATGGAAAACAAAAAAGTTTTTCTCACTAGAACCAGTTTTTTGACCGACCGTTTCTATGGCAGCTATATGCTATAGTGATCCGATTTTGATAAATTTATTCAGTATTATGTAAAAGCATATAAAACTGACATATACCAAGATTAATGACGCTACGATAGAAAACAAAAAAGTTTTTCTCACTAGAACTAGTTTTTTGACCGATCGTTCCTATGGCAGCTATATGATATAGTCATCCGATCCGGCCGGTTCCGACATATTAGTTGCGTGCAGTAAAAAGAAGACTCTGTGATAAATTTCAGCTCGATAGCTTTAAAACTCAAAGACTAGTTCGCGTAGAAACAGACAGACAGACAGACGGACAGACAGATGGACAGACGGACAGACAGACAGACGGACGGACAAGCGGAAATGAACTCAGCTCGTCGTCTTGATCAAGAATATATATAGTTTATGGGGTCGGAAATTAATATTTCTATGCGTTACAAACTTCTGGGCAAAATTAATATACACTTTTCAAGTGTATAAAAATACTTAACATGATTGCAAATGATCCAGATTTTTAAACCAAAAATCTTTGTCATCATGGGGCTGCAAAAAAAGAAATCAATTACACTTTTGGCAAAATCGTTGCTGTTGCTTTTGACATACTTGTGATAGGCTGATAGGCACCATGTATGAGAAAGCTCAACCCCAGATGGGTGCCGCGATTTGCGATAATTTAACACAAGTTCGAGGGAAGTTTTTTATTAACATGTTTGTGTAATGCAAAGCACATTTCGGCCTTCTACATTTGAAGTTAGAAAAAGATGCAAACAATTTGGATAACAGTTTTGTTCATAACGACAATGTTCTTCAGGTTCAATTAACAGCAAATCCTAGCAGCTATGGCACACCCCGATTTCTATCCCAGGCTACTGACTGGACTTCACAGGCAAGCGCGAGACTTGCGATTAAGGACGACTAGGTCGGTGCTTGTAAATGGGGCGACGAGACTTGTAATTACTCGGTCCCATCCTAGACTTCCAATTCTGTACCAGCAGCTTGTACTGGTCCATGGCCATCGTGGCTCGAGCCCGCTTTTTCGAGTCGTCCATCTCACGCCAGAGTTCTCCCCCCTTGCGAGCAACCTGAGTTATTTTAAAGTCCGGATGTTGTGACTTGATGTGTTTCTGTCCAACTGAATTCAACCATAATAAATAGGCCGACGCTTCGGGAGTTCATTACCAGTTTCCATTGCTAAATAGACAAAAGCTTAACGATAATATCTGGCAATACGAAAAGAACTCCTCTTAACTTAAAAAATTTACGATTCGTGGAAGTTTCTGTGTAGGAGAGAAGCAATAATTTATGTAAATAAAACTTTAGCTTTCCAGAATTTGATTTAACTCGACGAAAGAATACTTTGTTCACTTACAAAATTTGTGTTAATATGTATGTTACTCCGACAAATAGACACAATGATCTGAGAAATATTTATTCTTATCGTAACGAATCCAAAAGTCAAGAATTTCAAAGACTCCTACATATTTTAATATATGTCAAAACGAGAAGGCAAAACTAACTTCGACTGTGCAGAATATTTAATACACTTGCAAAAGCTCGCATCAACTTATTGAACCGATATCTCTCTATATATAAAAGAGTTTGTCCTGACTGACTGACTGACTGACTGACTCACTGATTCACAGATTCACTGATTGGCAATCAACGTAGAGCCTGAACGGTAAGACATAGAAAGCTGAAATTTTCACAGAAGTTTCCTTATGAGTTGAAAGTGAGCACTAAGGCGGGGTTTTGGAAAATTCCACCCCTAAGGGGTGGAAAACTCCCGGAAAAGCTACTATGGGGAAAATTTTGTTTTTCATCCGATTGACTTGAAAATTGGTTTGTAAGTAAAGTAAGCGAAATAATTGGACACCTTTTTCCCAGATTTCGGAAAATCCGCCCACAAGGAAAATGGCAGGAAAATTCTATATGGAAAACACTATTTTTCATCCGATTGACTTCAAACTCGGTTTGTAAGGATAGTATGCAAAATAATTAGTCTTGAGATTTTCCAATGTTGGAAAATCCGCACGAAAAGTCGGAAAATTCTATATGGTAAAACCTATTTTTAATCCGATTGGCTTCAAAATCGGTTTGTGAACACATTATAGAAAATAATTATACATTTGATTTCTCGGTGGTAGAATTTCTGCCCACAGGCAAGAATAATGGTGGGCGTATTTCGGTTCAGTGACAATGGCTATTTGTGAGCCGATCTGAATAAAATTCGTTTTGTAAGATCTAGAGTCAGAATAAATGGAAACACGTGTTTTTTTATTTCGGGAAGTTCACTGCAAAGGTCGGATTATGGGTGCGGGGGTGGGTTTTGAGCCGATATGTATTAAATTTGGTTTGAAAGCTCTATGGGCCAATTAAATAGGATAAAGTTTTTAGCTTTGCGCTTACTCACCCTCAAGGTCGGATAATGGGTGACGGGGGTGGTTTCAGCGTTTGTACGCTTAATGGGCCAACTAGGTGGAAAATAATTTTCTGATTTCTGATGGTCGGAAAATGGGGGCGGGGGTGGAGTCATTGCCAAACGTTTTTTTCATCATTTTGGCGGCTAAACTGATGGTGGCGAAGCGAAGCGCACCGGGTTATATGCTAGTAGTATATATAAAGAACGAGTAGGCAAAGCTAACTTCTACTGTGCCAAAGTTTTAATACACTTGAAAACGTTTACTCCAATCGATTTAACCAGTAAAATATAAATAGGATATAGATATCAGATGTTTTGTAATAACAAATGCTGATTTTGAGTAAAATAAATTGAAAAATAAACGTTAACTGATCCTGATGAATGAATGGCCGAGGGGGCGTCTCTGGTCTTAAGTATGCGGACTCTGGATACCTGCCGACCTCCAGTTTTATTCAGGCTTCTCACGGCAATGCGGGCTATGTCGTGGGTGACATTCATTCCGCCTACTCGTGGGACTCAAAATGAACTCAATTGCCATATCTAAAGGGGAGCCCGGTCCTTCCCAAAACAAACCGGAAGGGAATATTATTCCCTCTAAACCTGGAGGCAGCCAGCCTGTCACCAGTCAAGCGCCGACGAAGGATAATGCTAATGAGCCGATCTTTCGTCACGAGACAGAAGGTGTTGGAAGTGGGGAGCCGGTGAATGCACCGACTTCCTCCCTATCAGGAAATACCCGGGATACACCACCATCGAGATGGAACACCACCTGCAAACGTGCATCTGGGACTACGCTTGGTGTTGGGGTATGCAGGGGGCATTCTGCCAACGCTCCTGTATCCAAGCTAACAACAGGATCAAAGCCGACGTTCAAGGAGAAACGTCGGGCGGCCTTTATCCTGGGTAGAAACCTCCACGGAGACCCAGACACATCTCCGGAGGGGCTGCAGCTGATGGAGTGGGCAAAGAGCATGCTCCCCGACTTCCAGCCAAGCAAGCCACGCACCCAGCGATCACCTGAGGAGACTGCGAGGACGAAGCCCAAACGTCCGAAAACGCAGCAGGCAAACCGTTCGTTCGCGGAGGTCGCGAGGGGGAAGATCACCATTGGTGTCCTTGACAAAGGCAACCAGGATAGTCAGATCCCTCGCGAAAAATGGAGCGTCGTAGAAACGGAGCTACAGAAGCGGTTTCTGAAGGAAACTCTTGTGAGGACGCCGGGTGGCATCAAAGCTTCGTGAAAGTTATCGCGTGCGATGATGCCCGCTCGGCCGAAATCTTCAAGGGTGTGATTGCTTCCCTTGGAGAGGTCTACCCGGGCGCCCAACTAGTCGCTGTCGACTGGAAGGATATCCCGGCTAGACCTCGAGCACGCGTCTGTGTGTCGGCGCAGCCTGAGAGTAAAGGAGAGATCCTAGAGATGCTTCAGCTTTTCAACCCTCACTTACCCACGAGCAACTGGCGTGTGGTAAAAGTGGAAGAGGCGTCAGGCAATTCACGCCAGATCATCCTTGTCCTCAACAAGGAATCGGTGGATCTGCTAAAGCAGACGGACGGTACAGTCAATTACGGTTATCGAAGGGTAAAAGTACGAGTGTATCGTTCGGATGCGTCAGCAGAAAAATCGACTACCGAGGAGCCTGATTTGGATATGGATGTCGACGTCTCGGACGCTGAGGAGGAGCTGGACACGGACCTGGACGTGGTCCTCTCGGATGTTGGTGAAGAGGAGGAAAACTCCTTAATTGGAGACCCCTTCGCCGACTCAAGCAGCACGACGGTGGTGGCGGTTTCTGGAACTGTTCTTCCGGATCCTCCAGATCAACCTCCACCACAGTAAAGCAGCAGCAGCTGCTCTCCTGCTTCGTCTAGCCAAGGACGAGGCAGACATAGTCCTGATTCAGGAACCCTGGGTAAGGGGAGGCAGGGTTCTAGGACTAAGATCACCGGACTACACGTTAATAGTAGCTCCCACTCAAGGTAAAAGTCGTACCTGTATTCTTGCAGAGAAAGGGCTCCCTGTATTTTTGCTTAACAATTTCAGTAATGAAGACAATACAGCGATTAGTCTGAAAGGTCCGGTGACAATCAGGCTAAGCGCTACATACATGGCCCACGACCACCTTGGACCACCACCACACGCACTTCTCCGAGCATGTATCGCGGATAGCGAGGCCAGGAAGGTTGGACTCCTGATCTTCTGCGATGCAAATGCTCACCACTGCCAATGGGGAAGTACGAACACTAACGAACGGGGTGAGTTACTTTTTGATTACATCCTGTCTTCTAAGTTGGTCATCTGCAACAGAGGTAATGAACCGACTTTCATAACCAGAAATAGGAGGGAGGTCCTGGACCTCACTCTTATTTCCCACGCCCTTCAAGATCAGGTGGTGTCTTGGAGGGTACTTGAGGATCATTCTTTCTCCGACCACCGATACATTGAAAGAGTCATAAATTTCTCCAAACCTTCACCAGTTCAGTTCCGAAACTTTAGGCGAACCAACTGGGCAAAATATTCAGATATCCTTCATCGAACGCTACCAGAGACTCCTCCGACTGGAGCAAACAGTCCAGAGCGTACGATGTCCCTCATCAGCACTTTCACGAATGCGTGCAATACTGCTCTGAAAAGATCCTGTCCCCTTAGCACCTCGAAGGGGAAGGGCAAAAAACCCCCCTGGTGGAACCCAACACTAGGAGAGCTAAAGAAAAATGCTAGGCGTCTTTTCAACTCTGCAAAAATGAGTGGAGGCGAGCAGGTCTGGCAGAGCTACAAAGTTGGCCTTTCCTCCTACAAGAAAGAACTAAGGAAAGCCAAAAGATCTTCTTGGCAAAAGTTCTGCAGTGAAATAGAAGACACTTCGGAAGCCGCAAGGTCCAAGACAACCCCCTCCCTAGGCTATCTAAAGAAACCAGACAACTCCTGGACCACCTCCAGCGAGGAATCTCTAGACATCCTCATGAACACTCACTTTCCGGGATGTACGGTCGCGAAGCAAGACTACGATCCCCAAACGACCATTGAACACCCATCAATTCCTAATTTACTATCAAGTAATAACATAAATGGGGCTATTAGAAGTTTCAGCCCCTACCAATCCCCTGGACCGGATGGAATTATTCCGGCTCAGCTCATCCATGCAGGAAAAACAGCCATCAGATGGCTTCAAAACATCTTCGAGGGTGTACTTTCGGATGGCATAATACCAGAACCATGGCTACAAACCAAGGTGGTCTTCATACCCAAGGCGGGCAAAGCCTCGCACGTCTCCCCCAAGGACTTCAGGCCCATAAGTCTATCGTCATTCATGCTCAAGAACATGGAACGACTCCTAGGTGTTCACCTCAGAGCAACCATACCGCTCTCTCACCTGTCAGAATCCCAGCACGCCTACCGGAAAGGCAGGTCTTCAGAGACAGCTCTGCACTCAATTGTTACGATTATAGAAAATCTCTTGAATGTAAGGAATACTCCCTCGCGGCATTTCTTGACATTGAAGGCGCCTTTAACAACATTCTCCCATCCGTAATCACCGAAGCGCTAACAAATCTGAGGGTCGACCCCCAAACAGTGAGTCTTGTCAGTCAGTTACTAATATGTAGGACAGTCAAGGCATCACTGGGGACGTCGACATGCAGCAGATTCGTCAGTAGAGGTACCCCACAAGGGGGGGTACTCTCGCCTCTTCTATGGAACGTAGCTGCGAATGCGCTACTGCGTTCAATGGAAGGGGGTGGCTGCAAAGTGATTGCGTACGCGGATGCTGTTGCTATCGTCTTCTCGGGAAAGTTCCCTCAAACATTATGCGATCGCATGACCGCATCCCTTCAAACCCTAACCAACTGGGCAAGGAAAAGTGGATTGAGCGTTAACCCATCCAAAACGGAGCTTGTACTCTTCACTAGGAAGTACAAAATCCCCCATGTTGTCCCTTCAAAGCTCAGTGGAGAAACTCTTAAACTCAGTAACAGCGCCAAATACCTAGGCCTCACATTAGATAGGAAGCTTGATTGGAACCTGAACTCCGATGAACGGGTCAGGAAAGCCACCGTCGCCCTCTACGCGTGTAGGAAAACTACACAGGTTTACAAATAAAATCCAACTTTTGGACCAGAGCAGATAGCATTCGTTTCCTATGTATTTTCAAGCGCTGAATTCAAATCAATTATCCGTTTTCCCCTGGTACCTCTTGTTCAGAAGATATTTAAATAAACGTGTATTATACGAGGTATGCTTACATTTTTAATTCTTGTGGCCACATTAATTAACCTATTCCAACCATATTTTTTTTAATTAACTAAGATGAATAACAATACAGAAAAAAACATGACGTCTTTATTTTGTTCTTAAGATACCAATCTTTTGATTTTAAAATGAAAAAATACCTTTTTTTAGTGAAACTCCCTTTTTCCCAAGTTCAAATAATTCTTACAAATGTTCTACAAACCAAAAAAAATCGAGTTTTAAATTTCCAATAGACCTTTGTGTCCTCTTATTGACTACGTTCACAGTTTTTCGATATCATCGCGCTTTTGAAAGTTATGTCCCAAAAACTATAAAGCTGTACTACATTTTGATTCAAAGTACTTACTACCAAAATTACTTTCAATTAGAAAAACAAAGTTGGCGTTTTAAAACAAAAAGTTTGACATTAGAAAAATTATGGCAAAACAAAATGAATCGAAATACGTGCAAGGTTGGCACTCAACACTTTTGCTATGTGGCCGGTACATCCTTGGAAAGAGTGACCTGAACATAACGCAATCGTTAAGAGATGCGTGTTATCAATATTTTGGATTACATGTTCGGAATACCGAAAAGCCATGGATGCCAGACAAGTTTTGCAACTCATGCCGCGTTACGCTGTACAAGTGGTCACTGGGAGAAAATATGTATTTTTCATTTTCTGTGCCAACGCTTTGGAGAGAACCGCAAGACCACGCCAATGACTGTTATTTTTGCCTAACAGACGTGACAGGCATAAGTTCTAAAACCTACAGACTTTCTTCAGTTTCCACGCCAGTTCCTCGTCATGCAAGGGATTATTTATCTACTCCCAAAGTTAAAATAAATAAAATGCTTTGATGTCATAAACATGTAAACATGTTAAAACTTATATTTTTATTTAAACCAAACACCTGTCGAGCTCTGACGGTTATAGTTTTTCGGATCAGTCTCGCGTAGTAGACCCCAACAATGGTCACTTAGCATGCCCTCATCCCAAAAGCCTTTGTAGATTTTCTCGATTCTCTGCAAATCCTGGTGCATGCGCTCTCCATGCTCGTCGCTAGTGTCACCCAAATTCTCCGGGAAGAAATCCAAGTGTGAGTGAAGAAAATGTATTTTAAGGGACATGTTTACACCCATTTTTTTATAGTTGACCAGTAAATCAGCTACAATTTCCTTGTAATTCACACTTTTCTCATTTCCAAGAAAATTTTGAAACAACGCTTTTGAATGATCCCCATGCTGCTGCTTCTGTGTCTGACAGACACTTTGAGAAGTTTTCATCATTCATAAGCCTCCTGATATCTGGTCCGACAAATATTCCTTCTTTGATTTTTGCAAAGAAAATTTTGGGAAACAGAGCAATTAAATATTGCCTCGCCCATTTCGGTCAAGTGCCTTCACGAAATTTTTGATAAGGCCAAGTTTTATGTGTTAGGGTGGAAGAAAAACTTGCTTCGGATCGACCAACGAGCTAGCCGACACGTTATGTTTTCCAGGCTCATATTGCTCCCGTAATGGCCAATTTTTTTTTATAAAATAATTTTTCTGTCACGGCTGTCCCACAAACAAAGAAAACAACAGTGTTTTGTGTAGCCGGACTGCATACCGGTTAACAAGCCAATCACCTGGAATGCAAGATTTTTTTTTTTGGGTATTCCGAACATGTAATCCAAAATTTTGATAATACGCATCTCTTAACGATTGCGTTATGTTCCGGCCACTCTTTTCAAGGATGTACCGGCCACAAACATAGCAAAAGTGTTGAGTGCCAACCTTGCACGTATTCCGATTCATTTTATTTTGCCATAATTTTTCTAATGTCAAACTTTTTGTTTTAAAACGCCAACTTTGTTTTTCTAATTGAAAGTAATTTTGGTAGTAAGTTCTTTGAATCAAAATGTAGTACAGCTTTATAGTTTTTGGGACATAACTTTCAAAAGCGCGATGATATCGAAAAACTGTGAACGTAGTCAATAAGAGGACACAAAGGTCTATTGGAAATTTAAAACTCGATTTTTTTGGTTTGTAGAAGATTTGTAAGAATTATTTGAACTTGGGAAAAAAGGGAGTTTCACTAAAAAAAAGGTATTTTTTCATTTTAAAATCAAAAGATTGGTATCTTAAGAACAAAATAAAGACGTCATGTTTTTTTTTCTGTATTGTTATTCATCTTAGTTCACATTAAAAAAAATATGGTTGGAATAGGTTAATTAATGTGGCCACAAGAATTAAAAATGTAAGCATACCTCGTATAATACACGTTTATTTAAATATCTTCTGAACAAGAGGTACCAGGGGAAAACGGATAATTGATTTGAATTCAGCTCTTGAAAATACATAGGAAACGAATGCTATCTGCTCTGGTCCAAAACCTTGTATACGTGTGCTATCGGACTTAAATGGGGTATGACCCCAAACATAGTTCGATGGATCTACACGGCAATCGTTAGACCGGTCCTACTGTACGGAGTAGCAGTATGGTGGCCGGTCCTAGATAAGACAGCCCAGCAACGCAGATTCTCCAAGGTTCAGCGCATGGCTGAAATATGCATCACTGGTGCACTCCGCACCACTCCTAGTGACGCTCTCGATGCTATCCTGAACATATCCCCTATTGAGCAGATGGGATACAGAGTAGCTACCCTTTCTGCTCTTCGCTTGAGAGAATCGAAACAATGGCGCACAGCCAACTTCGGTCACTCTAGCATTCTTCAGGGAAACTCCCTTCTTCCTACAGTCACTGACTACTGTATCCCAATAGAACACCTCTCCACCCCCTTCCACATCTTTATCCCTTCTAGAGAAGAGTGGAATCAGGGTCCGCCAGGACAGCAGAAATCAATAAAAATTTATACTGATGGCTCGAAACTCGATAATAGAGTGGGTGGCGGTGTATACTCCGACGTACTCGGCATCAGTCATTCTTTCAGACTACCAGACCACTGTAGTGTCTTTCAGGCTGAAATCCTTGCGATCAAGGAAGCCTTAATATGTGCACAGTACTCAGCTTAGACGCTGAGTACAATAAGTATTTACTCTGACAGCCAAGCCGCCATTAAAGCACTTGGCTCAATATCCACCAACTCGGTATCGGTTAGCGACTGTCGCAGATCTCTCCAGGAGATGGCAGAACAGTCCGATATAAGCCTTATCTGGGTCCCAGGTCACAGGGATATAGAGGGCAATTGCAAAGCAGACGAACTCGCGAGACAAGGGACTACCACCGACCTCCTTCCTGATAAGGAAAATGTAGGTATGCCCATGGCTACGTGTAGGCTCATCATTAAAGAACTATTCGAGCAAAAAGCTACTCAAAAATGGCAGTCAGTCAGTACCTGCAGGACAGCGCGACTGACTTGGCCAGATCGCAGCGTAAAACGCTCATTGGACCTATGCAAGCTCGGCTGAGCAAACTGCGCAGCAGTTGTCAGGTCCAACACAGGACACTGGTTGGTCGGAACACATGCCGCCAGACTAGGTGCCCCCTACAACGAGTTCTGCAGAAGCTGTAGGGACGAGGAAGAAGTGGAATCTACGTCACACTTTTTCTGCTCGTGCCCTGCTCTAAGTCGTCGAAGAAAGAAATTCCTAGGCTCTTACTTCCTAACCGATATTTCCGAACTCAAGGTCATATCCCCAAGACAAATCTCAGGATTCATAAAGGCATCAGGATGGACCTAGCCCCATAATATGTTCCTGCTACAATGGAACTAAATAAAAAAAAATTTGTAAAGATTTTAGGCCCCACAAATAGGAGGAATGGATGCGGAGAGAGTCCGCAAGCGGCATCACAATGGGCCTACTCAATGGCCTAAGTGTGTTGAAGGGTTGCTCTAGCTGTAGCTTGGTACATTTTGTATTTCGTGCTAGGGTCTACATATTGGCGCTTCAAAAAGGAGTTCCATGTACTTCCAATTTCTGACCGTGTGTCTTTTAATTTGAAAGCCGAGTGCTTATCGAAACTCATGTCGCCAGTTAAGATGACTCCCAAGTACTTGTGTGACTTAACAGCCTCGAGTGGTGCGCCATCAAGGTTCCACGTTTCAGAGCGCGCTGGTCTTCCTCTGATATTTTTTACTATAAGCACTTTTGACTTCTCACAGTTGATTTTAAGGTTCCATTTTGTGCAGTAATCATGTGTGACATCTATCATCTGTTGCAAAATTACAGGACTTTCCGCGAGCATGACCATGTCGTCCGCATACATTAATACTTTAAAGATATCTGCCCCCAGTTTTACTCCTCCGGGAAGTTCTGCAGCGATGTCATCTACAAAAAGTACGAAAAGAATCGGACTGAGTAGACATCCTTGTTTGACGCCTTGGTTTGTTTGGAATTCTTCGGATAAAGTACATCCATCCCACACTGTAGTCGTGTTGTTATTGTACAGTCCGCGGAGCATGTTTATCATTTTAATTGAGACACCAATTTTTCCCAGATTACAGAACAGCTGGGCTCTGTTTATGGTATCGAAAGCAGCTCTAAAATCAATAAAGAATAAATAGATCTTCTTTCCTTTTTATACACTTGAAAAGTGTATATTAATTTTGCCCAGAAGTTTGTAACGCATAGAAATATTCATTTCCGACACCATAAACTATATATATTCTTGATCAGACGAGCTGAGTTCATTTCCGCTTGTCCGTCCGTCCGTCTGTCTGTCCGTCTGTCTGGCTGTCCGTCTGTCTGTCCGTCTGTCTGTTTCTACGCGAACTAGTCTCTCAGTTTTAAAGCTATCAAGCTGAAAGTCTTCTTTTTACTGCACGCAACTAATATGTCGGAACCAGCCGGATCGGATGACTATATCATATAGCTGCCATAGGAACGATCGGTCGGAAAATAAGTTTTAGTGAGAACAAATTTTTATGTTTTCCATCGTAGCGTCACTAAGCTAGGTATATGTTAGTTTTATATAATTTCACATAATTCTGGAAAAATGTATTAAAATCGGATGACTATAGTATATAGCTGCCATAGAAACGGTCGGTCAAAAAACTAGTTCTAGTGAGAAAAACCTTTTTTGTTTTCCATCGTAGCGTCACTAATCTTGGTATATGTGAGTTTTATATGCTTTCATATAATTCGGGAAAAATTTATCAAAATCGGATGACTATATTATATAGCTCCCATAGAAACGGTGATATCTATATCCTATATATATTTTACCGGTTAAATCAGTTGGAGAAAAGTTTTTCAAGTGTATTAAAACATCGGCACAGTCGAAGTTAGCTTTGCCTTCTCGTTGTTGATACTCCTTAGCAAGCGAAGTGAGGACAAAGGTACTATCCACCGTCGAGTATCCTTCCCTGAATCCCTTCTGATTTTCAATGAGCAGTTTATTGCGGCTTATGAAGTTCGTGAGTCGAGTGAGCCACAACTTTCATTGTGGCGTTCAGGAAAGAAATTCCTCTGTAGTTTTGAGCTGCGTTCGGGCAGGCACTTTTATATATCGGATACAGAATGCTTGTTAGAAAGCTAGGTGGAACGTGCTCTGTTTCATAGACCCTGTTAAGTGCGTCTTTTAAAAACTGTATATGTGTTGGCGTGGCGTTTGATAGAAATTCAGCTGGTAAGTGGTCCGTACCCGGTGCTTTATTGGGCTTGCTCTTTTTGTATTAAAACATCGGCACAGTCGAAGTTAGCTTTGCCTTCTCGTTGTTGATACTCCTTAGCAAGCGAAGTGAGGACAAAGGTACTATCCACCGTCGAGTATCCTTCCCTGAATCCCTTCTGATTTTCAATGTGCAGTTTATTGCGGCTTATGAAGTTCGTGAGTCGAGTGAGCTACAACTTTCATTGTGGCGTTCAGGAAAAAGATTCCTCTGTAGTTTTGAGCTGCGTTCGGGCAGCCACTTTTATCTATCGGATACAGAATGCTTGTTAGAAAGCTAGGTGAAACGTGCGCTGTTTCATAGACCCTGTTGAGTGCGTCTTTTAAAAACTGTATAAGTGTTGGCGTGGCGTTTGATAGAAATTCAGCTGGTAAGTGGTCCGTACCCGGTGCTTTATTGGGCTTGCTCTTTTTGAGAGCACTGATGACTTCTAGCGTATCAAACTCTCGGTCTAGCTCTTCTACCATATTGCTTGGGATCTCTAAGTTTATTAGGTGACTTTGAGTTTCAGTGGAGAGGAGGCTGCAAAAGTGCCGTGCAAGTTCCGTTGATTCGACGCCAATGCATTTCCTCATACTGCTGTTATTTAGTTTTCTAACCATTGACCAAAACGATTTTCCATCTTTCACGTTTCCTATTGCCGCTTCCATTCCTCTATAGTATTGCAGTCTTTTACCTTACATAAGGACTTATAAGAGGCATTGACATTTTTATAAGTATGTTTGTCGTCTGGCGCATTTGTGCATCTAGCCTGTTTGAGCGAGCAAATTGATTTTCCTCTGGCTTTATCACAATCTTCATCAAACCATGGCTGCTTCCATTTTGATGTTGTCGGTCTTTGCATAAACTTCGCCGCAAACGTTATACTGCATGTAAGGTCCTCGATCTCTAATAGTTGCTGATTAGGTATTAGCTTTTCCAGTTCAAAATCAAGTCTAGCTCTATACACATGCGCTCTGCCTTGAATCCACCTTAATTTTGGTAACAATTCGTGCTTACTTTCTATTGTACTTTGAGCTACACAGAGTTTCAGATCCCCTATAAGAGGCATATGATCCGAAAAGTGTTCCGTTTCTATTTTCATATCTACCACATAGCTATGCCACGAACCTTGGATCAGACAATAGTCTATTGTTGAGGTTGATTGTCCCCGCAAAAATGTGTAGAGTCCATCTGTGTCGCTTTGGGTTATACCGTTAATTATAGAAAATCGGAAGTCTTCACCAAGTTGTATAATCTTTTTTCCTTTGCTATCAATTACTTTGTCTTTGGCTTTCCTTGGGACGTTTGCATATTTTTCCAAAACATTTGGCTCTGGAATCTCGACCTGTAAATCCCCCGTTCGTGCATTTAAGTCTCCTATAATCATTAAATTGTAGGTGTTGGACTCGTTCAGGATATTGTAGAGGCTTTCGTAGTCGGCAGTCCAATTATTACAGTTAAGATAACAGGGCAGGATAAGGAGATTTTCATTTGGGCGAGCGATCTCGATAGCAAATTGTTCTCCCATTCTTATGTAGTAGTAGTAGTAGTAATATTTATTTATATTTTCATTTTTTTTTTTTTTTTTTCAATGTTCATGTACATTATTTCGATTTTCAAACAATTTCCATAAAAAATTAATAATTAAATTTAAATAGATAATAAAAAAAAAGGCTGTGGCAATATGCCGTTAGCCTAGTAAGAGTGACTCGATTTCCCTGTTCATCCGATCATGTGTCACCGTAGTCCATTAGGAAGCTTCGGCGATATTGCAGACTCTCTCTTAGGTAGGAGATGAGGGAGCGCCAATTGCATCCGTTTAGCAAAGCGTGTGATTCCTGGGTCGACAGGGTCGATTTTCCCAAGTGCAGCGCCCTAAGCTCGTTCAGTATGGGGCACCGGGCAAGGAAGTGTTCACTGTCCTCTCTCTCTCCTGTATTGCAAAGTGTGCAGTGGCTGGGCTTGGTACTGTACGGAATATAATTTAGGTTCATTAGTTCGGTTCTCGCACGGAAAATTAATGATATGCTTGCGGCTTCGAGGTCATCATGAAAATAGTTTCTGGCCGAAAGGTTGTACTGCAGTTGGCTGTAGGTAAGGCGAGACTGACTACGGCGTGCTTCTTGAGCGAAACTATCCCTCTCTCTCATGTCATGTTACGCCCAGGTATCGAAATTCGTTAAACACTTCAAGATTTTCTCCGTTTATTTCCCATGCATCTGACAGAGCTCTTCGGCCTCTAGTGTCTCGTATTACCATTACTTTAGACGTTGCGCAGTTAACTTGTAGGCTCCACGTTTGGCAATATTGATGCAAGGCGTCTATCATTTGTTGCATTTCCCTGGAGCTCTCGGCTAGTAGCACCATGTCGTCGGCATACATTAATACTTTGATGTGCTCAGCACCCAAATAAATTCCTCCTGGTAGACATGACGCAATGTCGTCGACATATAGTGCGAAAAGTAGCGGGCTCAGAAGACATCCCTGTTTCACACCCAAGTTGGTCTCAAACCATTCCGAAAGGTTGTTGCAGTCCCATACTGCTGTCTTGTTAGCAGTGTATAAACTTTCAATTATTTTAATCATCTTTGTTGAGACTCCAATACTGCTTAGTTTTAAATAAAGGCTGTGTCTGTCAACTGAATAGAAAGCAGCTTTGAAGTCTATAAAGAAGGCAAACATCTTTGTTTTCTTTTCCAGATAGTGTTTTGCAATGGCAGTGAGCGTAAATATACTGTCCACGGTCGAGTAGCCTTCCCTGAATCCGGATTGATACTCGCTTAAAATATCGTACGTTTGAACCCAATTTGTGAGACGTCGGAGCAGTATTGAAACAAAAATTTTCATGATCTCATTTAAAAACGATATTCCCCTGTAGTTTTCCGGCAAGCAATCATTTCCTTTTTTAAAAATAGGATATATTATGTTTTTACGGAAACTGTGAGGTGCATCCGCTGTCTCAAAAATCTTATTGTATGCGGCTGCAAGGTGTGTTAGGAATAGTGGTGTAGCGTTTTGAAGGAACTCGGCGGGAACCCTATCTTCCCCTGGAGCTTTTTTAGTTTTGCTGCGATTGCAGCTACACCCAAAAAATATCGTATCAATATTAATTTGATAAGCATTATCTCAAATTGAAACTACAACCAGTATCTTTTTTTTTGTATCAATATAATTAATTAATAATTACGCCCACGGGCGTTATCGCACACCCAACAGTGCTATAACGCCCGTGGGCTTTATAGCACAATTGAATGTGCGATAACGCCCGGCGGGCATTATTGCACTTTAGCATTTTAAAAGAACATAAAAGAAAATGGTATACAAATATTTGTCGAATTCGAATCAGGTACATGCGTTGTTATACAAAATTTATTGGGTAAATCGGTTTAAAGCGATTGAAATCGACTCCGTCGAGTTAAATGTAAGAACTGATTGTTGGTTTGATACCGATTACCTTAATCGATTGTTTGAAAATTTAACATGTACAACATTCGACATCGGAACAGTCCAGATATATATATATATATATATATATATATATACATGCTTATATATGTATTTCTCTTGGAAAATGGGAAAAGATACAAAAACAATATATTCAAAAATAAAGAAGAAAAATATTACAAGTCTATGAGAACAATGAAATGAATGTTAACCAGGGCTGCAAACCCCTTTAATTTTGACTGGGGTTCGGTTCGGGGTTCGAACCCTTACCCTACTCTGGGGGTTCGGTTCCACAACCGGTTCCCTTCAAATTGAGGACCGGGGTTCCGGTTCGGGTTCGGGTTCCAGATAGCATTTTATATATTTATGTACATAATAATAATTAATTTAATAGAATTTGAAGACGAGATGCCATATAATCTGCCTCTTGATGGCTTGGAAGTCAAGCACATAAGTGATCTGTCTTGATTGATTGATTGTATGTATGTTTAGAAGAGTTAAGCGATTCTGCCAACTTGCACTCACAGCGAAAGTCATTTCTCCTTCACAGTAGTGGGATTGCTGAATCTGATGTGATTTTTGTGGCTATGAAACCTTCAAAAAACACGGCCACTTTTGGCCTAAAAATAAGAGATGAGCTTTATCTGCGTACCCGTGATTTAGTAACTGTGATTGACCATATCGGCGTAACTGTGATTAAGTCACAGTGACTGGCAGTCATCAAATCACGCTGTTACTTTAAATATGCAGTCACTGTGTGATTTAATGATTGCCAGTGACCGTGACTTAATCACAGACATGCCGGGTTGTCTCATCCCTAACTTAAAGTGTTCAGCCACACACACACGTACATACATACATTTCCGAGAATTCAGTCAAATTATTTTTTCTACAAATGGGACCGCCACAGCACGGCTTTGACTGGCATATTGTGAGAGTGAAATGTTAAAAGAACTTTATTTGTGATTTGGTTAAAAAAAATGAAGTAATTTAAATAAAGTGCAACTTTCCCTTGTATTCACAGTGCCATTGTATCTCCATACGAACAAAATTGTACACAGAAATACGGTTTCAGATACAAATTGAATTCCCTTGCTTGAGGTTGTGTAAAATAACACAGTTCAGTCTTTTGTTGCGGATGGGAAAAAGTGTCGCCATCCCTACATGGGCATATGAATGGATACATTTTTCTTCATTATAATGAAATATTTTAAACCATCAAAGTGCAAAAATAAATTCTATGCTTGCCAATTTATTTTTAGAACCGAACCCCATCAATAAGAAAACAGGGTTAGGTTCGGGTTCGGGTTCTCGTGATTATTTTCAATGGGGTTCGGTTCCCGGTTCGGTTCAGGTTCTGGTGATGCCTGAAGGGTTCGGTTCCGGACCGATTTGCAGCCCTGATGTTAACAGATTGATTTTAATGAAATATTTGAAAATGGTCTTTTGTTATTTGTCTGCCATATGGGCAAAGCAATAAAGAGTTTTTATTTCAAAATTTCTTTAAAAAATTTTATTACTGCGATCATATGTACTCCCTTGTTGAGGGAGAAAAAAATTAAGATTGCTATGATATTGAATTGGAATGAGGGTGGGTGATAATAAGTAAAGTGAGAAAAAAAATGTAATGCGATAAATATATTGGAGAAGGAGTTTAAAAAAAAGTGGGCCGCCACCCACGCAATTTGAAAAATAGCTCATATCTCCCACAATTTGGGCAACCTTACCCTGAGTAACGGGTATATCGAAGTCGAGCAGGGCCGACTTCAACTTACGCTCTCGTTTTCTTTGCTTTGGTCTACAAGCCTGCCTAGTTCCTTTCTATCTCTGATTCTGTCAGCCTTTAACTGCATTATCTCTGATCTAAGCTCGTTGTTCTCAATTTCTAAATTCTCCATTTTTTGTGAAACGCTTCCCAGCTGGTGCTTGATATCCTCCATGTCTTCCTTGGTTGCCATTGTTTTGCTTAAATTGTTCATGCTCGCGTCCAATCTGTTTCCGACACTTTGGATGGCCGCCATTAGATCTGTTAAAACAAGATTTGTTCCCATCTCCGGTGATAACTCTGAGCGATTTCTTTTTCCGTTATGCATGCCATTTGGCGTAGCTACGTTGTGGGACGTTGAGCTGGTACTTGCCAAAACTGAGTCTGTAGCAATCGGCGGAGGTGTTCTTGTCAGTTTGGCCATTTAAATTTCGCGCCCTTATGACAGCCTGAAAGTATGCACTACTGTACTGCTTGATAATATAATCAAGAAACTCAGTGCTAAGGTACTTTACGTTAACGTAGCCGGGATACAGACGTAACTCAGCAGATGCTGTGTCAGATCAGCTGATCAGTTGTTTGTGTGTGTGCTGAAGTAAGATGTGGGTTTTTTTGCCTTTTTCTAATTTTCGCGGATTTCCACAAGTTTCGCCTTCTCTCAAGGGCAGGGGAGGGGTGGGCTAAAATTCGCCAACTCACTCTGTGCCAGATGATGTTTTGTCCAGATCCTGACTAGATGCCGTGCCGCCGATCTGCTCAAATGTCCTCCTGTCCTTGGTAAGCCACTTGTGCGCCTTTTGACTCCAACTTCAAGCCTGTATGTTGACAGGTTCTACCGTAAAATCGTTTTCTTCCGGAGCGTCGAAATAACACGTCTGTTCTCTGTGACAGCAAGATGATCTTTTCTTATGTATTTGCATAGGTGTTTAAGATTCTTTTTTATTCCATACAGTAGTCCCCCACTTGCTCGGCCTCTTCCACTAGTTCTTGTCGCCATTTGCCATTTGATGCTGTAGTCCAAAAAATATGGCTCAAAAAGCTCCTCGTTTTTCTCAACAAATGTCTCGTACAGTATGAAGATGTCGTGCTGGTTTATTACGTTGTATGACATTATTTTCAGATTTGCAGTACTGTTATTGTTTAAATTTACACTGCTCACCCTGTGGTTACTTATATGAGTATTAATAGTGGTTTCTTGCTGGTGTTTATCGAATATTGTTTTACTTAATCTACTCTAATGTTGCCTAAACCTATTTAGTTTTTTTTCTAGTAGATTTTCTGCAAGTTTGCTATAGGAAATGTCCTCTATTTTTATAGTGGGATATATTTTCTGCAGTAACTGGATTCCTTTTATTTTACCGCTTGATAGCTCGTTGTTAGCGTTCCAATAGTACCAGTCGTTAGCGATCTTCATAGAGTCACTAGCACCTTAACATCCTTGTCGACCGTTTGAAGTTGCATCTTTAGTTGAAGAAGTACGCTTTTGTTCTTCTGTTTTTGCTCTGACAGGTCTTTCTCCACATATATTTTAGTGCCTACCAATTTTCTGGCATTTCTTAAGACGTTGTTTGCTTTCTCCATCGTAGCCATTGCGGCAATGAGATTTCTGCCATGTAGTCTTTCCGATAATATTTTTACGGCTACGATTCCTGGATCTGGTATGCCAAGCTTGCTGATGCATATCTCGGTTTCAGCCTCTGTCGGCCCCTTGGCTTTATCTATGCCCCGAAAAATTACATTTTTCCGTTTTGACTGGCTAATGAGTCTTTCCAAGTCCATGTTGTCTTTTTGTCTTTCCGCTCTAATTTGTTCCAATTCGCTTTTAAGTTCACGGTTTTCTGCTTTTATTGCATCTATTTGCGAGGAGAGCTCCTCCATCTGTCCATTCAATCCTTTTCCATCCTCTTTTGTAGCCAGATTTATGAGTTTCATAACCAGTGTAGATTCCATAGTGATCTGCATAGCTTCTATTAATTTTTGCATTGTTAATCCTGCTAGTACTTCTCTTTCTTCCATTTGATCCTTCTCTGGAGTCATATTCGTTTTTTTGCGTTTTATGGACGGCGTTCCCGAGCTCATTTGCGTTCAGGCGCACAAAGAAAGGGTTACAAACTGTAAAGGCTTTGCCTTTGAAATAAATGTTTTAGAGGAACTGGAGTTTGCGCAGTTTGTTTGCAGTTTGTGGAAAGCCCAGCTGGATACAGTTTAGCCAGCACTGTGCTTTGTGCTAGAGCTTTGCAGAGTGGTAGTGCGCTGATCAGCTGATTGGCGTATCGTCGCGAATGGTTTATTGTTCCGCCTGCTGTGTTATTTTTCAATGTGGCAGAAAGAAAGTGAAAAAAAATCTCAATTCTATGTTCTGGCGCAATGTTCCACCTTCCTTTTGAGTGAGTTTGCAACACCAACAACATCAATGTGACTTATGCGTACAGGGTTGCCCATATTCGACGGACCCATGTTTTTTTTTTTTTGAATCAAAGAAAAAAATAAAAATTTGGCGGTTGGCAATCTTAATCATTTAATTTGTTCCAAGTAGATTTGTTTACATCAATTTTTGAATATGATATCTCTCAAATGGCCGCCTCTGGCGTTGATGGCGTATTGTGCCCTTTTTGCAGCATTTTCAATCGTTTTCGCCAACATTTCGGCCGAAATAGCGGCTATTTCTTCACGAATGTTGTCCTTGAGCTCTTCTACGGTCCTTGGCTTGTTAACCTAAACCTTTGACTTCAAATATCCCCACAAGATGAAGTCAGGCGGCGTCAAATCGGGCGAACGCGGTGGCCAGTCCAAATCACCACTTTTCGACATCAAACGGCCCGGAAACAATTTCTTCAGAAAATCGATTGTTATGCGACTTGTGTGCGGTGGAGCGCCGTCTTGTTGAAACCAGAACTGCCTCATACGCTTTCGACGAATAATTGGCATCACAAAATTGGTCATCATGTCGCGATAACGCTCCTGGTTGATGGTAACAGCATGGCCATTTTCATTTTGGAAGAAAAACGGTCCAATGACCGTTTTCGCACTAACGCCGCACCAAACTGTGACTTTTTCGTCATGAAGAGGCACTTCTTGAATCTCCTGAGGATATTCAGTGTCGTAAATACGGCAATTTTGCTTATTTACGGTCCCATTCAATGTGAAATGGGCTTCATCGGACATGATAATTTTTTTTTTGAGTTTTTACAATTGACTTGTTCTGTTGAATGTAAATTTCAACTATTTCAGAGCGCTCGCGTGGCGTGTATTGTTCCATGGTAAAAATCTGCTTGGACTGACGCTTCAAACGCGGTATGTCATTAAGCGATCTGACATCCCTGTCAAAAGTTATGACGTTGCCAGATGGGTCCGTCGAATATGGGCAACCCTGTATTATTGAGATGTATTTAAAGCTGTGGTTTTCGTAAGTGGGTGTTGTTTGTTAGTATACAAGTCCGGTATGTCACCTGTGCTTTGTTTGTGCCACTTTTAATTGCTTTTTCTGTACATCCACAGCTATAGCTCACTGACATTGCGGAGCCCCACTAAAACACGTCCACTCGGCTTGTAAATCACACTTATAGCTCATAAGTGTTCATATACTTAATAAAAATTGGTTGATAATAAAAACAATTTCAGAAGGCCATAAACAGCTTTACACAAAGTTAAGGTGCACGCACCAACTTTTAAATTAACAAATTTTATGGTTTTTAAACGGTTTTTTTTTAGTATTGAAAACTCAACCACCGAGAGCTGGTTTCCGAAGAACGACTTTCCTTTAGCGAAACAACGAAACGACACTTAAAACAACCATTATTTCTTTGCTGAACCATGCTGACCAAAACGATTTTTACTGCTAATACCAATTAAGTTACATAAGTAAAAGAATGTACGGCAGGATATTCCCACATACAAATTTTTTGAAATTTTTGGCCCCCCCTTGATGGAAAGCTGGCTACGCCCTTGTTAGAAGCCAAGAGCTTTGGTTCAGAACATTGGCTTTAGGTCATCGAACTGCCGTGGATAGAAGTCAAAAGTATAGCATACTTTCAGGCCGCTCCGTGTAATTAGCAAAAATGCCAAAATCTTCAAGAACGCCTCCAACTACACCTGCCAATATCGTCCAAGGTATACCATGTGTTACTATACACTCGACTGCAGGAGCGAAACGTCTCCTGAAGGAAACTTCTCCAGATTTGCGAACAGATGGAGCGTACGACACCGTGGGCAAGATGAAACTGGCGGACCTGATGGGAGTTATGTCCTCGCTTCAAGACGAAAAGTTTAAAAATGTTGCATCCAAAGAGGATATTTTAGACATCAAAGCGAATGTGGCAGAAATGGCAGCAAAAGTCGAGCACCTAACTGAGGAAAACAACGTTTCGAAAGCCGAAATTCAGGAGCTTCGTAATCTAATACAAGAGGATTCTATACGCCTTTTGCGGGTTGAAGATAACATTAAAAAACGCAATTTTTTATTCAGAGGCCTAGACAAACAACAATACCCTATGCAAGCAATCCAGTCAGTAATGGCACAAAAGCTTCACATTACATCGGATTTTGTCATTGAGTTAGCCAAAAAGATTAGCGAAAATGGCTCCAAAATGACGGTACTAGCGCAATTCGAGTCTATGACCTCCGCTCATACAGTATTTACGCAATCCAAAATGCTTAAAGGGTCGACAATCTATGTTGAGAAGGATCTGAACAGCAAGCGGCAGCTGGGTAAAAGCGCTATGCTGACACTAAGATCGCAAATCATGGCTTCCTACCCAAACGAAAAGGTATTTGTACGAGATGAGAGACTTGCCATAGAGGATAAATGGTTTTATTGGAATTCTCATGACGAATTAATGCACAACGGGCAGCCGGCAAAAGAAACTGTAGTGCAGCTTGGGTAACAAAATAATAGCCAACAAAATGGGCCAGCCTAAAAGCATGCTCAACTATCTTGGTGGCCTTAATGGCTAGGGTTGTTCACAGGAAACTGACCAGCTGTTCACGAGTGGGGAAAAGGGCTTACAGCTTCAAGTGTCAATGCTAAGGAATATGGCGACTTCACTTGCCTCTGTTAGATACTTTCTTGGTCGCGAGCCGCGGCAAAACCTTTCTTTTCCAAATTGGCATTGAGCAGCAGCACATGTACCAAACAACGCATTAATTATATTTTTTAGTGCTACGACTTGCAAAGTAAAAAGTATTAAACAGTCGCGTGTGCCCGCAGTAAACTAAATCAAACACAGCCTCAAGGAAATTCTATTTTATTTATATTAATTAGAATTGGCAAGCGCCAGATCCATAGGGTAAGTCAGCCCATCAGGAGTTTGTCAGGGAATTTATAAATTGTTGTAGGCAAACCTAATTTGCAGGTTTGGCGCTAAGTCAGAGGCCATAAATGGATTCTCCGCCAGTCTCTTGTACGAGCTCATAAATGTGCTTGTCCCTGCATATGCAAAAGAAAGCTAAGAGAAAGGGTCATTGGTCTATGGACGTCTGGTTAAAGATCAGCAGTTCGCATCGTTTGGGTCCTGGCCTGCGAAATTAAGAGCGCCTTCATCTCTTAAAGTTCTACCTGGGGTATCTCTTTGCATTGCTTTCGTAAAGCAGACAACAGACGAGAGTGGCCAGGTCCAAAAGCTACTGGAGAGTGGGGATTTAGTATTCGAGAGCTGTTCGATCGCGCGCCAGTGAATGCAGCCAGCTCGTTAAATCGGCAATAAAAACCTTGGAATTCGCGAAAAACCATGAGAAAGGGCGACCCAAGGCTTTAAAGTGCGAGTGTCATTTATTTAAATGGTCGATTTTAATTAATTGGGTGAACTATTCTTTAACCCCTGGCTCGCCTAAAATTCATATACTCCTGCCTGTGATGAAGAGAGCGCATTGCGGAGTTAAATCGAAGCCGTCAGTTGTATTCTCTCTTTCAATGCCTTTGGTTAAAACTAGTGTTTAAAACATATATATATATATAATTTACTTAATTTTTTTTGAGCATGGCTGAAATAATTTCAAAGTGAGCGAAAGAAGGAGAAGAAGAAACGAAAAACCCGCAATTTTTGGTATGGCCTAGTCCGTTATTTTATCTGCTCTTCTTTAATTTTTTTTTGTGCACCGCTGTTTTTGGATATTCTGTTATATCGGCGCTCAAGCGTTCTAAAAGAGAATCAACCGAAGAGAATTCAAAAGATGAAGTAAAAAAAAAAAGGAAATGAAATGAAGAGTGAATTGAGATGAAGAGCGAAAGGGAGTGATTGGCAGAATATCCAACGGCAGGTGTATAAGTGCTCGTAAAGTAAATTTTTTTTTTTGGTGATCATAAACCATGACCTATAACAACAGCACTATTTACAGCAGCCGAATCAACACGAAGCGCTTTTGGAGTTGGAGCGGAAGTAAAAGTGAGTGATTACCCAAAAATACATTCTCTTTATTTTATTTAGCATTTGCTTATCCGATATATGGATATTTTCTTTTTGCGTTGGCACCAAAGCACAAGTGAATTTAAGAGATGCTTTTAAATCAATATAAAGCAGCTGTGGCCTTATGGCTCAAGCCCTGCTTTGTGAAGGCCAGAAAATTACACTTGCCAGCAAATTCGGTGTTTAATTTTTTTTGTTGTTTCAAATTCTTTTACATAATTTCACGCCATTAAATAAATTGAAATTTTTACTAAACTTATAATTTAAACGAGAAGAAGAAAAATGCAAATTTTATTTTAATGCATGCATGTACATATATATACATACTTCTTAACCATAATCCAATTTAATAGGTTATATATATTTTTTTTTAAGTATGACTTTAACCTTAGTATGACAGGGTACAGCCAAAGTTTTTTTTTGCAATCCACATAGCTGTATTGGTCTTATGTCGCCATTTTCGCCATTGTCTACTGTTAATAAATTTATTTTTAAAATGAACTTCTGCTAGAGTCCTTCATTTCCGGAGCCATGCAGTTTAAAGGAGGGTTAAGGTGAAGTTTTAGACTTTTTTTGTAGGGATTACCAAATAAAGCATTCCTGTGATGGAAGGTAATCAAGGTAGGGTGGGTTATTTAGCTGCTTCTCCATCAGCGCAGCTTAATCTGTCTAATCGTGTGTGACATACCTCGTTTATACACACAAAATTTATCATGATAAATGCCCATAAAAGTATGAAAACGTTATTTTCTTTAATAAATCTCTATTTGATCAAGTCGGTTATGGAAGAGTCATACATAGTTTACATTGTGCTTTTTTTCATATTGTCAGAGAGGTTATAGTTATACAAAATAAATGAGTATAAAGGCAAATATCAAAGAAAAATGTTTCCTTATAATTCCTATTCATGGACATAGCATACTTTAAGTATCGGGCCGCGAAAGATCCAGGTTAACTCCAAAATCTTGAGCTAGACTTTCCCATGTTTTGAAGAATTGTGTTCTTTCTTCTTGAAGTGTTTTGACCACAATATACGGTAGTCTACTCTCTTGCAGCTTAATTATTTTATTTATATAGCGAAAATGTGCTCCTAGCGTATATAAAAATAGTTCTGGAAGTCCAGTCTCTAGGTGTATGGCATACGTAGGCGTGTTTTGTGGGAGATAAAACAATCTTTTAATAAAATATCGCAATAGTTTTTCTACGTCTTCGTATCTCGCATATCCCCAGACTTCTGCTCCATAACACATTATTGCTTTTGAAGTTGCCTCAAACATCCTATATCTTATACTCAAGCTAACGTTCCTTTTGCAGTAAAGAGATCTCCAGATACTGTTAATTTCTGTTTTCCAATCTTTCAGCTTTTGTTCTAGATGTTTTGCAAAAGACATATTAGAGGTGACTGTAATTCCTAGATACTTGTAATCTTTGACCACGTCCAGTAGTAAGTATACTTTGGAATAAGTCATACTTTCAAATTAAGTGGCCTACCAGTGTCTAAAGCAATACTCACAGTATCTCTCTTACTTTTTCTAATTCTCTATTTATCTCTCTCTGTATCTATCTCGTGATCTATTCTCTGTTGCATGCATCTTAGTCAGTAGTGCTTAAATTTCTGATGTTGTTCCAAGGAATAGTTTAAAATGGTTGAAAACTATGGCCCTCCGTTCAACTTGGGAAATTTATAGTATTCTCTGAATACAAGACGCAATCTAAAACTTTATTTTTGTCATTATGTTGCACAATAAATAGATGATCTTTACCTTTACCTGATACAATTGCATGGTCTCCGGAAATATTTATGAAAATTTATTGTTGATTAGCAAGTTTTGAGATTTATATTTTTTTGTTTGTTCTTTTTATTATCCCTGTAGTTCTGCTGGGGTCAAGTGACTACTCTGCCTAACGAATCCATGCATCACTTTTCGTTAGTCACGTCGCTAACGGCAGGTAATGCAGCGGGTGATGCAGCGAGTGTTCGGCAGCACGGACGAATTCAGCGTTGCTGCTGTGGCGTGTGCACATTATTTGTTTTTCCTTTTTAATTTGCATCAAAAAGGGCCACAAAATTGATTTAGGTCAAATAGTGATTTTATAAATAAAATAAATGGCTTAAAACACCACAAAAAAAAAAATTATAAAAAATATTAGCTTGCTAGAGGATTCGAACTCACGACCTCGGTATTTCTGGGCAACGGTCTTAACCCCTGAGCCATCATCACCCTACTACTTTCGGTACTGCACGCATTTATGTTACGTTTGGCAGCGCCCCACGCGTGAGGGTCGGTAGCCGAATGCGCTAAGATGCTTTCGTTCGCATTCAAACTACCCAAAGTTCAAATACCAGACAAGTCTAAAAATTAAAAAAAAAAAAGAAATAGCAAAGTCCATTTTTTTTCATTCAGTTTTGCAGTGACTAATGCAGTAACTCCTTTACACCAGTCATATCGTTAACGGACGGTGGTTAGCCTTATACTGCTCGGTGAATTTGGCTGGAAGAAACTACTAGAACTGCGGACGCCTCGCCAACGGTCAGTGAAATGCATCAGACAATAACTGATACCATGACTGCTGTCTCAGATAGGCAAACTGAAGCTTTAAGTCGAGCTATATTGCTGCGGGGTTTCATAATTTATTATCTACTTTTGTGCAACGCGAACCTCAAACGGCACCATTACCTCAAGCTCCTCATGTTGCTCATTCGCCTCCAGTGCTAAGGGCACCTGATCATACGACCCCTGAACAGAATCTGATAGATGTACAAGCTCCTAGTACTAGCAATGCTGGTAATTTTACTGGTTATAGGCAATCTCCTATGAATGGAAACTTGCGCCCTGATCGTATTAGCCAGATAATCAGCAATTGGAAGTTAAAATTTTCGGGAAAGTCAGCCATGTCCGTGGATGATTTTATTTATCGAGTTGAAGCTCTCACTTGGCAAACGCTAAATGGGAATTATGACCTATTGTCAGGGTATGCGAGCAATTTGTTTGAAGGCAGTGCGAATGACTGGTTCTGGCGCTACCATAAAAGCGTATCAGTAATTCGTTGGCCTGCCTTGAGCGATGCTTTGCGAGTCCAGTTTAAGGACGATGTCAACATTCGAGCATCAATTGACAGACGCAAGCAAAAAGAAAATGAATCGTTTGATGAATTTTAAGTGTCCATCATTCTTTTAGCAGACAAGTTGTCTGTTCCGTTGTCAGAAGCGTCACTTTTGGAATCTTTACGTTCCAATTTATTGGCCGAAATCAAGCATGAGCTCCTTAACGAGAAAATTACTACCGTAGCTCAGCTTCGACAAGTAGTTAGGACACGAGAGGTGTTTGTACAAACAGTACTGAAGCCGCAGTTGAATAAGCCACGTCCAGCCCCTCGCCGAATGGTACATGAAGTAGCTCTACAATCGAAAATAGAAACTGATTATAGTGAGCTCGAACTGGCTGCTATTAATTTATTATGTTGGAACTGTCGCGAAGTTGGCCATAGGTACCAGGATTGTGTGTCTGATCGCCGTGTCTTTTGCTATGGTTGTGGGCAGCCTGATACCTATAAGCCAAGTCTCAAGACGAGCTTAGATAGGGATCAGTATAGGAATAATTTTTTTTTTGTGTCCGCAAACCTATTTTTCAGGTTTGGCGCTTATTACCTAGTACACGCTTCTTATTTACAATTCATATGTTGATTGCATCCATCCTAACCTCCATGAAATTTGTCAATTTGACCTAAACTTTCTTGCGATTTACCATTTTTACGTATCTAAATGCATATGGAGGATTGGGCTGTCTCAGTAAAAGGGCATTGACCTTTGTGCAAATTGCAATTAAATATATAAAAGCAGCTGGTTTGGTTATATGGTTCCCTTCAATAACTAAAACGAAGTTAAGCGCTCCATGCAAAATTTAAGAGCGCGCTCTTAGTAGTCCACTGACAAAGAAGACAAAGAAGAGGAGCAAATGACTTAACGTCTCCAGAGTGAGGTTTAGTTGTGTCGGTTTGCTAGCAACGTGGTACGGCCCAGCAGCGTTCTGCTAAACGGGCGGAAAATTCGATAAATTGGGCTGGAAAAAACCCCTGGAAAAATTCCCATTACATATAACAAAAGGAAGTTGTGAAAATGCCGCCTTCGATGGAAAAATGGCGATCATGTTAGTACCCCAAACTAACCTGAAATCGCTTTGATGTGACCCCTTAAGAAGTGCTAGAGTGGCCATGAGCAGAGAATACTGCTAGTTTTCCAACGCTAAAATTATTATACACTTGAAAAGTGTATATTAATTTTGCCCAGAAGTTTGTAACGCATAGAAATATTCATTTCCGACCCCATAAACTATATATATTCTTGATCAGGACGACGAGCTGAGTTCATTTCCGCTTGTCCGTCCGTCCGTCTGTCTGTCCGTCTGTCCGTCTGTCTGTCTGTCTGTCTGTCTGTCTGTTTCTACGCGAACTAGTCTCTCAGTTTTAAAGCTATCGAGCTGAAATTTTGCACAGAGTCTTATTTTTACTGCACGCAACTAATATGTCGGAACCGGCCGGATCGGGTGACTATATCTTACAGCTGCCGTAGGAACAATCGGTCGAAAACTAAGTCTTTGTGAGAAAAACTTTTTTGATTTCTATCGTAGCGTCTCCAATCGTAGTATATATTAGTTTTATATGTTTCCACACAAGTCCGAAAAAATTTATCAAAATCGGATGACTATAGCAGATAGCTGCCATATAAACGGTCGGTCAAAAAACTACTTCTAGTGAGAAAAACTTTTTTGTTTTCCATCACAGCGTCACTAATCTTGGAATATGTTAGTTATATATGGGGCATTCTTTCTCAAACGTCCCAGTCAAAAAATGAAAATTTTTGAATTGGCTTCATACTTTGGTGAATTGTTATCCTATATGAAGGTAATAAATTCACAAAATATTAACTCATTAAAAAAAAAATTGTAGAAATTAGCGGGGGTGGAAGTTTTGACATTTTAAGTGATATTGGTATTTTTAAAATCGTATAACTGTGGCAAAACTTTATCGATTTGAAATTGTGAATATGTCATTTTAAAGCATTGTTCATGTACTTTTTGAAAAAAATAACAAAAATAAAAAAAAAATTAAAATTCACCCCCTATTTTTCAAAATTTACCGTTATTTTTCAATATTGTCCCAAATGGGTATTTTATAATATATAAAAAATTTTAATTTTTTTTGAAAAGCTTCGGTCATTTTCTTATAAAATTTGTAAATATGATAGTGGAAATTAGGAAATATTGAAGTAATAATAATAATTTAAAAAAATAAACGTTACCGATTTTAAATTGTGAATATGTCATTTTAAAGCATTTTTCATGTACTTTTTGAAAATAATAACAAAAATAAAAAAAAAAACGAGAAGGCAAAGCTAACTTCGACTGTGCCGAAGTTTTAATACACTTGAAAAACTTTTCTTCAACTGATTTAACCTGTAAAATATATATAAGATATAGATATCAGATATTTAAAATGTTTGAATCATTGATAATTAAAATTTGATACCATAAAAAAAAACTTTTCTTAGTAAAACACATTTTCCGAACGATCGGTCCTATGGCAGCTATATGCTATAGTCATCCGATTTTGATCAATTTTTTCAAAATTATGTGAAAGCATATAAAACTAATATATACCAAGATTGGGGACGCTACGATAGAAAACAAACAAGTTTTTCTCACTAGACGTAGTTTTTTGAACGACCGTTTCTATGGGATCTACATAATATAGTCATCCGATTTTGATAAATTTTTCTTGTACTATGTGAAAGCATAAAAAACTAACATATACCAAGATTAGGGACGCTACAATAGAAAACAAAAAAGTTTTTCTCACTAGAATTAGTTTTTTGACCGACCGTTTATATGGCAGCTATATGCTATAGTCATCCGATTTTGATAAATTTTTTCAGAATTGTGTGGAAGCATATAAAACTAATATATACTACGATTGGACACGCTACAATGGAAATCAAAAAAGTTTTTCTCAGAAAGACTTATTTTTCGACCGATCGTTCCTATGACAGCTATATGATATAGTCATCCGATCCGGCCGGTTCCGACATATTAGTTGCGTGCAGTAAAAAGAAGACTCTGTGCAAAATTTCAGCTCGATAGCTTTAAAACTGAGAGACTAGTTCGCGTAGAAACAGACAGACAGACAGACGGACAGACAGACGGACAGACAGACAGACGGATAGACAGACGGACGGACGGACAGACGGAATTGAACTCAGCTCGTCGTCCTGATCAAGAATATATATAGTTTATGGGGTCGGAAATGAATATTTCTATGCGTTACAAACTTCTGGGCAAAATTAATATACACTTTTCAAGTGTATAATAAAATTCACCCCCTATTTTTCAAAATTAACCGGTTTTTTTAAATTTTGACCCAAATGGGTATTTTAAAAAAAAAATGTATTTTTTTTTTGAAAAGCTAAGGTTATTTTCTATAAAATGTGTAAATATGATAGTGGGACAACAATAAGTTTAGGAAATACCCTGCAGTTTTTGTATATTTTTAAAATATTCCAATGGCAGCTATACGCTATAGTCATCCGATTTTGATAAATTTTATCATGATTGTGTGAAATCATATAAAACTTATAAATACCAAGTTTGGTAACGCTACGATGAAAGACCAAAAAATTTTTTCAGTACAACTAGTTTTTGACTGATCGTTCCTATGGCAGCTATATGCTAGAGTCATCCGATCCAGCCGGTTCCATCACATGTGCAGCGTACTTGTATTTAAAGACATTTTGGAAAGATTGGTCAAGATAGCTATAAATCTGAGGGAGAAGATAGCATAGAAATAGACGGACATAAGGACATTATTAATTTTGTAATTACATTTCTCCTAAAGTAATTGTTGTCCCACTATCATATTTACACATTTTATAGGAAATAACCTTAGCTTTTCAAAAAAACTAAATTTTTTTTTAAAAATACCCATTTGGGACAATATTGAAAAATAACGGTAAATTTTGAAAAATAGGGGGTGAATTTTAATTTTTTTTTTATTTTTGTTATTTTTTTCAAAAAGTACATGAACAATGCTTTAAAATGACATATTCACAATTTCAAATCGATAAAGTTTTGCCACAGTTATACGATTTTAATAATACCAATATCACTTAAAATGTCAAAACTTCCACCCCCGCTAATTTCTTCAATTTTTTTTTAATGAGTTAATATTTTGGTAATTTATTACCTTCATATAGGATAACAATTCACCAAAGTATGAAGCCAATCCAAAAATTTTCATTTTTTGACTGGGACGTTTGAGAAACAATGCCCCATATGCTTCCCCATATTTCTGGAAAAATTTATCGAAATCGGATCACTTTAGCATATAGCTGCCATATAAACGGTCGGTCAAAAAACTAGTTCTAGTGAGAAAAACTTTTTTGTTTTTCATCGTAGCGTCAATAATCTTGGTATAGTTAGTCTTATATGCTTTCACATAATTTTGAAAAAAATGATCAAAATCGGATGACTATAGCATATAGCTGCCATAGGACCGATCGGTCGGAAAATGTGATTTACTAAGAAAAGTTTTTTTTAAAGTATCAAATTTTTATTATCAATGATATAATAATTTTAAATATCTGATATCTATATCCTATATATATTTTTCCAGTTAAATCACTTGGAGTAAAGTTTTTCAAGTGTATTAAAACTTCGGCACAGTCGAAGTTAGCTTTGCCTTCTCGTTTTATACCCGTTACTCGTAGAGTAAAAATGGTATACTAAGTTCGTGCAAATGTATGTAACAGGCAGAAGGAAGCATCTCCGACCCCATAAAGTATATATATTCTTGATCAGCATCAACAGCCGAGTCGATATAGACATGTCCGTCTGTCTGTCTGTCCGTCTGTCCGTATGAACACCTAGATCTCAGAGACTTTAAGAGCTAGAACAACCATTTTTATACACTTGAAAAGTGTATATTAATTTTGGCCAGAAGTTTGTAACGCATAGAAATATTCATTTCCGACCCCATAAACTATATATATTCTTGATCAGGACGACGAGCCGAGTTCATTTCCGCTTGTCCGTCCGTCCGTCTGTCCGTCTGTCCGTCTGTCTGTCCGTCTGTCCGTCTGTCTGTTTCTACGCGAACTAGTCTCTCAGTTTTAAAGCTATCGAGCTGAAATTTTGCACAGAGTCTTCTTTTTACTGCACGCAACTAATATGTCGGAACCGGCCGGATCGGATGACTATATCATATAGCTGCCATAGGAACGATCGGTCTAAGAACTAGTTCTAGTTAGAAAAACTTTTTTGTTTTCCATCGTAGCGTCACTAATCTTGGTATATGTTAGTTTTATATGCTTCCACATAATTCTGGAAAAATGTATTAAAATCGGATCACTATAGCATATAGCTGCCATAGGACCGATCGGTCGAAAAATAAGTCTTTGTGAGAAAAACTTTTTTTATTTCCATCGTAGTGTTTCCAATCGTAATATATATTTGTTTTATATGTTTCCACACATTTTTGAAAAAATTTATCAAAATCGGATGACTATAGCATATAGCTGCCATATAAACGGTCGGTCAAAAACTGCTTCTAGTGAGAAAAACTTTTTTGTTTTCTATCGTAGCGTCCCCAATCTTGGTATATATTAGTTTTATATGCTTTTACATAATTTTGAAAAAAATTATCAAAATCGGATGACTATAGTATATAGCTGCCATAGGACCGATCGGTCGGAAAATGTGTTTTACTAAGAAAAGTTTTTTTTTATGGTATCAAATTTTTAATATCAATGATTTAAAAATTTTGAATATCTGATATCTTTATCCTATATATATTTTTCCAGTTAAATCAGTTGGAGTAAAGTTTTTCAAGTGTATTAAAACTTCGGCGCAGACGAAGTTAGCTTTGCCTTCTCGTTTCAGTGTAGACTTGTTTTGTCTGCACGCAGATCAAGTTTGTTTCAAATTTTTGCCACGCCTCCTCCCGCCCCCGCAATATGAAAAAACCACATATCACCCACAATTTTGAGAATAGATTGTTCGAACCTTCAAGACATATATTTTAATCATCATTACCTATCCATCCGCCATACATCATTTTTCGATCAGATAAACGATAGAAGATTTGCCACCCCCGCAATTTGGAAAAAACCGCATATCTTCCACAATTTAGAAGATAGATTATTCGAACCTTCTAGACATATATTTTAATCATCATTACCTATCGATCCGTCATACATCATTTCCTGATCAGATGAACGATAGAAAAGTTCCCGCCCCCGCAATTTGAAAAATACCTCATATCTCCCACACTTTTGAAAATAGATTGTTCGAACCTTCTACACATATATTCAAATCATCATTACCTATCGATCCGCCGTACATCATTTCCTGATCAGATGAGCTTTAGTAAAGTTGCCACCCCCGCAATTTGGAAAAAACCTCATATCTCCCACAATTTGGGCATGTTGTGATCGAATATCGATTGATATCGAAGTCGAGCAGGGCCGACTTCAACTTACGCTCTCGTTTTTTATAAGTTTCAAAATGTCTAGTTTATATTTTTCTTTAAATATATTATTTGTTAAAATGAATTCTTGCTAAAGCGTTCACAATTCCGGAGCCATGCCGCCTAAGCAGAGGGTAAGGTGAGAGTCTTTGACTTTTCAAAGGGATCACCTATCAAAATATTCCAGGTATGGAAGGTGGTCAAGGTAGGGTGGGCAAGTTGGCTACATATCCATCAGCGTAGCCTTGTGTGAACACCAATGAGGGCTTAAAATAGGAGCTATTTCTTTTAATCCTTTCGACTCTCCTCTCATTCTTTTTATTCTTTTCTATGTCTCATTTCTTTACCCCGCTTACTGTTTTCACTTAGCACGCGATTTTTTTTTGAATAATTAATCGAATAAGCTTTCGAGCCCTAGCCAATGCGTTATTATTGGAACCCTCCCCAATGGCCGACAACCCGATAGCCGGAGCCAGCGCGTGCATCGTCATTGGTTAACCCTTCATCTGCTCGACAGTAGTATAATATCCTCTATTGGTGATATGCTACACCCCCATACATCGTTTTCCGATCAGATAAACAATAGTAGAGTAGCCACCCCCGCATTTTGAAAAACACCTCAAATATCCCGCAATTTTGAAGTTACGTTGTTCGAACCTTTTAGACAAATATTCTACTCATCATTACTTATCGAGCCCCCAAACATCGTTTTCCGATCAGATGAACAATAATAGAACAAATATTCCGCAATTTTGGAATTAGGTTGTTCAAACCTTCTAGACATGTATTCTACTCATCATTACTTATCGAGCCCACTTACATTGTTTTCCGATCAGATGGACGATGGTAGAGTTGCCTCCCCCACAATTTGAAAAAAATCGAATATCTTCCACAATTTTAAAGACAGATTTGAACCTTTTAGGCATATATTCTACTCATCATTACTTATCGATCCACCATACAACGTTTCCAGATCAGATTTTTGCATCGCCCCCTGCCTCCCCCGCAAATTAAAACGAGAGCGAAAGTTTAAGTCGGCCCTGCTCGACTTCAATATACCCGTTACTCAGGGTAAGGTTGCCCAAATTGTGGGAGATATGAGGTATTTTCCAAATTGCGTGGGTGGCAACTCTTCTATCGTTCATCTGATCGAAAAATGATGTACAGCGGATCGATAGGTAATGATGATTAAAATATATGTCTAGAAGGTTCGAACAATCTATTTTCAAAATTGCGGGAGATATGAGGTTTTTTCATATTGCGGGGGCGGGAGGGGGCGTGGCAAAAATTTGAAACAAACTTGATCTGCGTGCAGAAGATACAAGTCTACACTGAAAAAATGGTCACTCTAGCTCTTATTGTTCCTGAGATCTAGGTGTTCATACAGACGGACAGACAGACAGACAGACAGACGGACAGACGGACATGTCTATATCGACTCGGCTATTGATGCTGATCAAGAATATATATACTTTATGGGGTCGGAGATGCTTCCTTCTGCCTGTTACATACATATGCACGAACTTAGTATACCCTTTTTACTCTACGAGTAACGGGTATAATAATCATTAATTACGGTCCCTGATATAAATAGTTTATGGGGTCGGAAATAAATATTTCTATGCGATACAAACTTCTGAGCAAAATTAATATACACTTTTCAAGTGTGTTCAAAGATAATTGAACAGTGCATTTGAGTCTAGGTACCTGCAATGCGGGAGGGGCTCAAGTGCGCTGGTCGACTAAAAATAACTACAACCCTAAACAAGTAAGAAAGTCGGTCAAGCCCGACTGTAATATACTCTGTACCTGTTTGTATGTAACTGATAACTTTAAAGTGTGAGGTTTTTTCAAAATCTGGGGGTGGCAACTCTTTCGACTATCGTTCATCTGGTTGAAAAACGATGTACGAGCTCGATAAGTAATGATGGGTAGAATTACCCTAATACATAACTCGTAAAATTATAAAATTTGTATATAGTTTCCTATTAACATAATCATATCTATCATATTTCTGACCGCAGGTCATCTCAATTGCATCGCTCCTCTCATACTTCGTCTTTGCCTACTTACACAATCTATTGGAAAGAAGGGAAGGGGAAACTGAAAGCGGCGCAGTCCAGTAAGCTATTGCCCTCTCGCTCTCTCTCTCTCGTAAGTGGCTGCAGTGTTGTTGTTGCCGTTGCATTAAATTTTCTTTTACATATAGCGCCACTGTTGTTCATCTGATCGGAAAACGATGTATAGGGGCTTGATAAGAAATGATGAGTAGAATATATGTCTTAAAGGTTCGAACAACGTAACTCCAAATTTGTGGTAGATATTCAGTTTTTTTTAATTTGCGGGGGAGGCAGGGGGCGTGGCAAAAATCAAAACTAAACTTGATCTGCCTGCAAGTATAAGAAATATATGTTCCATACACTTCAAGCCTCTATCTCTTACCATCTCTGAGATCTCTTCGTTCATTCGGACAGACGGACAGACAGACGGACAGACGGACATGGCTATATCGACGGCTGTTGATGCTGATCAAGAATATATATACTTTATGGGGTCGGAGATGCATCCTTCTGGATGTTACATACATTTGCACAAACCCAATATACTCTGTGTACCTTCGGTACAGAGTATAAAAAAGGGACACATATGTTTAGCATTAAGAAAACCCATGCAACGCACAGCTATGTGAGGCGTTGCATGGGACCAACAAAAATGTATAAAAAGAGACCTACTTTCAAATAAAACTCATTCAGCTTCGTCATTTGGAGCGGGTCACTCACAAAAAGTACTTTGTGTTTTATCATTGGTCTTTCGTCCCTGAAGCTGCAAATCGGGGCTGAGTCTTACAACCGCCCGAAAGTGTAGCAGAGAAGGAAGGAAGACAAAAGGAGGAGACGAAGGATTGCCTACAACAAGAGAGATCACAACTCCTGGAGTTAATCAACTGTCACCACCACCAGAGACGCCAGAGTCTTTCACCACCACCAGAGACGCCAGAGTCCTTTCGGAAGTATGGAAATGTCCTACAATTGAGTACGAATCTATAAATAAAAAAAAAATCAAACTTAAATAATAAAAGTAGAGTGCCCACGTGGCAACGCTGCAACAATGGGCGGTTTTGCGCCGTTCCAATAACATAAAAAAAAGGGAATTCAAATGAAAATTTGTTAAGAAAAAAATTTTAACAAATACTTTTGTAACAACTTACATCTAAAAACTAGATCTTGTTTTTTGACTGACCGTTTTTATGGCAGCTATATGCTATAGTCATCCGATTTCGATAAATTTTTCCTGAATTGTATGAAAACATATAAAACTAATATATACTACGATTGGTGATGCTACGATGAAAAACAAAAAAGTTTTCCTCACTAAAGCTAGTTTTTTGACCAATCGTTCCTATGGCAGCTATACGATATAGTCATCCGATCCGGCTGGTTCCGACATATTAGTGCGTGCAGCAAAAAGAAGACTCTGTGCAAAATTTCAGCTCGATAGCTTTAAAACTGAGGGACTAGTTCGCTTAGAAACAGACAGACGGACAGACAGACGGACGGACGGACAGACGGAATTGAACTCAGCTCGTCGTCCTGATCAAGAATAGATATAGTTCATGGGGTCGGAAATGAATATTTCTATGCGTTACAAACTTCTGTGCAAAATTAATATACACTTTTCAAGTGTATAAAAATCTGAATTAGATATTAAAACTCAAGCAAAAAAAAAAACTTTAAAAATTGTTTTTCATAGAATGAAAAAAAACGAGAGCGTAAGTTGAAGTCGGCCCTGCTCGACTTCGATATACCCGTTACTCAGGGTAAGGTTTATTTTAAAATATTTTATCAGATCACAACATGCCCAAATTGTGTTTTTTCCCAAATTGCGGGGGTGGAAACTCTACTATAACTCATCTGATCGGGAAATTATGTATGGCGGATCGATAAGTAATGATGATTAAAATACATGTCTAAAAAGTTTGATTAATCTATTTTCGAAATTGTGGGAGATATGAGGTTTTTTTTGAAATTGCGGGGGCGGGAACTTTTCTATCGTTCATCTGATGAAGAAATTATGTACGGCGGATCTATAGGTAATGATGATTAAAATATATGTCTAGAGGGTTTAAACAATCTATTTTAAAAATTGTGGGAGATATGAGGTATTTTCCAAATTGCGTGGGTGGCAACTCTTCTATCGTTCATCTGATCGAAAAATGATGTACGGCGGATCGATAGGTAATGATGATTAAAATATATGTCTAGTAGGTTCGAACAATCTTTTTTCGAAATTGTGGGAGATATGAGGTTTTTTTAAAATTGCGGGGGCGGGAACTTTTCTATCGTTCATCTGATGAAGAAATTATGTACGGCGGATCTATAGGTAATGATGATTAAAATATATGTCTAGAAGGACTTAACAATGTATTTTCAAAATTGTGGGAGATATGAGGTATTTGTCAAATTGCGGGGGCGGTAACTCTACTATGGTTCATCTGATCGAAAAATGATCTATGGCGTATCGATAGGTAATGATGATTAAAGTATATGTCTAGAAGGTTCGAACAATCTATTTTCAAAATTGTGGGAGATATGAGGTTTTTTTCATATTGCGGGGGCGGGAGGGGGCGTGGCAAAAATTTGAAACAAACTTGATCTGCGTGCAGAAGATACAAGTCTACACTGAAAAAATGGTAGCTCTAGCTCTTATAGTCTCTGAGATCTAGGTGTTCATACAGACGGACGGACAGACGGACGGACGGACAGACGGACAGACGGACATGTCTATATCGACTCGGCTATTGATGCTGATCAAGAATATATATACTTTATGGGGTCGGAAATGTTTCCTTCTGCCTGTTACATACATTTGCACGAACTTAGTATACCCTTTTTACTCTACGAGTAACGGGTATAAAAATAATTTTCATTTTATATACTAAACTTTAAAAAAAACACAATTTTTGCCGGCGCACAGTGGCTCGTTTGGCCGATTTAGCGTTGCAAAAATCAAATTTTGATGTTCGAATTTTTTGACCAAAATAATTTATTTCAATAAAGGAAACTCCAGATAGCCAAAAAAAACTTTGGTTTTTGGAATTTGGTCGATTACTTTAGATTTTACAGTGGCTCGAAGTTGAATAATTTTTTAAACATTTGAATTTGTAATTTTTTTCGTTTCAAATGTCATCTTTGGGAGCATATAAAACCAAACTGGTATTCCGATTTGAATTTGGTTGATTTTATTCAAAATCAGTACATTTCTGTCGACCAATTATGTTCAAATATGAGAAGGAAACGTCCGCATTAACTACAAGTACTGTTAACAGTATTAAGGAGGAAATATCTGCTCTGAGGCCAATCCCAGTGGAAACTACAGGAGGGGAAATTCGTCCTGATAGTATTTCAATGCTTTTTGACTATGATTGATGGAAAAGTCTTGAACGACATCACAAATTCCAAATCAACATTGACATGTGCTATCTGCAAGAGGAAGCAAAAGGACTTTCAGGAGTTCGAGACATCGAAAACGGACTAGCATAATTATGAATACGGTATTTCTCCATTGCATGCAAGGATTAGATGTATGGAGTTCATGCTTAAATTTGCATATACTCTTCCACGACTAGGAGACGACTCGGATGACAGTGCCAACATAAAAACAAGGGAAAGTTTGAGGAAACGGGATATACAACAAAAGTTCTTGGCGGAGCTCGGGCTGAAAGTCGACTGCCCCAAGCAGGGCTATGGAAACACAAATGATGGAAACACATCCCTGAGATTCTTTAACAACGATGAGGCAACTGAAAGGTTTAAGATCATTCTCAATGTCTTAAGCTGTGGTGAAAATGTTGATGCATGCAAATATGGAAAATATGCTAGGGAGACAAGAAATCTTTTATGTGCAAAATATCCGGAAAAAACTAACTCCTACTGTTCATAAAATATTGGATCAGGGTGAGCAGATAATACAACGACAGCTTTTATCGATGGGAGAGTTGTCAGAAGAAGCCCAAGAGTCTAAAAACAAGGACTATAAAAGGTATAGATATTCGAACACGTGCAAAATATCTCGACTTCAAGAAAACACGGACCTTTTCAACATGTTGTCGGCCTCCTCTGATCCCCGTATCTCATCTCTCAGACACATTAGAACACTCGACGAATTAACCGAAGAATATTCACCAGAAATATTAGATCTATTAAGTACTAATAATATGAATACCTATACTGACACCATTTTTAAAGAAAACGAGAGCGTAAGTTGAAGTCGGCCCTGCTCGACTTCGATATACCCGTTACTCAGGGTAAGGTTTATTTAAGAATATTTAATTAGATCAGGACATGCCCAAATTGTGGGAGATATGAAGTTTCTTCTAAATTGCGGGAGTGGCAACTCTACTATAGCTCATCTGATCGGGAAATGATGTATGGAGGATCGATAAGTAATGATGATTAAAATATATGTCTAGAAGGTTAGATCAATTTTTTGTCAAAATTGTGGGAGATATGAGGTATTTTTCAAATTGCGGGGGCGTGAACTCGTGAACAATCGTTCATCTGATCAGGAAATGATGTATGGCGGATCGATAGGTAATGATGATTAAAATATATGTCTAGTGGGTTTTAGTAATCTCTCTTCAAAATTGTGGGAGATATGAGGTATTTTCCAAACTGCGTGGGCGGCAACTCTTCTATCGTTCATCTGATCGAAAAATGATATATGGCGGATCGATAGGTAATGATGATTAAAATATATGTCTAGTAGGTTCGAACAATCTATTATCAAAATTGCGGGTGATATGAGGTTTTTTTCATATTGCGGGGGCGGGAGGGGGCTTGGCAAAAATTTGAAACAAAACTTGATTTGCGTGCAGAAGATACAAGTCTACACTGAAAAAATTGTAGCTCTAGCTCTTATAGTCCCTGAGATCTAGGTGTTCATACAGACTGCTGATCAAGAATATATATACTTTATAGGGTCGGAGATGCTTCCTTCTGCCTGTTACATTCGTTTGCATCGAACCTAGTATACCCTTTTACTCTACGAGTAACGGGTATAATATAACAATTTCAATGTTAGAAATAATTTTTAATGAAAATACATTTTTTTTTGTAATTTCAAATAATATTTTTATTAAATTTAGTTAGTTTTAAAGCACTATTTTAAATAAATCGTAAATAAAAATTAAAATGATTTGCCTATTTCATGAAATCTTTTCAGAGTATTTAAATATGAACTTTAGCAGCCGATCCTGAGATACCCTGTTGACCTACAAAGACATGCTTTAGCTCATTTTAAAGATACATCAATTCTCTTGAATCGTCCCTTTGAAATTATTCAAATATATCTTTCCGTTCAAAAGTTATGATTTTTGCAACGCTAAATCGGCGAAACGAGCCACTGTGCGGCGCAAGATGTTTTAATAACATGGCATTATTTAAGTCAAAGAAAACAATTGTATAATGATAAAATATAATAAAAATCAAAACTATAAATCATATGTTGAAATAAAAAAAACAGACTTTAGCAAAAAAGAATACAAATTCAAAAATATACAGTCCACTATCGAAAAGAAAAATAATAAAAATAAAAGGCAATTTGTCGCCCTGGGCAATATGTTCAAAGATAATTGAACAGTGCATTTGAGTCTAGGAACTGCAATGCGGGAGGGGCTCAAGTGCGCTGGGCGACTAAAAATAACTACAACGCTAAAAAAAGGGACACATATGTTTAGCATTAAGAAAACCCATGCAACGCACAGCTATGTGAGGCGTTGCATGGGACCAACAAAAATGTATAAAACGAGAAGGCAAAGCTAACTTCGACTGTGCCGAAGTTTTAATACACTTGAAAAACCTTACTCCAGTTGATTTAACCGGTAAAATATATAGGGGATATAGATATCAGATATTTTAAATTTTTAAATCATTGATAATAAAAATTTGATACCATAAAAAAAAACTTTTCTTAGTAAAGCACATTTTTCGACCGATCGGTCCTATGGCAGCTATTTGCTGTAGTCATCCGATTTTGATAAAATCTTCCAGAATTGTGTTAACGCCTATAAAACAAAAATATACCAAGATTGGTGACGCTACGGTGGAAAATAAAAAAGTTTTTCCCACTAGAACTAGTTTTTTGACCGACCGTTTATATGGCAGCTATATGCTATATTCATCCGATTTTGATCAATTTTTCCACAAATATGTAAAATCATCTAAAACTAATATATATACCAAGATTGGTGACGCTACAATAGAAAATAAAAAAGTATTTCTCACTAGGACTTATTTTCCGACCGATCGTTCCTATGGCAGCTATAAGATATAGTCATCCGATCCGGCCGGTTCCGACATATTAGTTGCGTGCAGTAAAAAGAAGACTCTGTGCAAAATTTCAGCTCGATAACTTTAAAACTGAGAGACTAGTTCGCGTAGAAACAGACAGACGGACAGACAGACGGACAGACAGACGGACAGACAGACGGACAGACAGACAGAGGGACAGACAGACGGACGGAGGGACAAGCGGAAATGAACTCAGCTCGTCGTCCTGATCAAGAATATATATAGTTTATGGGGTCGGAAATGAATATTTCTATGCGTTACAAACTTCTGGGCAAAATTAATATACACTTTTCAAGTGTATAAAGATACCTACTTTCAAATAAAACTCATTCAGCTTCGTCATTTGGAGCGGGTCACTCACAAAAAAGTACTTTGTGTTTTAACAAGTGAATAAATATAAGGCTAACATCGGCTCCGCCGATGTTTTAAATAGCCTTGCAGATTTCTAAAGACGCTACCATTGACAACAAAAAAGTTTTTCTCACTAGATCTAGTTTTTAGACCGATCGTTTATATGGCAGCTATATGCTATAGGCATCCGATTTTGATACATTTTTCTAGAATTGTGTGGAAGCATATAAAACTAATATACAATACGATTGGTGAAGCTTCGATGGAAAACAAAAAAGTTTTTCTCAGTAGAAATAGTTTTTGGACCGACCGTTTCTATGGCAGCTATATGATGTAGTCATCCGATCCGGCCGATTCCGACAAATGTGCAGCCTATGTGTATATAAAGACTTTTTGAAAAGTTTGGTCAAGATAGCTTCAAAACTGAGGGAGGAGATAGCATAGAAACAGACGGACGGACAGACGGACCGACGGACAGACGGACATGGCTATATAGACTCAGCTCGTCATGCTGATCAAGAATATATATAGTTTATGGGGTCGGAGATGCTTCCTTCTATGCGTTACAAACATCGTGACAATTTTAATATACCCTCTGCAAGAGTATAATAAAAACGGTGTATAAATAAACAAAATTATGAAAAATAATTAGCAGGCAGGAATTGTACATTACATCTGTCTGTCCGTCTATCCGTCTGTCTGTTTCTACGCGAACTAGTTTCTCAGTTTTGAAGATATCGAACTGAAATTTTGCACATTAAATTTTTCTTTTTACTTCAAGCAACTAATACGTCGGATCCGACCGGATCAGATGACTATATCATATAGCTGCCATAGCTGCCGTCTGTCCGTCTGTCTGTCTGTCCGTCCGTCTGTATGAACACCTAGATCTCAAAGAATATAAGAGCTAGAGCTACCATTTTTTCAGTGTAGACTTGTATCTTCTGCACGCAGATCAAGTTTGTTTCAAATTTTTGCCACGCCCACTCCCGCCCCCGCAATATGAAAAAACCTCATATCTCCCACAATTTTGAAAATAGATTGTTCGAACCTTCTAGACATATATTTTAATTATCATTACCTATCGATCCGCCATACATCATTTTTTGCTCAGATGAACGATAGAAAAGTTACCGCCCCCGCAATTTGAACGAAAGCGTAAGTTGAAGTCGGCCCTGTTCGACTTCGATATACCCGTTACTCAGGGTAAGGTTTATTTAAGAATATTTTATTAGATCACATTATGCCCAAATTGTGGAGATATGAGTTTTTTTCTCCAAATTTGCGGGGGTGGCAACTCTACTATAGCTCATCGATCAGATGAACGATAGAAAAGTTCCCGCCACCGCAATTTGAAAAATTCCGCATATCTCCCACAATTTGGGCAACCTTACCCTGAGTAACGAGTATATTGAAGTCGAGCAGGGCCGACTTCAACTTACGCTCTCGTTTTTTTTTTTTTTTGTATATATGTGGATGTATGTTGTCAATTGCACCGTGTAAATATGTTTGTTTTGTATGCCAAGATGCTTTGTATTTAATGAAATGAAATTTTACACTGCTGGTAAATGGTATATGTACACTAGTATTTGTTGTGTATCAAAGCAAAAAAAATTTTATTTAGAAATAATTAGATTTATTTTATATTATTTATTTTAATTATAGGTTATTTAAAAATTTTAAATATCTGATATTTATATCCTATATATATTTTACCGGTTAAATCAGTTGGAGTAAAGTTTTTCAAGTGTATTAAAACTTCGGCACAGTCGAAGTTAGCTTTGCCTTCTCGTTATTCCTGAGTTTAAGAATAAATAATAAAAAAATTTTATTACATCCACAATAAATAAGAGTCCAATAGAACAAGCAATTTAGAGTTAATATTTAATTTATCACTTATTTATAAAAAATAGAAGACTAACATCGGCTGCGCCGATGTTTTAAATACCCTTGCAGTTTTTGAAAGGCGCTACCATTGATAACAAAAAAGTTTTTCTCAATAGAATAAGTTTTTTGACCGATCGTTCCTATGGCAGCTATATGCTATAGTCATCCGATTTCGATCAATTTTTCCAGAATTGTGTGGACGTATATGAAACTAATATATAACACGATTGGTGATGCTACGATGGAAAACAAAAAAGTTTTTCTCACTAAAACTAGTTTTTGAACCGACCGTTTATATGGCAGCTATATGCTTTAGTCATCCGATTTTGATAAATTTTCCCAGAATTGTGTGGAATCATATTAAATTTATATATACCACGTTTGGTGACGTTACAATGGAAAACAAAAAAGTTTTTCCCACTAGAACTATTTTTTGGACCAACCGTTTATATGGCAGCTATATGCAATAGTCATCCGATTTTGATAAATTTTTCCAGAATTGTGTAAAAGCATATAAAACTAATATATACCAATGTATAATATAATATATACCATAATACCATAATATATACTACGATGGAAAACAAAAAAGTTTTTCTCATTAAAACTAGTTTTTGGACCGATCGTTCCTATGGCAGCTATATGATATAGTCATCCGATCCGGCCGATTCCGACAAATGTGCAGCGTATTTGTATTTAAAGAGTTTTTGCACAGTTTGGTCAATATAGCTTTAAAACTGAGGGAGGAGATAGCATAGAAACAGACGGACAGACGGACGGACGGACGGACAGACGGACAGACGGAAATGAACTCAGCTCGTCATGCTGATCAAGAATATATATACTTTATGTGGTCGGAAATGCTTCCTTCACTGCGTTACAAACATCGTGACAATTTTAATATACCCTCTGCAAGGGTATAAAAACGAGAACGTAAGTTGAAGTCGGCCCTGCTCGACTTCGATATACCCGTTACTCAGGGTAAGGTTGCCCAAATTGTGGGAGATATTAGGAATTTTTCCAATTGCGGGGGCGGGAACTTTTGTATCGTTCATCTGAACGAAAAATGATGTATGGCGGATGGATAGGTAATGATGAATTAAATATATGTCTTGAAGGTTCGAACAATCTATTTTCAAAATTGTGGGTGATATGTGGTTTTTTCATATTGCGGGGCGGGAGAGGGCGTTGCAGAAATTTGAAACAAATTTGATCTGCGTGCAGAAGATACAAGTCCACACTGAAAAAATGGTAGCTCTAGCTCTTTTAGTTCCTGAGATCTAGGTGTTCATACAGACGGACAGACAGACAGACGGACATGTCTATATCGACTCGGCTATTGATGCTGATCAAGAATATATATACTTTATGGGGTCGGAGATGCTTCCTTCTGCCTGTTACATACATTTGCACGAACTTAGTATACCCTTTTTACTCTACGAGTAACGGGTATAAAAAGAGAAGAAGAAAAAGGAACCCTGTAAAATGAGATGTAATAAAAAAAATAGAAGGCTATCATCGGCTACGCCGATGTTTTAAATACCCTTGCAGTTTTTGAAAGGCGCTACCATTGATAACAAAAAAGTTTTTCTCACTAGAATTAGTTTTTAGACCGATCGTTCCTATGGCAGCTAAATGCTACAGTCATCCGATTTCGATAAATTTTTCCAGAATTGTGTGGAAGTATATGAAACTAGTATATACAACGATTGGTGATGCTACGATGAAAAACAAAAAAGTTTTTCCCACTAGAACTAGTTTTTGGACAGACCGTTTATATGGCAGCTATATGCTATAGTCATCCGATTTTGATAAATTTTTCCATAATTGTGTGGAAGCATATAAAACTTATATGTACCACGATTGGTGGCGCTACGATGGAAAACAAAAAAGTTTTTCTCATTAGAACTAGTTTTTGGACCGATCGTTCCTATGGCAGCTATATGCTATAGTCATCCGATTTCGATCAATTTCTCCAGAATTGTGTGGAAGTATATGAAACAAATATATACTAAGATTGGTGATGCTTCGATCGATTTTCGAGGGGGTAAAAGAAACCCTGTAAAAATGAGAAAAAAAAAATGGGGATCGAAAGGAAAAAGAAAGAGAAATAAATAAAATGCGTAAAACTTGAAATTAAGCGAATTCGTCAGAGTGCCGTTAGGGAGAGTGCGGCTTGTTATGAAATCCCGATTGCACTTTTCTAAAAACCTACGTCCATCCACTTCCCGTTCCGGCACGGTGGTAGCCCGGCTTGGCTCGCCGTATTTGGGGTGGGTTTTTGGAGTGGGGACGCTGCGGGAAACATGACAATAAAAAAAGTTTTTCGTGCCGTGAAAAAAATAGTAAAAAAAAAGAAAGAAGAATTCTCTAGTCCGTCACTGATGGGTAAAAAAAAAAAATAAGATCGGTCTTTGGCTTTCCAGCCCATCGTCAAAGAGTGACCATGGGGGTTAGCCTGGCACTACCCACCCCTACACACAAAGCTGTGTGACCTATGGATCAACTATTGGCCATATTTCTGTTGATCCCCTAATGTACAAAGTTGCGTCCGTCTAGCTTACGTCGTCATCCCTGGCTATGTATTCCCCACCCGCATACCCCAGCACCCTCCAACTTTTCTATTTAATGACACATTTTTCTTTTACTGCTCACATTCATATTAGAAGGTTATTGAGAAAGATCATAACAGATTTTTACACCAGTTCCAGAAGGGAAATAGTGTACACGTCATAGCCCGAACTACGACTCACGAGCCTCGAAGTGAGGACACGCTCTGTTGGCCCATGCGTAAACATGGACTTACAAAAACACAGACGGACTTAAACATAATCAGAAAAGAAATTCAAATTTTTACGTTAAACAATCATATTGAATCAAAAAAATTTATTAAAAATTCAATTGTTAGAAAATTCAAAAATATACGATGAGCATAAAAATTAAATTTATAAAAAAAACTCAAATGAAAGGAAAAAAAAAATTTTGGTCTTGGCATTACCGTGGGAACCGAAAAAATAATAAGAAAACTGTTGGAAAATATGGAGAGAAAATTTAGAAAGACATAATTTTAAAGATAAAAAAAAAAAAATTTAGCAAGAAAAGAGAGATTAAATATAAAAAAAAAATAATAAGTAGAAATGAAATAAAAAAAATAGGTCAATATGTATATAAATAATTTACTTTTATATCCGGACTGGCCGGTCACTTACCCAATTTGAAGAAAGCGCTTTCTGGGGGTTTGTTTTTAAAGAAATTTTTTTTTTTTTTTTATTCACACATTGACACAAAGAAAAAACGAGAAGGCAAAGCTAACTTCGACTGTGCCGAAGTTTTAATACACTTGAAAAACTTTACTCCTGCGGATTTAACCGGTAAAATATATAGTGAATATAGTTATCAGATATTTTAAATTTTTAAATCATTGATAACAAAAATTTGATACCATAAAACAAAACTTTTCTTAGTAAAGCACATTTTTCGACCGATCGGTCCTATGGCAGCTATATGCTATAGTCCTCCGATTTTGATAAAATCTTCCAGAATTGTGTTAACGCATATAAAACTAATATATACCAAGATTGGTGATGCTACGATGAAAAATAAAAAAGTTTTTCCCACTAGAGCTAGTTTTTTGACCGACCGTTTATATGGCAGCTATATGCTATAGTCATCCGATTTTGATAAATTTTTTCAAAATTATGTGAAAGCATATAAAACTAATATATACCAAGATTGGGGACGCTACGATAGAAGACAAAAAAGTTTTTCTCACTAGAAGTAGTTTTTTGACCGACCGTTTATATGGCAGCTATATGCTATAGTCATCCGATTTTGATAAATTTTTTCAGAATTGTGTGGAAACATATAAAACTAATATATACTACGATGGGAGACGCTACGATGGAAATCCAAAAAGTTTTTCTCACAAAGACTTATTTTTCGACCGATCGTTCCTATGGCAGCTATAAGATATAGTCACCCGATCCGGCCGGTTCCGACATATTAGTTGCGTGCAGTAAAAAGAAGACTCTGTGCAAGATTTCAGCTCGATAGCTTTAAAACTGAGAGACTAGTTCGCGTAGAAACAGACAGACAGACAGACAGACAGACAGACAGACAGACGGACGGACGGACAAGCGGAAATGAACTCAGCTCGTCGTCCTGATCAAGAATATATATACTTTATGGGGTCGGAAATGAATATTTCTATTCGTTACAAACTTCTGGGCAAAATTAATATACACTTTTCAAGTGTATAAAGATAGAAAAAAAAAAAATATTATAGGCATTAAAAAGAAAGCAGGGGCACTTTAGGGTGACGCGAAACACAAAAAAGAAGAAGACAAACTAGGCTAATATTAGAAAATATTAAAAGAAAAGGAAAACTTTGAATTTAATATGTTAAAAAAAAAGGAAAAACTACGCTGACATATAATCTACCCTATACTGGACTTCTAGTTCCATTCTTCAGAGGGGAGGAGGAGGAGAACTCTGCTTCACACTTGTATTTGGTTCACTTTTTTCCTTTTTTTTTTTTTGGTTTTGGTTTGGTTTTGTTTGTTTTTTATTTGTTTTTTTTTTTCAATTCGCTGGTTGCTTTTGTCACACTTGCATTTGGTTCACTTTTTTTTTTTTTTTTTTTTTGTTTTGGTTTGGTTTTGGTTTTGTTTGTTTTTTATTTTTTTTTTTTCAATTCGCTGGTTGCTGTTGTTTTTTTGAGTTTTTTTTTTTCTTTTTGTATGAACAAAAAAATGTCACTTTGTTTTCACTAAAAAAAAACTTATTCTTTACTGCGCCCGCCCGATTTAGTTATGATTTTTATATTTAGTAGGGAACTGTTATTTGCACGGTTGGAATGGTACTTTTCCTTTTTTCTTCACTTTGCCACTTTTCCATGACCGCACAGTTTCCTTTATTTATTTTGTTACTAAGACAGGTCACTGGCCAGCCTAAGGCCAACCGGCCTTTCCCGGTCTCCGTGTAGCGCGCAATCAGAATCGACGGCCCCTCTCAAGAGTATTTTCCGAACTAACTCCTCAGAACAAAAATCTGGAGTTCCCTACCTAATTTCGCTCTATCTCCCGCCGCAAAGCTGCGTCGCGAACCGCGCTGCTTCTGTTCTTACGCCCTCCCTTTGTGCAAGGGTCAGGTTACGAGCGAGCTTTGGGTGCCGCTACCGTAATTTTGCTGACCTATGCAGAAAACTCAAGTCGATAGTGGAATTCGTTAGCGAGTCTGGGAAAATTTTGTTTGACCGTTTCCCAGATCTTCATCGGAATCAGATTACAAGGGTACCAACTAATTCATACCTCTGTAACAGAGTCGACCAGTTGATACCCTGCCTTCTTGATTGCCGGGTGCACATAACAACTCGAGTTGGACGATGGCTATAGCCATGCAGCAAACTCGAAACCAAAATCGAACAAGACCTTTAGGAACGTCTTCCGTAGTTCTTGCTCCGACTTAAGCTGTTTCGCTCCTTCCTTTAGACCCAACGTGTGGCCACCACCCAACACCCTGAGAAAAAGAAAGAGTCTCATGAACTACTGACAAAGCTACCCGGGCATTGAACCTGTGACTTACTTAATGGCCTTTTCTGGCAGTAAAAAAAGAATGTCTTTGGCGTGGTACGATGCTTTTCCGGAACTTGTTTTTCTAATTCCTAGAACGAGAGTTCTCGTAGCCACGGAGAGAGACCTATTGGCAGTTCTCTGTCCCCCTATTGATCGCAGAGGTGACCGTTATTGCATAGCACACACCAGATTTGGTTGAAATAGAGGTCCCTAAATAAACTTGCGGGACTGCGATGGCTGATTCACTCCTACAGAAGCGATAGCTTATGGGGGAGTGAAAACCGGGTTAACGTCCCGAACCTCATATCGCTAAATAACTTAGAAAAAGTTTGCGAAACAAACCGCGTGCTGTTAACAAAGCGAATGAATTCGGGTACACTGCATCTAAGAAAAACTTGTGTTTTCAAAAATTCTAACTACCGGCAGCCGCTTTTATCTTGCGCGAGGGCCCACTCTACATTATCTTAGGGAAGTGTCCCACCAAAAAATCTGGCACCATTTCCCGCCCTTGTTCTACGGGAAAATACCTTCAAAACAGTATAGAGGATAAACCCACAGACCACATACGAGATTTGGCCGTGGCCAAAAAAAAAGAAAAAAAAAAAAATACATTTAATGGGGAGAATGGAAAGAAAGATCACGAACCGGAAATCCTTTGTCGAAATCCTTCAGGGAAAGTCAGAGACTTCAAGGGACAAAAATTAGAGGGTGGTTGTCTGAGTGGAGTTCCTAAGGTGGTAGAAACGTAAACCATTTCAAGTTAGGAGTATTTCTATTCTGGAAAATTTTTACATTGAAGCTTCCAAATGGAACTTCAAAGTATCATAGCATTTCAAAATTAATTCGATTCAGTGAAGACATCGACTACTGGGAGAGCACAAAGTAGTATGTTTCCAATGGGTGTTTGAGTTAAAACAAATGCCCATGGAGAAATTGTCCAGTACCAGACCAGTTTGGTTTGATAAAACATGATACACGTCAATCGACGTTTTGAACCTTATAAGCAATGGCCTGATCGAAAATTCCCAAGTTGGAGCAGAATTGAGTTTCCGCGTGGTGTTTTGAGGCAACTGCCGAGTTCCGGCATGGAAGACAGGCCAGTATGATTACTAACGAAATGATACCGAGAATATTATTCTTGCTGTAGAATGTCAGTTGGTACTTTTTTTTTTTTTAATTCTCAACTAATGTATTGAGTCACAAGGAAAATAAATCCTGAGTAATTTATTGCCCCTAACAAAAAAAATAGAAGGCTAACATCGGCTACGCCGATGTTTTAAATACCCTTGCAGTTTTTGAAAGGCGCTACCATTGATAACAAAAAAGTTTTTCTCACTAGAATTAGTTTTTAGACCGATCGTTCCTATGGCAGCTATATGCTACAGTCATCCGATTTCGAAAAATTTTTCCAGAATTGTGTGGAAGTATATGAAACTAGTATATACCACGATTGGTGATGCTACGATGAAAAACAAAAAAGTTTTTCCCACTAGAACTAGTTTTTGGACAGACCGTTTATATGGCAGCTATATGCTATAGTCATCCGATTTTAATAAATTTTTCCATAATTGTGTGGAAGCATATAAAACTTATATGTACCACGATTGGTGGCGCTACGATGGAAAACAAAAAAGTTTTTCCCATTAGAACTAGTTGTTGGACCGATCGTTCCTATGGCAGCTATATGCTATAGTCATCCGATTTCGATCAATTTTTCCATAATTGTGTGGAAGTATATGAAACAAATATAAACTTAGATTGGTGATTGGTGATCGAAAACAAAAAAGTTTTTCTCACAAGAACAAGTTTTTGAACCGACCGTTTATATGGCAGCTATATGCTATAGTAATCCGATTTTGATAAATTTTTCCAGAATTGTGTAGAAGCATATAAAACTTATATGTACCACGATTAGTGACGCTACGATTGAAAACAAAAAAGTTTTTCTCATTAGAACACGTTTTTGGACAGACCGTTTATATGGCAGCTATATGCTATAGTCATCCGATTTTGATCAATTTTTCCACAATTGTGTGGAAGCATATAATACTAATATATACCACGATTGGTGACGCTACGATGGAAAACAAAGAAGTTTTTCTCATTAGAACTAGTTTTTGAACCGATCGTTCCTATGGCAGCTATATGACATTCCGACAAATGTGCAGCGTATTTGTATTTAAAGACTTTTTGCAAAGTTTGGTCAAGATAGCTTTAAAACTGAGGGAGGAGATAGCATAGAAACAGACGTACAGACGGACGGACGGACAGACGGACAGACGGACAGACGTACAGACGGACAGACGGACAAACGGAAATGAACTCAGCTCGTCATGCTGATCAAGAATATATATACTTTATGTGGTCGGAAATGCTTCCTTCTATGCGTTACAAACATCGTGACAATTTTAATATACCCTCTGCAAGGGTATAAAAACATCCACAGATTTACTAACACATTAAAGCCCACACCCAAAATTGGATATGGATATAGAAATGTGGATTGTCTGTGAGAGTAGAAATAAGCGTATTAAAATTCCAATATTTCAAAACAAAATTATTCACCAGACAAATTTGGTCGGTCACTAATGAATTTACGGAGAAGCATTGAAGAAAAATTTCGCCAATCCAATGGACGAATTAATCAACCTTGACGAGGGACACTACTCCAAAAAAAATAAGATATCGTCACGGAGAGACAGACGGAACAGTCACATTCGTTGAGAAGTGTAAAGGCGGCCCACACAGTCATCATACCATCGTGATGATGGCAATTTGCTCCACATTTTATACACTGAAAATCCAGAAGTTTGTAACGCATAGAAATTTCATTTCCGACCACATAACAATATTCGTGGTCAGGACGACGAGCTGGTTCATTTCCCTGCCCCGCCTCTTCTTCTCTTCACCTCTCTTAATGATACTGCACGTCTCCACACAATCGAACCGGCGCACTACTTAGCGTAACGATCGTCGAAATAGTCTTTGGAGAATTTCACGAGCGTCATATTATTTTAAGTTCAATTGAATTATCAACGGAACAACGATAAACTTCAAAACCAGTGAGAAAACTTTGTCTCTATCGAGCCATCTTAAATTATTTAATGCTTTCTATCATTTTGAAAAATTATCAAAATCGGAAACAGGATAACCGTATTCTATAAACTTTTGTTTTCCAACGATAATTATTTTATATTTTTAAAATACAGAAAATTGATTATGATTTTTTATGGTACCACATTTTTATTATGATTCAATATCTATCTCTATATATAACTTTATTAATTTTTATGGCAATCGTGTGAGTGACACACTCACACGATATGTAATTTTTTGTAAGTCTACGGCATAAAATGTGCCGTACGATTCCATATGTTTAAATATTTAACTTATTTTTTGAGGTTTGTCATATAGTTTACTCAGGGTTTGCAACTTAAGGTTGCAACTCAAGGTTGGCAACAAATAGCTTAACATTTGACAATTCAGTTTGCCCAGTTTCATTCTAATTAAAAAATGACGGGCGAAAATATTAAAAAAACCCGAAAGTCACGAAAAGTCCTGGCAGACTGGAATGAAGACAGAATTCGACAACTGATTCAGGCGGTGGAGTCGGTACCCGTCTTGTGGGATGGAACGCAAATCAACTACAGAAATAAAGTCAAACGGGAGCAAGATGAAAAAAAGAAAGAGTGGAGATGGCACCGATGCCAATTATCTTGTGCGATGGAAATATTTTGCCAATATGCGGTTTTTGAATGCAGGGGAATTGAGCGACACGATTGAAACTCAATCAAATCTATCCTTTGCAGCAATAGATTTACGCATAACCGTATCTTGTTTTTGTATTAATGGTGTCACCATTTGCAAAAGGGCGTTAAAATCTTCCGGCATTCGCATACAATTTTTGTACGCATCCCGATCTTCTTCTCGAATTTCTTCGAAAAGAGTTGCACTAACACCACGTTCACTTCGTCTGTCTATCCACTCGAGTACCCAAACTCTACGGCGCTTTTTCTTTTTTTGTTCCTCTAAAATTTGTCTTTTTCTTTTACTCTCCTTTAAAACACAAATCGCAGCAATTGCAGCACACAACCGTGCTCGACGAGACATTATAGCAAACTGTACTATTTAAAATTACCCACGAAAGTAGATTACTATATGTTGTCACATGATTAAAACCTGATAACCTGCCCCATCGTGTGAGTAAATTGTCACAGGGTATGGCATTGATCTCCACATTTTCATGTGGTAAGCAGTTCTCCACTGCTTGCCACATCGAATTTTGCCACATCTGTGTTCACGTGTGAGTGCCACATTTTTGTAGTGCCACATGAGACTGCTTTACCTGTGGCAAATTGCCACATCGTGTGAGTCCGCCTTTATAATAAACAAACTGAGACTCACACAGGTGCGTGTCAAAAAAAGTGAGCGACGGCAAAAAAAACTAACATTTTAGGTTCACAACTACATCACTCGGGTGCTACCCCAAACGTGTGTTCGGGACTATTGTTGATATATACATACAGAGCAATTTAAAACTGGAGAGGCAAACCTTATATTTCACAAGGTCTGGTTTAGAACTGCCTATGGTCAATAAGTAAGGCAGCGAAAGGAACACAAATAACCACTCAAGATGTTGTGCAGTGAACGAAGCAATTTGTAAAGATAATTATGTCTGTAGAAAACAAACCGTGCATTTGATAAAAAGTTTTTCTCCAGTAACAGTATGACGTGGTCAGTTTGGAAACTTGAATTGCCAGAATTTAAAGAACTCAGTGAGAAACCGGATGATCGGAATGGATAACTATTTTCTGATTATGTCCAATTATGGAAGAGAAAAAAAACTATGGGAAGACGTACGGAACATTTATTTATTTTCGGAAAATTATAATGATTCAAACCAAATAAACATAAAACAAAAGGTGTATAAATGTATTCTCTTTCTCCTTATAGTATTAAGAAGAAGAAGAAAAGAAAGAGGTGTTGCTTTTATAAGAAATATTCTTCGTTAACAATAATTAGGTCAAAGTTAGAAGAAGTGAGAAATCAAGGATAAAAAAAAAAATAATAATTTTTGGAGCCAAAGAGAACAAACTTGCAAATCTAAAAAAAAAAACAATACACAAAGGTAAAAAAAAATTAATAAAATTATGAAATCATTTTACAAATAAAACTATTTTTGCAAATCAAATGATTAAAATTCTGATTAAGCCAATGTTACACAGTATACTAGGGTGTACTCTCAATAATACAAATGAGTAAAAAATGTGTGCTGTTGGGGTGCTGCGTTATGCTGGAATGGGGCCTCTTACCAGGGGTCCGTCCAAAATTTACGCCCCCATTTCAAAAACAAAATTTCCGCTGAGACTCAACCACCACAGAGCTCCACCGGAGTCACCTGTTACCTTTGAATACCCAGACTGGAACCTAACTTGACTACTAAGGTGACTCACCTCCCACCGGAAGAATGAATTTCCCATAGTAGCCCCTAACACTGACCTTCACCTAGCCAAACAAGCCTATCTCCACCGGAGTATAAGTCTTATTTAGAGGTCACAGATCATCTGTCCAATTTCCCCCTCCCACCGTCGTTTGGAACTCCTCGGACTCGAACCTCTCAAGCCGGCCTGGCATTTACCTAGCTCGGCGGCGGCGTCTTCCTCAGATGTTTCCCTGTACACCCCCTCTAGTCATTTGGAGCTTGATCGAGAGAACCTCTCAGGAGACCTGGCATTTACCTAGTTCAACGGCGGCGTCGACCCAATCAAACTCACCTGTCCTTATCCCCTCACCCCCTGTCATTTGAATCCTGAACAAGAGAAACTCTCAGCCGGCCTGGCATTTACCTAGCTCGGCGGCGGCGTCGACCCTTCAGGATCAGCTGTCCTTATCCCCCACCCCCGTCTTGGGACCATCAATAGAGCCTACCTCGGACCGCCTCCTGACACCGCCAGGAAGTTGCGTAGCCAGCTCTACTAACGCTCATTGCTCCTTCTGAACTCGAACCTCTCAGGAGACCTGGCATAGCCTAGTACAACGGCGGCGTCGGCCAGAAAGAGCGAACCAGTAAAAAAAACATTAAAAACAAAAATTTTACTTTACAAAACAAATAGTCGGTCTGCACGAGTTAGCAAGATACTAACTAAAAGAGAAACTGCCAAAAAATATTGCCAGTCCCTATCAGCCAAAAAAAAATTAATATTGACTCATAGAGAACCGTCAAGAAACTTGTCAGCTCCCGTTGGGCGCCAATTGTTATGAAATCCCGATTGCACTTTTCTAAAAACCTACGTCCATCCACTTCCCGTTCCGGCACGGTGGTAGCCCGGCTTGGCTCGCCGTATTTGGGGTGGGTTTTTGGAGTGGGGACGCTGCGGGAAACATGACAATAAAAAAAGTTTTTCGTGCCGTGAAAAAATAGTAAAAAAAAAGAAAGAAGAATTCGCTAGTCCGTCACTGATGGGTAAAAAAAAAAATAAGATCGGTCTTTGGCTTTCCAGCCCATCGTCAAAGAGTGACCATGGGGGTTAGCCTGGCACTACCCACCCCTACACACAAAGCTGTGTGACCTATGGATCAACTATTGGCCATATTTCTGTTGATCCCCTAATGTACAAAGTTGCGTCCGTCTAGCTTACGTCGTCATCCCTGGCTATGTATTCCCCACCCGCATTCCCCAGCACCCTCCAACTTTTCTATTTAATGACACATTTTTCTTTTACTGCTCACATTCATATTAGAAGTTTATTGAGAAAGATCATAACAGATTTTTACACCAGTTCCAGAAGGGAAATAGTGTACACGTCATAGCCCGAACTACGACTCACGAGCCTCGAAGTGGGACACGCTCTGTTGGCCCATGCGTAAACATGGACTTACAAAAACACAGACGGACTTAAACATAATCAGAAAAGAAATTCAAATTTTTACGTTAAACAATCATATTGAATCAAAAAAATTTATTAAAAATTCAATTGTTAGAAAATTCAAAAATATACGATGAGCATAAAAATTAAATTTATAAAAAAACTCAAATGAAAGGAAAAAAAAATTTTGGTCTTGGCATTACCGTGGGAACCGGAAAAATAATAAGAAAACTGTTGGAAAATATGGAGAGAAAATTTAGAAAGACATAATTTTAAAGATAAACAAAAAAAAAATGTAGCAAGAAAAGAGAGATTAAATATAAAAAAAAAAATAATAAGTAGAAATGAAATAAAAAAATAGGTCAATATGTATATAAATAATTTACTTTTATATCCGGACTGGCCGGTCACTTACCCAATTTGAAGAAAGCGCTTTCTGGGGGGTTTGTTTTTAAAGAAATTTAAAAAAATATTTTTTTTTTTTTTTTTTATTCACACATTGACACAAAAAAAAAAGATAGAAAAAAAAATATTATAGGCATTAAAAAAGAAAGCAGGGGCACTTTAGGGTGACGCGAAACACAAAAAAAGAAGAAGACAAACTAGGCTAATATTAGAAAATATTAAAAGAAAAGGAAAACTTTGAATTTAATATGTTAAAAAAAAAGGAAAAACTACGCTGACATATAATCTACCCTATACTGGACTTCTAGTTCCATTCTTCAAAGGGGAGGAGGAGGAGAACTCTGCTTCACACTTGTATTTGGTTCACTTTTTACCTTTTTTTTTTTGGTTTTGGTTTGGTTTTGTTTGTTTTTTATTTGTTTTTTTTTTTCAATTCGCTGGTTGCTTTTGTCACACTTTGGTTCACTTTTTTCTTTTTTTTTTTTTTTTGTTTTGGTTTGGTTTTGGTTTTGTTTGTTTTTTATTTGTTTTTTTTTTCAATTCGCTGGTTGCTGTTGTTTTTTTGAGTTTTTTTTTCTTTTTGTATGAACAAAAAAATGTCACTTTGTTTTCACTAAAAAAAAACTTATTCTTTACTGCGCCCGCCCGATTTAGTTATGATTTTTATATTTAGTAGGGAACTGTTATTTGCACGGTTGGAATGATACTTTTCCTTTTTTCTTCACTTTGCCACTTTTCCATGACCGCACAGTTTCCTTTATTTATTTTGTTACTAAGACAGGTCACTGGCCAGCCTAAGGCCAACCGGCCTTTCCCGGTCTCCGTGTAGCGCGCAATCAGAATCGACGGCCCCTCTCAAGAGTATTTTCCGAACTAACTCCTCAGAACAAAAATCTGGAGTTCCCTACCTAATTTCGCTCTATCTCCCGCCGCAAAGCTGCGTCGCGAACCGCGCTGCTTCTGTTCTTACGCCCTCCCTTTGTGCAAGGGTCAGGTTACGAGCGAGCTTTGGGTGCCGCTACCGTAATTTTGCTGACCTATGCAGAAAACTCAAGTCTATAGTGGAATTCGTTAGCGAGTCTGGGAAAATTTTGTTTGACCGTTTCCCAGATCTTCATCGGAATCAGATTACAAGGGTACCAACTAATTCATACCTCTGTAACAGAGTCGACCAGTTGATACCCTGCCTTCTTGATTGCCGGGTGCACATAACAGGCTGCGAGAGGATTCGTCGACAACCAATTTAGGCGGGTGAGCCGAGCTGAAGGAACCGTTATGTACGATTCCGAAAACGCAAGTTGGTTGTCGAAGTCGGACGAATGAGAGAGTTGGCTGTTGGGTGCTTGGCAGCGTGGGAGCAGCGCTGGCGAGTGCCTATATTGCACAGTTACTTGGTGTACAGTGCGTTGGACAAATTCAAACGGTTTCGAATGTTCGAGACGGCGTCGAATGTAGACGCAAATACAGTTTGGGTTGCTAGGCAGCGAAAAAAAGCAGCGGGAAGCGAGCGGTAAGGCTATAAGAAGCCAAGTGAACAACGAGGGGCAGTTAGTATTCTGCGGAGATCTGGAGCGAGCGAGTTACCAACGCCAGTCGGGGCCAAGGGTAACAAATCCTGAGATAGGTGATTAGGAGTCTCTCCTGTTGTCGAGTTTGGTGTATGGGGTAGGAATAATAAGTTGCCAAATAAAAGCCAATATATACAACCAAAGGGTTTCGAATGCAAAATCAGAGTGTCTGGTTTATTCACAAATAAGACTTAAGCTAACTAGTGTGGGGAGTGTGGTGAGTTATATATATGGGGTATGTGGATTCGCAATGCTGATGCAGCGTTTTTGGGTTAGCGACTCAGCAACGGCCAGAGTGTCGCAATCACATCCGCTGTATGTGCTGAGTCTCCTGTTTATTTGTCTTTGCAGCAATGTTGTTGCCCTCTTGGTATGTGCATTTAATATGATAGGCGGAGGGGCTTAGGCGGGGGTGACCGGTCAGCATAGTTGGCTGGACTGGTAACTCCTCCCCCCCCAGAATGGAGTGACGGCCAAAGGGAAGGCATGGTCGGAGCGACAATATGAACGGAGTCTGGAACTTGTGGGTAGTAGATGGTTTTAGCGCTTCCGAAATACCATAGTAGAAACCCTATGGCAATGGAGGTTCCCACTATAACATATATAATAGCCGTATGTTGTTTCGCCGAGTAATGTATTTCGTGTAGCTTCCCGTTGAAAGCGATTGATTCCAGTTAAAGTTTTTCCAGGGTAAGAATCTGTACCGTATGGTTGCTCGTTAGATTGGTGACTGGGGGTAGGAAAATATCTGGATGATCTGTTTCGATATATTCGGTATTGTCGTATTGGATGTCGTTGATAGTGACGATACATTGGGAATATTTGACCACTGCTGACCCGTTTATAGAAAGTGTTTTCCCACAGGTTGATCGTATGAGCACGTTTTTGCCGTTAAATATAAAGATCAGGCCTTTTTCTGGTTCAAAGATGTCGGTGAGTGTACCAGTATCTTCGATGTCGCAGAGACTTGAAGGTTCTGCACTGATAATGCTACTGATGCATTGCGAAGTAATTGATGAAGAAGTATCATCTTTTGGGTTTTTACAATATAACTTATCGACTATTTTTGGACATTTATGTGTAAAGTGTTTAACAATATTATCATGAAATGCTATAAATTTGGGTGCTATAATGAAATGTGAATTATTTAAAGGTAATGGAATAATTCGAACAAATTGATACTTTTCTTGTTTTGGTTTGGTTTTGGTTTTGTTTGTTTTTTATTTGTTTTTTTTTTCAATTCGCTGGTTGCTGTTGTTTTTTTGAGTTTTTTTTTTTTCTTTTTGTATGAACAAAAAAATGTCACTTTGTTTTCACTAAAAAAAAACTTATTCTTTACTGCGCCCGCCCGATTTAGTTATGATTTTTATATTTAGTAGGGAACTGTTATTTGCACGGTTGGAATGATACTTTTCCTTTTTTCTTCACTTTGCCACTTTTCCATGACCGCACAGTTTCCTTTATTTATTTTGTTACTAAGACAGGTCACTGGCCAGCCTAAGGCCAACCGGCCTTTCCCGGTCTCCGTGTAGCGCGCAATCAGAATCGACGGCCCCTCTCAAGAGTATTTTCCGAACTAACTCCTCAGAACAAAAATCTGGAGTTCCCTACCTAATTTCGCTCTATCTCCCGCCGCAAAGCTGCGTCGCGAACCGCGCTGCTTCTGTTCTTACGCCCTCCCTTTGTGCAAGGGTCAGGTTACGAGCGAGCTTTGGGTGCCGCTACCGTAATTTTGCTGACCTATGCAGAAAACTCAAGTCTATAGTGGAATTCGTTAGCGAGTCTGGGAAAATTTTGTTTGACCGTTTCCCAGATCTTCATCGGAATCAGATTACAAGGGTACCAACTAATTCATACCTCTGTAACAGAGTCGACCAGTTGATACCCTGCCTTCTTGATTGCCGGGTGCACATAACAGGCTGCGAGAGGATTCGTCGACAACCAATTTAGGCGGGTGAGCCGAGCTGAAGGAACCGTTATGTACGATTCCGAAAACGCAAGTTGGTTGTCGAAGTCGGACGAATGAGAGAGTTGGCTGTTGGGTGCTTGGCAGCGTGGGAGCAGCGCTGGCGAGTGCCTATATTGCACAGTTACTTGGTGTACAGTGCGTTGGACAAATTCAAACGGTTTCGAATGTTCGAGACGGCGTCGAATGTAGACGCAAATACAGTTTGGGTTGCTAGGGCCAAGAAAAAAGCAGCGGGAAGCGAGCGGTAAGGCTATAAGAAGCCAAGTGGACAACGAGGGGCAGTTAGTATTCTGCGGAGATCTGGAGCGAGCGAGTTACCAACGCCAGTCGGGGCCAAGGGTAACAAATCCTGAGATAGGTGATTAGGAGTCTCTCCTGTTGTCGAGTTTGGTGTATGGGGTAGGAATAATAAGTTGCCAAATAAAAGCCAATATATACAACCAAAGGGTTTCGAATGCAAAATCAGAGTGTCTGGTTTATTCACAAATAAGACTTAAGCTAACTAGTGTGGGGAGTGTGGTGAGTTATATATATGGGGTATGTGGATTCGCAATGCTGATGCAGCGTTTTTGGGTTAGCGACTCAGCAACGGCCAGAGTGTCGCAATCACATCCGCTGTATGTGCTGAGTCTCCTGTTTATTTGTCTTTGCAGCAATGTTGTTGCCCTCTTGGTACGTGCATTTAATATGATAGGCGGAGGGGCTTAGGCGGGGGTGACCGGTCAGCATAGTTGGCTGGACTGGTAACTCCTCCCCCCCCAGAATGGAGTGACGGCCAAAGGGAAGGCATGGTCGGAGCGACAATATGAACGGAGTCTGGAACTTGTGGGTAGTAGATGGTTTTAGCGCTTCCGAAATACCATAGTAGAAACCCTATGGCAATGGAGGTTCCCACTATAACATATATAATAGCCGTATGTTGTTTCGCCGAGTAATGTATTTCGTGTAGCTTCCCGTTGAAAGCGATTGATTCCAGTTAAAGTTTTTCCAGGGTAAGAATCTGTACCGTATGGTTGCTCGTTAGATTGGTGACTGGGGGTAGGAAAATATCTGGATGATCTGTTTCGATATATTCGGTATTGTCGTATTGGATGTCGTTGATAGTGACGATACATTGGGAATATTTGACCACTGCTGACCCGTTTATAGAAAGTGTTTTCCCACAGGTTGATCGTATGAGCACGTTTTTGCCGTTAAATATAAAGATCAGGCCTTTTTCTGGTTCAAAGATGTCGGTGAGTGTACCAGTATCTTCGATGTCGCAGAGACTTGAAGGTTCTGCACTGATAATGCTACTGATGCATTGCGAAGTAATTGATGAAGAAGTATCATCTTTTGGGTTTTTACAATATAACTTATCGACTATTTTTGGACATTTATGTGTAAAGTGTTTAACAATATTATCATGAAATGCTATAAATTTGGGTGCTATAATGAAATGTGAATTATTTAAAGGTAATGGAATAATTCGAACAAATTGATACTTTTCTTGTTCAAAAATGGGAATTTTGATATTGAATAAAATTTTCTTATTATACATAAGAGTGCTTGATTCTAAGAGACTAAATATATGCTCTTCTAGATCTAATGTTATGTTTTGATTCTTAAATATATTTCTTATGTTGTTTGTTTGTTCGGTATTGAAAATGAATTTGGGAATAAGTTGGATTTTGGCAAAAAGTATACTTTCTGCTATATTGTTAATATGTTCATTCAAAGTGTCAATGTTATAACTTATTTTGTTTAGGTATTGTAATGAATGAAGTTTATTGTTTTCTATTTCGAGCTCTTTATAAGTTTTATTTTGAGAATCCTCAAAGAATGCTGTAATCAAGACTTGTTCCTTATTAATGTGGTTCGTAAGATTAGTAAATCGCAGCAAAACTTCATTATTAAAAGTGAATTGTCGTTCTATATTGTCAGAAAAGTAATTGTTATTATCTTTGATAGTTTCTATTTTGTTAAATATTTCTTTAGCATCGTTATCATCTAAATTTCCTGTTATTGTTTTAATTATAGTCCCTAAGCCGTTAACTAAACCTCTCTTTTCCCTAAGATGAGGCATTAAGTTTCCTATTTTTGCACTGAGGCTGGACAATTTAGAATATAGTATGCTTATATAGGTGTCAAAGGTTGTGTCTGATTGGAATGTCTCAATTGTTTTTTGAAATTGTTGAATACAAGATTCGTATTCATCGACATCTACTACATGGGTTATTATTTTGTAAGTTTTTGTGATAAAGGCGTTGCCCAGTTCGATCGTTGCTATAGGCATGGATCCGTTTAATTTTTCGACGGAGATTACCTGGGTTTCCACCCGCGGCGCCCTGGGAAATGAATGATAAAAGGTATTAGATTTTAAATAGGTGGGGAAGTTAGTTAGTTAGTTAGTTTGAGGTAGTTTGTGAGTTGGGTTGGGTAGTTTGTGAAGGAAGTTGGATAGTTTGTGAAGTGGGTTGAGTAGTGTTCCTTTTTGTGATTTTTCGAATTTTTGATTTGTGTATTTTCTGTCTTCTAGTAGTAAGGAAGGTTACTCCTCCATCTGACAATACTTTATGTTTAGAAAAACGAGCTGTTAATTTGTTCCTCCTATTTTCTTTACGAAAGACTGTGTCGTTGCTGTCGACTGTTTTTGGGGAAATCCTGTTTCCATTTAATTTTTCAATCCTTATCTCTGTCGTTTTTTGTAACAGTTCCTTAATCTTTGGGTACAATTCTGATTGGTATTGGTTTAATTTTTGTAGATAGTCATGGTTATTATTAAATACCACAGTTTTCTCGAAAATATGGGTTCGTCCACTAAAAAGTTCGAAGGGTGTTAGACTCGTGCTTGAGTGGATTGCGTTATTGTATGTTGTGATTGTTTCGTTTAGTATTTCCTCGTGGTCGCAAGGCAATTTGAGTTCCTTCTTTGTATCCAGTATAATGCGATATATTTCGGACAAGGTAGAATGAAGACGTTCGACTGGTGAGTTGCTGCTTGATTGTTGAAAAGAAGTGAGGTGGGTCTGTATGTTATATTGTGAGAGGAAGTCATGGAATATAGTTCCAGAAAATTCGGCACCTTGATCAAAGACTATTTAACAAGGTATGCCAAATTGGCTGAGAAAATGTCTTAAGGATTTGATAACGTTAATGGAGTTCCGGCTAGGAAGTGGGTAAGCCTGCGCAAATTTTGAGAATTTGTCGATTATTGTCAAATTGCAGTTATTGTTAACTGTGTAGATGTCAATGTGAAGGATGTCCAACGATTTAGATGGAGTTTCGGTAATTTGGAATGGTGGTTTTTGTGGTTGCCTATCGTATTTCAAGGTAAGGCAAATATCACAGTCACGTATGATTTGTGTTATTTTTCTTTTCAAATGAGGGAAATAAAATTCTCGTTTTAGATGTTTGTAGGTTTCATCTATACCTCGGTGATTGTTGTTGGTATGGTAGGCGACAATGGTCTTGTTTTGTTCATCGAGTTCTGTCAGTTCGGTTAGGAATGATAAAGTCTATTTTCTGTGAAGTACCTAGAGTAAGCCTCTTCAATTAGGGAGAATATGTCGTCAGGTGCATATATGGCGTACGTCTTGTTAGGTTTTAGTATAGACTGTAAAATGGTAGTTATGCTTTGTAAATTATAAGAAGGTTCGGTTACTACACGGCGTAATTTATTTGAGAATGGGACTGTCGCTGTGCAAGAGGAATTTGCGCCGATTTTAAAAACAGTTTGGATATTGAAAGTATTCAGTGTGCTCTGTGATACCGGGATTATAGTAGAATCTTCATTTAAGTTTATACTTGGGTCAATCCTACTTAAAGCATCGGCTACGACATTTTGAGAGCCCTTTCTGTAAACGACTTCGTAAACATAAGCCGAGAGTGTTGTTTTCCAACGGAGGAGTTTCGGATTTTGACCCTTAAGGTTCTCTAACCAAATCAAAGGTTTGTGGTCAGTGACAATTTTAAATTTGCGTCCAAAAAGGTATGGTCTGAAGTAAGTGACTGCCCATATGATAGCCAACATTTCTTTCTATATAGTAGAATATCTTGTTTCGGTGTCAGTCAAAGTTCTACTAGCATAAGAAATTGGTTTGTCGTCATTACTGATTTTTTGAGATAGAACAGCTCCTTTGGCAAAATTGCTTGCATCGGTTGTTAGTATGAACGGTTTGTCGAAGTTTGGATATTGTAAAATTGGTTCGTTGCAGAGAAGATTTTTACAAATTTCAAAGGTATTTTTAAATTCTGAATCGATGACAACCGATTTTTTTCCTTTGAGTTGTTTCGTAAGTGGTTTAGTAATTTTTGCGAAGTCTTTTATGAATTTCCTATAGTATCCGAGGAGACCTAGGAACGATTTTATTTCTTTCGAATTCTTGGGACATGGAAAATCTGTTATAGTTTGGATTTTATTCGGGTTAGGTTTCACACCGTCTTGTGTGACAATGTGTCCTAAAAAATCGATTTCTTTTCGTAAGAAATTTGATTTGGATATTTGTATTTTGAGGTTTGCGGAGTTAAGTTTATCAAAAACCGCTTTGATGTCAATCAAATGTTGTTGTAGGGATGGTGAAAAGATTATTATGTCGTCTAGGTAGACGAGACAAATGGTGCCGACGAGATCGCCTAGAACGTTGTCCATGACTCTCTGGAAGGTGGCCGGGGCGTTTTTCAACCCGAATGGCATTCTAGTAAATTCATAATGTCCGTTTTCTACGGTGAATGCTGTCTTGGCTGTATCTTTTGGGTCCATCTCAATTTGGTGGAACCCGCTCGCTAAATCGATAGTTGAAAAGTATTTGGCTTTACCAATACTATCGAGGATATCGTTTATGTTAGGTATAGGGTACCTATCTGAGATGGTTTTTTCATTTAATTTTCTGAAGTCTATGACCAGTCTCCATTTTTTTGTTTCCGGGGAATCGGATTTCTTGGGTACTAGCCATACTGGCGCACTCCAAGGAGAATGACTGTTTTTATACACTTGCAAAGTGTATATTAATTTTTTTTGATTATGTTTTGTTCTAGCATTTTAGATATTTGCTTTTGAACTTCTTCTTTATGAACGAATGGGTATCTATAAGATTTTGTGTGAATAGGTACATTATCCGTGGTTGGAATAGGATGTTTGACAGTATTTGAGAATGTGAGATTGTCTGCTTCGTTGTAGAACAGTTTAGAGTATTTCTTACAAATTTTTTCGATACCATGTTTTTCTTCTGAGTTGAGGTGGTCAGTAAGAATGTAAGGTGTTTGGGATGACATGTCTTGGAATGGGTGAGATTCGAGTCTTGTATAACGAATTTCGTTAAATAGTTCAGGGTTGTATTGGTCAACGTCTAATGGTTGTTCCAAGCATAGCGCTTGTTCTGTGTCAGAATCGTTAACGACTTCTAAGGGTCCGGAGCCATCATAGGCTGTGTAGAGTCCGCCAGTAATAGAAAGATTGTTGCCGATTTCGGTTGTTTGGCACAGAAAATCGCCGTGATTAATTTTTACTGGAAGAGATATACGGACTTTGCTGGAAGGTGGGATTATATATGTCTTTGTAGCCGGATTATCTCTAGTTGAGATGTTGATCGTAGCATTTGGTGTTTCTAATTTCAAATCTGCTAGGTTTATTTTGGCTTCCCGAAGTGTTAGGAAGTCCATGCCTAGAAGTCCGTTAAAGTATGGATGAAATTTGAAAAGTAGGAGGTTGGTTGTGCCTGTTTCTCCGAATTCTTCAAACATTGGCAAGGTTGTGTATTCTTTTATATCAACCTTATCTAGTGCTGTTCGAATTGTGACGGGTGTTTGAAGTGGTTTCCAATTAGAAGTTGGAATTAAAGCGGGGTCGATAAAGGAGTATGTAGAACCAGTGTCTATGAGAAATTTAAGTGGGGTGTCGTTTTTGGAAGTCTTGACAAGAATGTAGGGAAGTGATGGCCCATGAGTTCTTTGGCTTAGGTAGCCGATGGGTTTGTCGAGACGTTTGGTTGAAAATTTGCGTCATCGTTGATGTTGCAAAGGTAAGGTGCTGCTGGAACACTGTCATGCATGTGCGTTTGTCCAGTTGTTTGTTTAAATGGGTTTTGTGTTGGAGGACTACTGTTGTTATTTGGTCTTTGTTGATTTGGTCGGTTGTCGGGGCGGTAGTTGTTGTCTTTAGTCTGAGGTGTATAATTTTGTTGCGAACCAACTTTTGAATATGGTTTGTTTCGATCAGAATTGTTTGTATTATTCTGACCGGGTTGGTTATGGTTCGGCTTCTGGTAGAAGAAATTTTGTTCCGCCTGACAATATTCGTAAGCTTTCTCTATATTTCCTGGATTCCGAGTTCTAATTATGGTTTTTAGAGGATCCCTCAGGCCAACAAGAAAAGCATTGAGACAAATATCATCGTAGATGTTCTTTTTCACCAATGAAGTTGTCAAATCCTGATCTAGAGTCTTCAGAAGTGAAATAAGCTGACCCCTCAATCTAGTAATACCGAAGAAAAGTTGCCCAATTGATAGGCCCTCAGGAAGAGTTTGAATCTCCCTCATGAGCATGGCTTCAGATTTTTTGCTTGCATACAAACGAATTAGGTTATTTTTGATGCTATCCCACTCAAGTTTGGTGTTGCATAGATTCAAAGCTTCGTCGGCCTTTCCTACAATCTTATTCCTTATTGCTCTCAACAAGAGTTGTCCGTAAGGTGTTTGGTCGACACCCCTAATGAGCATAATGACTTCTTCGACATTGGTAATAAACTTGTCAAGATTTGCAGGGTGACCCTCAAAGGTAGGTAACTCTTTTACAAAAGCTAGGATGTCAGTTGGGTTTAAAGTGGTCGAGATTGTAGGGCTACAAGACCCGGTGGCGTTTCCTGAATCCATCATGATAGTTGAGACTCGTTCGGGGGTTATCGGTTCTGGAATACTAGGTAGGCTGCTACCACTCCTAAGGCCAAACCTTGATTTACTTTTAACAATTGGTGCTCTTTTTGACATTAGTCTAGTCGTACTTCATTTATTCCTATACCTCCTTTTGTATTAATGAAAGTTTGTGTGATATTACTTAGTAAATATTTGTTTCCTGCTTACTATTATATATTTATGAATTAGTATTGTACTTAGTGCTTAGTAGTTGATTCTCTTAGGTGAGTTCCTTTTGTGTTAATTTGATGTGTGTACCAATACCGATGAGTGTTGGGGTGTACTGTAAAGTATTTAAATAATTGTGTATGTATTTGAACTTTTATTGGAATACATGGCGAACAAATAGGTGGCAATTTTTGTATTTTTTAATTTTATAAGTAAAAAGGCAATTTAAGAAAATGATAAATACTTTTCCATATATTGTACTGTTTTTTTTTAAATTTTTTTTTGTTCACAATGTAATATTAGCATGTGCATAATTTAGATGTTGTTTTTTTTTTTTTTTTTTTTTTGAACCAGCCTAATGTGTTATCAGCGTTTGATTCACATATGGTCAGCCAATGGAAAGGGTACGGTGTCATATATCCTACACATACATGTGAGCTCACTCATTCAATTCTTGGTGGTGTGTGTCTTGTTGCATTTGGCGAAGATTTGGTTGCCAAGCTATAAACAATTAAAATGTGTGTACACATGTATGTATAGGGTTTTTGCGTGCAAGCATAATTTGTTGTGCATATTTCGTTTTGAATTCATAAGTATTTTTTTCATGTGGGCACTTTATCCGCGTTGGATGATCACTCACTTGAATACATTACATATGTATATATATATACCACTTTATAATAATATATTTTGTAAACATTTCTTTTTTGTATTCGGCACTTTATCCGCGTTGGATGATCACTCGAATTTCAATTATGTATGTTTCTTTTACGTTTTGTTTTAATTGTATTTCTTTGTATATGAATTTGGGCAATTGATCTGCGTTAGATGATCACTCAAATCATATACAGAACATATATATGCATGTTTATTTGTTTTTTTTTTTATATATATATATAAAAAATTTATAAGAATTCGGCGATTGATCTGCGTTAGATGATCACACAAATTACCTATAACATATATACACGCTCACATGTCACTGTAGAAATGATTATTTGGTTTCTTGGTTTTTGTTTGTATTTGTTTTAGATGTATTTCTTTGTATATGAATTTGGGCGATTGATCTGCGTTAGATGATCACTCAAATCATATACAGAACATATGCATGTTTATATGTTGTTTTTTTTTTTATATATTTTTTATACACTTGAAAAGTGTATATTAATTTTGCCCAGAAGTTTGTAACGCATAGAAATATTCATTTCCGACCCCATAAAGTATATATATTCTTGATCAGGACGACGAGCTGAGTTCATTTCCGCTTGTCCGTCCGTCCGTCTGTCTGTCTGTCTGTCTGTCTGTCTGTCTGTCTGTCTGTCTGTCTGTCTGTTTCTACGCGAACTAGTCTCTCAGTTTTAAAGCTATCGAGCTGAAATCTTGCACAGAGTCTTCTTTTTACTGCACGCAACTAATATGTCGGAACCGGCCGGATCGGGTGACTATATCTTATAGCTGCCATAGGAACGATCGGTCGAAAAATAAGTCTTTGTGAGAAAAACTTTTTGGATTTCCATCGTAGCGTCTCCCATCGTAGTATATATTAGTTTTATATGTTTCCACACAATTCTGAAAAAAATTATCAAAATCGGATGACTATAGCATATAGCTGCCATATAAACGGTCGGTCAAAAAACTACTTCTAGTGAGAAAAACTTTTTGTCTTCTATCGTAGCGTCCCCAATCTTGGTATATATTAGTTTTATATGCTTTCACATAATTTTGAAAAAATTTATCAAAATCGGATGACTATAGCATATAGCTGCCATATAAACGGTCGGTCAAAAAACTAGCTCTAGTGGGAAAAACTTTTTTATTTTTCATCGTAGCATCACCAATCTTGGTATATATTAGTTTTATATGCGTTAACACAATTCTGGAAGATTTTATCAAAATCGGAGGACTATAGCATATAGCTGCCGTAGGACCGATCGGTCGAAAAATGTGCTTTACTAAGAAAAGTTTTGTTTTATGGTATCAAATTTTTGTTATCAATGATTTAAAAATTTAAAATATCTGATAACTATATTCACTATATATTTTACCGGTTAAATCCGCAGGAGTAAAGTTTTTCAAGTGTATTAAAACTTCGGCACAGTCGAAGTTAGCTTTGCCTTCTCGTTTTTTTAAATAATTCGGCGATTGATCTGCGTTAGATGATCACACGAATTACACATAAATATATACGTACACATGCTCTTGTGAAAAGTTATTGATTGCGTTGTGTTTAATGGTTGCACAAATTGTACTTGCATTATCATTATTTTGTGTATGTATATATAAAAAAAATTGTTTTTAGTTATATTTTTATACACTTGAAAAGTGTATATTAATTTTGCCCAGAAGTTTGTAACGCATAGAAATATTCATTTCCGACCACATAAACTATATATATTCTTGATCAGGACGACGAGCTGAGTTCATTTCCGCTTGTCCGTCCGTCCGTCTGTCTGTCTGTCTGTCTGTCTGTCTGTCTGTCTGTCTGTCTGTCTGTCTGTCTGTTTCTACGCGAACTAGTCTCTCAGTTTTAAAGCTATCGAGCTGAAATCTTGCACAGAGTCTTCTTTTTACTGCACGCAACTAATATGTCGGAACCGGCCGGATCGGGTGACTATATCTTATAGCTGCCATAGGAACGATCGGTCGAAAAATAAGTCTTTGTGAGAAAAACATTTTGGATTTCCATCGTAGCGTCTCCAATCGTAGTATATATTAGTTTTATATGCTTTCATATAATTTTGAAAAAATTTATCAAAATCGGATGACTATAGCATATAGCTGCCATATAAACGGTTGGTCAAAAAACTACTTCTAGTGAGAAAAACTTTTTTGTCTTCTATCGTAGCGTCCCCAATCTTGGTATATATTAGTTTTATATGCTTTCATATCATTTTGAAAAAATTTATCAAAATCGGATGACTACAGCATATAGCTGCCATATAAACGGTCGGTCAAAAACAAGTTCTAGTGAGGAAAACTTTTTTGTTTTCCATCGTATCGTCACCAATCTTGGTATATATTAGTTTTATATGCTTTTACATAATACAGAAAAAATTGATCAAAATCGGATGATTATAGCATATAGCTGCCATAGGACCGATCGGTCGGAAAATGTGTTTTACTAAGAAAAGTTTTTTTATGGTATCAAATTTTTATTTTCAATGATTAAAAAATTTTAAATATCTGATATCTATATCCTATATATATTTTACTGGTTAAATCAGTTGGAGAAAAGTTTTTCAAGTGTATTAAAACTTCGGCACAGTCGAAGTTAGCTTTGCCTTCTCGTTTTAATTAATGTACTCGTTTTTTTTTTGTTTGCACATCACCTATATCACATTGTTAGTTTTTTATTACATTGTTTTTCACTAGATGCCTTTTAATTTCCAATTTTATTATATTTTTTTTTTTATATTTTTCTTTGCCACATATTTGCTTACCAGATGTAACCTTACATGATGGTTATGAATAATACGAGCGTGAACATGATAGTTCTGCGGTCCGTAGTCCGGCTGCGCCAGTTACCAACGCCAGTCGGGGCCAAGGGTAACAAATCCTGAGATAGGTGATTAGGAGTCTCTCCTGTTGTCGAGTTTGGTGTATGGGGAAGGAATAATAAGTTGCCAAATAAAAGCCAATATATACAACCAAAGGGTTTCGAATGCAAAATCAGAGTGTCTGGTTTATTCACAAATAAGACTTAAGCTAACTAGTGTGGGGAGTGTGGTGAGTTATATATATGGGGTATGTGGATTCGCAATGCTGATGCAGCGTTTTTGGGTTAGCGACTCAGCAACGGCCAGAGTGTCGCAATCACATCCGCTGTATGTGCTGAGTCTCCTGTTTATTTGTCTTTGCAGCAATGTTGTTGCCCTCTTGGTATGTGCATTTAATATGATAGGCGGAGGGGCTTAGGCGGGGGTGACCGGTCAACATAGTTGGCTGGACTGGTAACTAGCGCGTGTCAAGAGTGCGAACCTGTCGAGTGAAAAACGGAGTTACGGAGTGTTGCCGAGAATAACGGATCGGTGAAGGAAACACAGATCTCTTAAGGACTGAGAGATTGGGGAATAGAAGCAGAAGGGGATTAGGTGAAGAGTCGTGCGAAAACGGTGAGCCGGCGAGTTAGCCGACGTGATCTTCAGTAAATCTGATAGAAGGTGATAAGGAGTTGTGCGAGAACGGTGAGCCGGCGAGTAAGAACGATTAGTTCTACGTGCCAAGGCGTATACCCTAGCCGACGGAATCCGTACGAGGAGGAGGAAATAAATAAGGAGTTGTGCGAGAACGGTGAGCCGGCGAGTAAGAACGATTAGTTCTACGTGCCAAGGCGTATACCCTAGCCGACGGAATCCGTAAGAGGAGGAGGAAATAAATAAGGAGTTGTGCGAGAACGGTGAGCCGGCGAGTAAGAACGATTAGTTTTATGTGCCGAGGCGTATACCCTGCCAACGTTATCCTTCATGGAATAGATTCTGGTCAGTGGGATCAGCGAAGAGTAGGCGATAAGGGAGAACCGGCGAGTCAGAGAGAAAACCTCGACGTGCCACGGTGTTGAGTCCTATCCGGCGTAGTTCGTTAAAGAGCTGTGGATCAAGGAGATTGCGATCGAGAGCAAGAGCTGGCGACGGTCCGAGCAGCGCTAGTGGGTCGGTAGTGTTAAGAAACTTGTTTGTTAATATTTAGAAAATATACCCGAGAATATATTATAACTAAAATATCAAAGAATCCAAGTGTTATTATTGTCACCAAGGCTTCCATTAAATAAATTTGTTGGAACGAATCGTCGACAGCCCTGAGCTTAGCCTAAGCAAGTTTCGGACCGAAAGGACTCGTTACACCCTTAGATACCAAAATATTATAAACGAGAGCGTAAGTCGGCCCTGCTCGACTTCGATATACCCGTAACTTAGGGAAAGATTTATTTATGAATATATTATTGAGGAATACTCGGCCACCCTGCAAGGAAGAAGCTGTGCTTAGTTTGAGCTCCAGGGAAAATCTTAAAAAGTTCAAAATTTCTTCTGTGTGCATAAGCTTTCCTATGGCAGCCAGAGTGGGCATCAATCGATTGAAATTTTCATTTAGTTGATTAGTCAACTAAATTTTTAGTTGACTAAATTCAACTTGATTAAATTTAACTTATAATCAACATGACTAAAATCAACTTTGAATAATTTTAACTATAGTTAATTTTTGTTGACTAAATTCAACTAAGTTGAAATTTTCAATCATAGTTACAGTATCAACTATTGTTATAGATTTGAATAAAAATAATTTTTGATTCCAACTTAAGTAATGGAAAAAAACAAAAGTGCATTATTTGATGGAAAATTTTTCCAAATAGATGCCTCTTTATCAACGGACGCAGTATCGGTGGCCCTTTGTACACGATGCCAAATGCGTATAAGAGGTCATTATTCGAGTTCTTCGAATTTTATAAGCCATTTAAAAAGAAAACATGGCGATAATGTATACTCGGAATACAAGGAACACATGCAAATCAACAGACGTCGTCGTTTACATTGCGATGGTGAAGACACTAATAGAGAAGGACACAAAGATAACGGAATATCGACACAGGACACCTTTAATAATGATTTGGCAAAATATGTGATAAACACAATGATTCCCCTTCGCGCTATTGAAGACCAATATTTCTGCAAAATGTTGGAAAACCTCAATATAAAAAAGCAAGGTATTAAAATTCCAGGCAGAAAATTTATGAAATCATTTCTTCTAGCGAAATATGAAACTGAGAAGCAGAATATTGGAAAAATGTTAGAAGATGTAGATTACATATGCACTACAGCAGATATATGGTCATCAAAACATAAAAGTTTCATGGGAGTAACAGTTCACTGGATAGACCTTAACTTAAAAAGGAAATCAGCATCTTTGGCATGTAAGCGATTCATGGGGGCGCATAATTTTGAAAGAATAACAGAAATGTTATTTTCAATTTATATCGATTATGACATTGACTTAAGGAAAATAATATCGACAACAACAGACAATGCAAGCAATTTTGTAAAGGCATTTAAGGAATTTGGAATCGGAAAAAAATAAATTTTTTCAGATGATTCCGATGATGATGGAAATTTAAGTTCCTCTGAAGAGGAGGAGTCTTCGGCAATGCCAGAACAACTTCCTGATCACATACGATGTTGCGCACACACTTTAAATTTGTGCGCTAAAGATGATATTCAGCGCATTGTTGCAGACCGAAAAACTTCTTTTGGAAAGATGCATCAAAATGTGATGAACAAATGCAATTTGCTGTGGAATGCTGCTGGACGTCCAAAATCAGAAGAAATTATAAGAAATGTTTTGGGTCACACTCTTTCCCGTCCCGGATGCACTCGGTGGAACAGCTTGTATGACGCGCTCCAACAAATTTCAAAAATCCGGACAAAGTGTTCAGAAGTAAGTCAGGCCCTTCTGCTGAAAGAGCAATTAAATAATACGGACTTCGAATATATTGAGGAATATTTAATGTGTGCTGGTCCATTGGCAAACGCTCTGGATATTTTGCAGGGGGACGATACATTTTATGGCATAACTCTACCGTGTTTGTTAGCCTTACGAAAAAAGTTGGTTAAATGTTCCAACATGCAGTTAAAATATTGCAAGCCCCTAGTTACGCAATTTATGACAAGTCTACAAACTCGCTTTGAACCTTTTTTTAAAGTTACCAATGTTCAGGCAGAAATTAGTGTTGTGGCAGCATTGTCTCATCCGCGCTTTAAAAAATCATGGTTAGGATGCATTGATTCTGAAAAACAACAACATTGTTTGGGATTATTCAAAAAGGCTATAATTCAAAACCTTGAGACTGACGAAATAAATTTCGAAGCTGATGAAAACTTAAAAAGTGACGGCTTTTTTGACTTTGGATCAGATTCAGAAGATATAAGCTGCTTAAATTCCCAAAGGAGCTTGTCATCTTCTTTAATGGATACATTTTTATCCGAAAGAGATAAGGATATCAGCGTACTAAATAAATATCCCGTCATTAAGAAGGTTTTTCAAAAATATAATACTCCCATGCCGTCGTCTGGACCTGTGGAAAGAATGTTTTCTTTGGCTACATTGGCCAACACACCCAGATCAAACAGGACTTCCGACGATTTGTTTGAAAGCCGCGTTGTGATGAAGGCTAATATGACAATATTAAATAAAGAATAAACCATTAATTGCTTTATCAAAATCTTTTATTTATATATTATTAAATTAGCAATAGTAAATTTTAATCAAGTTGAAAATTTAATCAAATTGATTTTAATCAAGTAAAATTTAATCAAGTTGAATTCAATCAAGTTGATTTTTAGTCATGAGTAAAATTCAACTATACCGAATAACTAAATAGTTAAATTTTTAAACTTCAAATCATTCTAAAAAGTTAAGTTGATCAACTATTCATTTTCAACTTTCAATCAAGTTGAAAATATCCCAACTCTGATGGCAGCTATATGATATAGTCATCCAATCTGGCCGGTTCCGACATATTAATTGCGGTAAAAATAAGACTCTGTGCAAAATTTCAGCTCGATAGCTTTAAAACTGAGGGACTAGTTCGCGCAGAAACAGACGGACAGACGGAAATGAACTCAGCTCGTCATGCTGATCAAGAATATATATACTTTATGTGGTCGGAAATGCTTCCTTCTATGCGTTACAAACATCGTGACAATTTTAATATACCCTCAGCAAGGGTATAAAAATACTTAACATGATTGCAAATGATCCAGATTTTTAAACCAAAAATCTTTGTCATCATGGGGCTGCAAAAAAAGAAATCAATTAAACTTTTGGCAAAATCGTTGCTGTTGCTTTTGACATACTTGTGACAGCTCTCTGATAGAATTGCGCACCATGTATGAGAAAGCTCAACAGCAGATGGGTGTCGCGATTTTCGATAATTTAACACAAGTGCGAGGGAAGTTATTTATTAACATGTTTGTGTAATGCAAAGCACATTTCGGCCTTCTACATTTGAAGTTAGAAAAAGATGAAAACAATTTGGATAACAGTTTTGTGCATAACGACAATGTTCTTCAGGTTCAATTAACAGCAAATCCTAGCAGCTATGGCACACCCCGATTTCTATCCCAGGCTACTGACTAGACTTCACAGGCAAGCGCGAGACTTGCGATTAAGGACGACTAGGTCGGTGCTTGAAAATGGGGCGACGAGACTTGTAATTACTCGGTCCCATCCTAGACTTCCAATTCTGTACCAGTAGCTTGTACTGGTCCATGGCCATCGTGGCTCGAGCCCGCCAAATAGACTTTTTAGAGTCGTCCATCTCACGCCAGAGTTCTCCCCCCTTGCGAGCAACCTGAGTTATTTTAAAGTCCGGATGTTGTGTCTTGATGTGTTTGCGTCCAACTGAATTCAACCATAATAAATAGGCCGACGACGGACGCTTCGGGCGTTCATTACCAGTTTCCATTGCTAAATATACAAAAGCTTAACGATTATATCTGGCAATACGAAAAGAACTCCTATTAACTTAAAAAATTTACGATTCGTGGAAGTTTCTGTGTAGGAGAGAAGCATTAACTTGTGTAAATAAAACTTTAGCTTTCCAGAATTTGATTTAACTCGACGAAAGAATACTTTGTTTACTTACAAAATTTGTGTTAATATGTATGTTACTCCGACAAATAGACACAATGATCTGAGAAATATTTATTCTAATCGTAACGAATCCAAAAGTCAAGAATTTCAAAGACTCCTACATATTTTAATATATGTCAAAACGAGAAGGCAAAACTAACTTCGACCGTGCAGAATATACACAGAATATTTAATACAACTGCGAAAGCTCGCATCAACTTATTGAACCGATATAGTATATATAAAGAATAAAGATGTTAGATACAACGGCGTAGCCAGCGTTCCATCAAGGGGGGGTCCAAAAATTCCAAAAAAATTTTTGTGGGAATATCCTGCCGTATACGTAATATTACATTCTTTTACTTATGTAAATTAATTGGCGTTTAGCGCTTGGTGATTTCTTTCAAATCAGTGAAAATCGTTTTGGTCAGCATGGTTTAGCAAAGAAATAATGGTTGTTTTAAGTGTCGTTTCGTTGTTTCAGAAAGGGAAAGTCGTTCTCGGTTTCAACAAACATTTTCATTATTTTAACCTATTTTTCAGTAACCTACAAAATTGTTAATGTAAAAAGAATAGAAGAGGGAGATTATTCTAACTATTCTATCGTTCGATAACATTTTTCTTACTTGCCTCACTAATGGTAAATGAGTTACCTTTTAAAAAAAGTTTTTAAATACATTTTTACATTTTGTCACAATAATTTATATGAATAGAATCATTTTTGAACAGCTCTTGAGTATCAAAGCAAAGACAAAGTTTTTCTATTTGTATGAAGTATTGTGACAAAATAAATTTTGTTATCGATCTGAGCACTAGGCTTATAGGGTTACATGGTTTTTGAGATATAATACAACAATACATATGTTTAAAATATTTTCCCTAAGTTTGAAGTCAGTTGGAATAAAACTCTGAAATATAGCTGTTTGTTTTTTTTAAAGTGGCCCATAAGGGACAGGTCGGGCTTTTCTCAAAAAATGCTTTTTGAGAACTTTGGACACGTTTTCGTAAAAACATGTCAACCGATTTTTCTTAAAATTTGATCCCTCCTTCAATATGCTAATGAGTAACTTCTGGTAATTTGTATTCCTATTTATATTAACATTTATCCCATGTGTTCTGCAAGTCGCTTTCAATCCAAAAACGACCCAAATAGTATGGGAATTGGGTCGAAAGCGAATTGTACATAAAACACATGGGTATTATTTTGCTTACAACTCTGATAAAAATTTAAATTTCTTTTGTTTTTAATCTCTTCGTTTTATCACGAGCTATACGCTCCTACTAACAGAAATAAATTGTGTTATTGATTTCAGTTTAATCTATTAACAGATATCGTGTCCACCGCGTGGAGACTTTTTAGGTGTCTTCGGAAACCAGCTCTCGGTGGTTGAGTTTTCAATATTCTTAAATGAAACTTATGTCCAAATATATTTTGAATGTTGCTTTTACTTTTGCAAAAAAGAGTGAATAAATTAATTCGTTGATTAAAATTAAAAAGAAAATGAAAGAAAATAGGCTTTTTCAGACCCTGAAAACAAATGTAACCCTTTAAAAACCATAAAATTTGTTAATTTAAAAGTTGGCCCTTAACTTAGTGTAAAGCTGTTTATTCCTTCTGAAATCGTTTTTATTATCAACAAATTTTTATTAAGTACATGAACATTATAGCTGATTATACCCGTTACTCGTAGAGTAAAAAGGGTATACTAAGTTCGTGCAAATGTATGTAACAGGCAGAAGGAAGCATTTCCGACCCCATAAAGTATATATATTCTTCATCAGCACCAATAGCCGAGTCGATATAGACAGGTCCGTCTGTCCGTCTGTCCGTCCGTCCGTCTGTCCGTCTGTCCGTATGAACACCTAGATCTCAGAGACTATAAGAGCTAGAACTACCAAATTTTCAGTGTAGACTTGCATTGTTTGCAGGCAGATCAAGTTTGTTTCAAATTTTTGCCACGCCCCCTCCCGCCCCCACAATTTGAAAAAAACCTCATATCTCCCACAACTTTGAAAATAGACTCTTCAAACCTGCTAGACATATATTTTAATCATCATTACCTATCGATCCGCCGTACATCATTTTTCGATCAAATGAACTTTAGTAAAGTTGCCACCCCCGCAATTTGAAAAATACCTCATATCTCCCACAATTTTGAAAATAGATTGTTTGAACCTTCTAGACATATATTTTAATAATTATTACCTATCGATCAGCCGTACATCATTTTTCGATCAGATGAACGATAGTAGAGTTGCCACCCCCGCAATTTGAAAAAAACCTCATATCTCCCACAATTTTAAAAATAGACTGTTCAAACCTTCTAGACATATATCTTAATCATCATTACCTATCGATCCGCCATACATCATTTTTCGATCACATGAACTATAGTAGAGTTGCCACCCCCGCAATTTGAAAAATAACTCATATCTCCCACAATTTTGAAAATAGATTGTTTGAACCTTTTAGACATATATTTTAATAATTATTACCTATCGATCAGCCATACATCATTTTTCGATCAGATGAACGATAAAAGAGTTGCCGCCCCCGCAATTTGAAAAATACCTCATATCTCCCACAACTTTAAAAATAGATAATTCGAACCCTCTAGACATATATTTTAATCATCACTACCTATCGATCCGCCATACATCGTTTCCTGATCAGATGAACGATAGAAAAGTTCACGCCCCCGCAATTTAAAAAATACCTCATATCACCCACAATTTTGAAAATAGATTGTTTGATCCCTCTAGACATATATTTTAATAATTATTACCTATCGATCAGCCATACATCATTTCCTGATCAGATGAGCTATAGTAGAGTTGCCTCCCCCGCAAATTGGAAAGAAACTCATTTCTTCCACAATTAGGACATGTTTATATCCTGAGTAACGGGTATATCGAAGTCGAGCAGGGCCGACTTTAACTTACGCTCTCGTTTTGGTACTGAGGATGGTCGAAGATGGTACATATGGACATTTCCACAGAAAGGTCTACCGAGACCGAATATTAATATATAAGAAATATATAAAAACTTTATGTTTTTAAAGAATTTACACCTTTACTCGGTTGCCATTAAGAGAAAACTCTACTGAGAAATCTAATTAATGTCTTTCTTGTTTTGATAAATTTTAAATTTTCCCTTATTCATTACTTTTCTTAAAGGAACAATTAACTAAAAACGTTAGGAAGAGCAACTAAGGATCAGTTAACGTTTATTTTTCAATTCATTTTACTCAAAATCAGCATTTGTTTTTACAACTTTTGCGTAATCGAATGTAAGAGATTGAAAATTTAAATGTGAATGTGTTTATTTATTGCGTGAAAGAATTGTAAGCTGAAGAAAATGAAAATCTAAGTTTGTCACGTTAGGCCCTTTGCGAGGACAAGTGTTGATTGTTTAATTTTTGCGTTTTGTGTCCTTTAGCGCTTGAGAAATATGTTTTATATACCGGAACCACCCGGATTGGATACAATGGGATGCGTTTTTCCAGTTCAGCTTGTTTTCAAAGTCAACGCGCACTCAGTTAAATATGCCTTATTTTTAGTATAAAGAATTAAGTATAAATTCGGTAATTTTCGTTCAAACGTTATTTATTTAAAATTTAAGTCTTGAACTCAAATGAAATAATAATTAAGTTCGGCACGATAATTTATATAAATAAGGAAGCTTTACAAAAGCAAAAAAAAACGTTCAAGTCTTTTTATAAATGTTTCTATTCATATGAAGTATTGTGCCGAATTAAATATTTATTTCATCTGAGTCAAGGCATTACGACAAGATGTAGGGGGGGGTGTGGCCCCCCTGTTGACTTTAAAATTTAATCACTCTACCATCAACAACAAATAACATTTATCAGTAAAACATACTGTGTGACAGCATATAATATTCATTATACACTTGAAAAGTGTATATTAATTTTGCCCAGAAGTTTGTAACGCATAGAAATATTCATTTCCGACCCCATAAACTATATATATTCTTGATCAGGACAACGAGCTGAGTTCATTTCCGCTTGTCCGTCCGTCCGTCTGTCCGTCTGTCTGTCCGTCTGTGTAATGGCATAGTGTAGCTCACAAGCTGGCATAGGTGGCATCTGAATTTATATTGTCGACACAATATAATTCCACCACTAATGCACGTCCTAACATTATATGGACTGCTATGCGTTTACTCGTGCTAAGATGTCGTCGGTTGGGATTCTTTTAAATACAGCCAGCGAAACAGCCTCTGGGGGGTTCTTTGACTCAATCCTAACACACTTCCATACACATTAACATAGAATCCCTTAACGCCTATTAAAGTAGGAAGAGACTAGTAACGGACATACAAAAGGTCAAATTAGAATGAGAAAAGAGAGAAAGAAAAATAAAGAAAAGAGAGGACAGGTCTACACGGAGTTAAGCTACTAAGGTGTACTGTAGCTTCGCTTCTGCACCCACCCTACCGTTGATTTTCTTTTAGCGGACATAATTGTAGGAAATCCCTAAATGTGTTTACACCACCCTACATTACCACTACTTCCTCAAAAATGAATAAGAAATATTTTAGGAACTCATTTTCAAATTAACAATTTATTCCAGAATAATTATTATTAATGATTAAATATAAGAATATTATCTCCATCTTGTTACTTCAAATAACGTAATATATTTCAATAATCATTTAGAAAAATTAAAGAATTAGATACTATAAAACTTCATATTGATTATGTACTGTCTCTGTACATATGATTATCCAGTATTAATTAAATGTATATGATGAATGTGATTTCTGTTGTACTATGTGTATGAGTGTCTACTGTACATATTAATATGTATAATTGTACATAATGATGTGTCTTATGTGTGATTTTCCAACATTAATATTTTTAGTATAAGTATATTTAATTAATTCTAATGATCTAAATGATTTCTAGGTGGATAAATGCATGTGATGAATTTTAAGTATTAATGAATTTTTAATTTTATGATATTAGATACTTTTAAATGTTTGTGTACGCATACTTTTTATCAGCACTATGCATGGATGAAAATGAGGTTTATATATGTGTGTTCCAATTTTCTACACAAGGCAGGTTATCATAAAAAGAATTACATCAAAACAAAACCAAAGAGCGAGATCATAAGAAAAGCAACGTGCAATTAACAGTAAGCTAAGCAAAACAGCTGATAGCTGATAACAAGCATTTCAAGGTCAAGAAAAAAATTCAATTGCACTTGTTTGGTTGTTTTCCTTATGTTGTCATTCCTTGGGCTAGGTCATGATATAATGATCATTTATGTTTGGAAGAACATATGTTTATCCGTTTTTTTCACTTAGCCAGTCATAAAACGATGAAGGCCTCCAAAGTCGATGATGGTTTTTGATGTTTTGTATATGTGGATGTATGTTGTCAATTGCACCATGTAAATATGTTTGTTTTGTATGCCAAGATGCTTTGTATTTAATGAAATGAAATTTTACACTGCTGGTAAATGGTATATGTACACTAGTATTTGTTTGTGTATCAAAGCAAAAAAAATTGTATTTAGAAATTATTAGATTTATTTCAAATTATTTATTTTAATTATAGGTTTTTTTATATGATTCTTTTATTTTATTTGTTAACTTTTTAGAGTTAAGGTGTGTGTGTATTAACTTGTGGTAAAAATAAAAGTTTTTGCATTTAAATGTATATATGACTTTACACTTCTTTTAACTATATAATCAACAGCGCTCGCATACAGCCATGTATATATGTTCGCTGGCCAAGGGCATGCGGTTTATATATATGAATGTATGTAATGGGTTTTATTTTTATTTTTATGCATAAGTTAACACACACACTTTTGATTTTGATATTTTGTATGTTTCATTTATTATTTTCACTGAGCATTTTCCACAAAAAAAAAAAAAAATTTGAATTTCAATTTCATGCCCTGTGGCCAAGAAACTAAAACTTATTTGTTGGACTGCCGATCTGTATGATCATTGGCACACTATTTTTCACTGCACTGAGATTTTTGTTGTTGTTGGGGCTGTTGCAGCTGGAGAATTTGGGTGCTTTGGGCATGCTTGCGCCCGACTTTCTTGATGGGTTTATATGATTGATGTGATTTAGAAGAACCTATGCTGAAAATTCGCATATTAGTTTGCTGCTAATTTTAATGAAATTTTTTGGTTTTATCTGATAGAAAAATTTAGCCAAGGGTTTGGGAAAATTCTGCCAAAATTATTTTTGGCCGCTGTTGCTCCGCAGAGCTACTGAGTGGAAAAATTACCCAATTGAATACAGGCTGCTCTCTTTGTTTTCTGAAAAGTTGCAATTTTGGGTTAGTTTTAAAAATTAAAGGTTAACTTCAATTTTTAACTTACCTAGCCCAAGATTTATATGGCCAGTACCAATAATTCGATGTTAAATATCCAACGCAGTGTGGATGGCTAATAAAAATTTGATTTTAGTCTCAAATTTTAACTTTTGAGTGCCATGTGCTTTCAAGAAATTTTTTCCAGCAGCGGGTCGACCGTCTTCTTCTATGGCTCAATTAGGAAAACGAAGCAATGAATTTCGGCATTGCTCGCTGACCTAGCTTGCCTAGTCTATGCCCTTGAAGAAGGTTAACGAAAGATCACCAACACAAGCACACTGCTGAGCTTTTTGCTTATCTGAATGCAAGCTTGCAGCTGCAGTCGTGATCTTCCCTGGGGTTTTGTTTTTATCTCAATGAAATGGCAGTTACCTATTTAAACTGACCGTTATAGAATCTCAAACGATTAAATAAAAATAGAAGGCTAACATCGGCTACGCCGATGTTTTAAATACCCTTGCAGTTTTTGAAAGGCGCTACCATTGATAACAAAAAAGTTTTTCTCACTAGAATTAGTTTTTAGACCGATCGTTCCTATGACAGCTATACGCTATTGTCATCCGATTTTGATCAATTTTTCACGAATTGTGTGGAATCATATGAAACTAATATATACCACGAATGGTGACGCTACGATGGAAAACAAAAAAGTTTTTCTCACTAGAACTAGTTTTAGGACCGACCGTTTATATGGCAGCTATTTGCTATAGTCATCCGATTTTGATCAATTTTGTCAACATTGTGTGGAAGCATATAAAACTAATATATACCACTATTGGTGACGATACGATGGAAAACAAAGAAGTTTTTCTCACTAGAACTTGTTTTTAGACCGATCGTTCCTATGGCAGCTATATGATATTGTCATCCGATCCGGCCAATTCCGACAAATGTGCAGCGTATTTGTATTTAAAGGCATTTTGCAAAGTTTGGTCAAGATAGCTTTAAAACTGAGGGAGGAGATAGCATAGAAACAGACGGACAGACGGACGGACGGACAGACGGACGGACGGACCGACGGACAAACGGAAATGAACTCAGCTCGTCATGCTGATCAAGAATATAAATACTTTATGTGGTCGGAAATGCTTTCTTCACTGCGTTACAAACATCGTGACAATTTGAATATACCCTCTGCAAGGGTATAAAAATACAAAACGAGAGCGTAAGTTGAAGTCGGCCCTGCTGTCTGCGGGGGTGGCAACTCTACTATAGTTCATCTGATCGAAAAATGAAGTACAGCGGATCGATAGGTAATGATGATTAAGATATATGTCTAGAGGATTTGAACAGTCTATTTTCAAAATTGTGGGAGATATGAAGTTTTTTTCAAATTGCGGGGGCGGGAGGGGGCGTGGCAAAAATTTAAAACAAACTTGATCTGCCTGCAAACAATACAAGTATACACTGAAAATTTGGTAGCTCTAGCTCTTATAGTCTCTGAGATCTAGGTGTTCATACGGACGGACGGACGGACGGACGGACAGACGGACATGTCAATATCGACTCGGCTATTGATGCTGATCAAGAATATATATACTTTATGGGGTCGGAGATGCTTCCTTCTGCCTGTTACATACATTTGCACGAACTAAGTATACCCTTTTTACTCTACGAGTAACGGGTATAAAAATACCTCATATCTCCCACAATTTGGGCCACCTTACCCTGAGTAACGGCTATATCGAAGTCGAGCAGGGCCGACTTCAACTTACGCTCTCGTTCAAATTGCGGGGGCGGGAACTTTTGTATCGTTCATCTGATCGAAAAATGATGTATGGCGGATGGATAGGTAATGATGATTAAAATATATGTCTTGAAGGTTCGAACAATCTATTTTCAAAATTGTGGGAGATATGTGGTTTTTTCATATTGCGGGGGCGGGAGAGGGCGTGGCAAAAATTTGAAATAAACTTGATCTGCGTGCAGAAGATACAAGTCTACACTGAAAAAATGTTAGCTCCAGCTCTTTTAGTTCCTGAGATCTAGGTGTTCATACAGACGGACAGACAGACAGACAGACGGACAGACGGACATGTCTATATCGACTCGGCTATTGATGCTGATCAAGAATATATATATATTACATACATTTGCACGAACTTATTATACCCTTTTTACTCTACGAGTAACGGGTATAAAAATATTATCAGATCAAGAGGCAAGACGTACGGAACCCTTGTGAGGAATTGTATGAGATGCAATTGCTCACAAGTAGACATCAACATAGGGAGAGGTTAGCAAAGGGGAAATTAAGCGAATTCGTCAGAGTGCCGTTAGGGAGAGTGCGGCTGCGTAGCCGAATGAGCACGGGTAGCGAAGAGAGAAGAGAGGATTCGTCGACAACCAATTTAGGCGAGTGAGCCGAGCTGAAGGAACCGTTATGTACGATTCCGAAAACGCAAGTTGGTTGTCGAAGTCGGACGAATGAGAGAGTTGGCTGTTGGGTGCTAGGCAGCGTGGGAGCAGCGCTGGCGACGCGGTAGCTGAGAAACGACGATAAGCAGTTCTGAGCGCCCATATTGCACAGTTACTTGGTGTACAGTGCGTTGGACAAATTCAAACGGTTTCGAATGTTCGAGACGGCGTCGAATGTAGACGCAAATACAGTTTGGGTTGCTAGGCAGCGAAGAAAAGCAGCGGGAAGCGAGCGGTAAGGCTATAAGAAGCCAAGTGGACAACGAGGGGCAGTTAGTATTCTGCGGAGATCTGGAGCGAGCGCGTGTCAAGAGTGCGAACCTGTCGAGTGAAAAACGGAGTTACGGAGTGTTGGCGAGAATAACGGATCGGTGAAGGAAACACAGAGGGATCTCTTAAGGACTGAGAGATTGGGGAATAGAAGCAGAAGGGGATTAGGTGAAGAGTCGTGCGAAAACGGTGAGCCGGCGAGTTAGCCGACGTGATCTTCAGTAAATCTGATAGAAGGTGATAAGGAGTTGTGCGAGAACGGTGAGCCGGCGAGTAAGAACGATTAGTTCTACGTGCCAAGGCGTATACCCTAGCCGACGGAATCCGTACGAGGAGGAGGAAATAAATAAGGAGTTGTGCGAGAACGGTGAGCCGGCAAGTAAGAACGATTAGTTCTACGTGCCAAGGCGTATACCCTAGCCGACGGAATCCGTACGAGGAGGAGGAAATAAATAAGGAGTTGTGCGAGAACGGTGAGCCGGCGAGTAAGAACGATTAGTTCTATGTGCCAAGGCGCATACCCTGCCAACGTTATCCTTACGTGGAATAGATTCTGGTCAGTGGGATCAGCGAAGAGTAGGCGATAAGGGAGAACCGGCGAGTCAGAGAGAAAACCTCGACGTGCCACGGTGTTGAGTCCTATCCGGCGTAGTTCGTTGAAGAGCTGTGGATCAAGGAGATTGCGATCGAGAGCAAGAGCTGGCGACGGTCCGAGCAGCGCTAGTGGGTCGGTAGTGTTAAGAAACTTGTTTGTTAATATTTAGAAAATATACCCGAGAATATATTATAACTAAAATATCAAAGAATCCAAGTGTTATTATTGTCACCAAGGCTTCCATTAAATAAATTTGTTGGAACGAATCGTCGACAGCCCTGAGCTTAGCCTAAGCAAGTTTCGGACCGAAAGGACTCGTTACAACTGGCGCCCAACGTGGGGCCTGGTGACAATAAAATAAAGGATATTTGGTTAAAATAATATTGAGGATGGTGAGGTCCTGGGTATACCAATTAAAAAAGGAGGAGTTGCTGAAACATGCTGATGAGTTCGGGATCGAACTATCAGGGAATATGGATAATATGCGCAAGCAATTTGGAGACTGGGCTCAGGATCACGAGAAGGACCCGGATATTGGAGTTAAGATCGAGGCTCTAGCGGCTATGTATGGTAAGTCACCATTGCCAAAGTCAGGGGACTCTCCACTGGGGTTAAAGAGCTGAATTTAGCGGAATTGTCAATCCCGACAATCACTCGCTCCGAATCCTGGAATTCAGGAGTGAACCATGTAGCGGATAATAAAGGCCAACTAAAGCAGGCGACGATAAATGAAAAGTCCAACGTTGATAAAAATGAATATCCAAAGGTGGCCAAGCAAGTGAGGGAGTGGACTTTTCGATTCGACGGGAGTTCCAAGCCCCTAGAGTTTCTGGAACAGGTCGAATGGTCCGCTGAAATGTATGGGCTGGATGTGGACATGATTCCGCGGGCTATGCCAGAATTGTTAAAAGATAAGGCATTGAAGTGGTATGTCGCTAACAACAAACAATGGAAGGAATGGGCGGGGTTCGTTGAAAGTTTTAAGGCGTATTTTTTGCCACGCGGTTATTTCAGTACGCTGGCTGAAAAGGTACGGCAGAGAAGGCAAGGCTGGAATGAGTCCTTTAAGGACTATATGCTCGAAATGCAAATATTAATGCGCCCGTTGCGATGCAGCGACTCTGAACAATTGGAAATTATAGGTGAAAACAGTACACCAGATTTGCGAGCGTACATCCGTCCCCATCGTGTCAAAAATTTAGACGCGCTAATGCAATTAGCGGATGAATTTGAGGCCTTGGAAGTGGATAGAGAAAGACTTCGACAGGAAAGCCATGGGGAACGCAGCCGCACCATACCGCTGCCTTCATCGAAGAAAGCCGGCAACGAAGTCTGTAGGAGATGCCAGGAGTATGATAGGCCAGGATCGTCGAAAATAATGAAGCCAGAGATGACAGCACGGCCGAGAGTAGACGAAGTGGTGAGAGAAGGATATGTCTAGGATCCAGCCAGAGCATGTAGACGATGTGGACGGGACGGGCACTGGGCACGGGAATGCGCCGCACCAAGAATCCTATTTTGCTGGCGTTGCGGGAAGATTGGAAAAAGGACCTGGGAATGCTGCCCGGATTCGGGAAACGCTCAGCGATTCCAGCCATCTGGGAGCGGGCAGGGGTCGAACGAATCTGCCTCTCAGAATTAGCGGGCGACTTGGTGGAAGAAGAGAACCAGTTGTCAGCTTGGGTCGTGATCGGAGGACGGAAGATAAGGGCCACAATTGATACAGGGGCAACTGGTAGTTTTATTAGTCAGGAACTGAGCGAGAAGCTTCGGAAAGCAGGAGTGATGAAAGCCACCAAAAAGCAGGTACGTTTGGCGGATGGCCATTGTAATACCATATCATCCCAGTTGGAGGTGGATATCCATTTTGGAAATCGAAGGATTACGTTAGGGCTAATGGTCTTGCCTGGAGTAATCGATGCGCTGGTGTTGGGATGGAACTTTATACAAAGAATTGGGGTCGAAATGACATGTGCTGGGCATAGAATCACTATTCCAGCACGAGGCCGTCAAAATGGATGGCTCGTAGAGAAAATGACAGTGTCCGTAGAGGTGAAAGAGGATGAACAGGAGGCAGAGATTAAAGAATTTCTGGATCGAGAATTGGCTGAGCTGGCAAAGATACAAGGCCTTTCGTTAGTGGCTGTACACAGAATCGTGATGAAGGATGATCGACCGATTAAGCAACGATATTTTCCTAAGAACCCGAAGATGCACGAAGAAATCGACAAAAAGGTAGATGAACTGTTAGAGCGGGGATATATAGAGCCTTCTAATAGTCCTTATAGTTCTCCTGTCGTGATGGTGAAAAAGAAGATGGGAACATGGAGGTTTTGTGCAGACTTTCGCACAATCAACGCCAAGTCGGTGAAAGATGCATACCCGATGCCAAGAATCAATTATATATTGGATCAGCTACGAGAAGCCAAATATATAAGTAGCCTCGACTTAAAGGACGGTTATTGGCAAATACCGTTAGAGGAAAATAGTCGACAGGCAACGGCTTTTACGGTACCGGGTAGAGGATTATTTCAATGGACGGTGATGCCGTTCGGACTGGATCGGCATTGGATAAGGTGATAGGACCGGAATTGATGCCGCATGCGTTCGCCTATCAGGACGACATAGTCATAATAGGACGAACGCTGAAAGAACATATGGAGAATCTGAAAGAGGTGTTTAGGCGACTTCGACAGGCTAACCTGCGGATAAACGCGGAAAAATGCCAATTTTTTCGGAAAGAGTTGACATTTTTGGGTCACCGGATTACGGAGAAGGGATTATGCACTGATCCTGATAAGGTTGCTGCAATAGCAGAATTAAAACCGCCTTCAAATGCTAAAGAACTACGCCGATATTTAGGTGTGTCCTCTTGGTATAGGAGATTTGTGCCAGATTTTGCGACGATGGTACAGCCACTTAACGCCTTATTAAAAAAGAAGGTAAAGTGGTCCTGGTCTGACGAGCATCAGAAAGCGTTCGAGGCGGTGAAGGAAAAACTGATTGCCGATCCGGTTCTGGCTTTCCCGGACTTCTCAAAAATGTTCGTCCTTCAAACTGATGCGAGCGACTATGGCCTCGGGGCTATTTTAACTCAGGAGACTGAGAGTGGCGAGAAAGTTATATCTCACTCTAGTAGGACGTTAAATGGGGCAGAGCGGAATTATTCGGCAACGGAAAAGGAATGCCTGGCGATTGTGTGGGCAATAAGGAGGCTGAAACCCTACCTAGAGGGGTACCATTTTAAGGTGATAACGGACCATATGACACTGAAGTGGTTAAACAGCATTGAGAGTCCTACGGGTAGAATAGCTAGATGGGCCCTGGAACTCCAACAGTATGACTTCGAAATCACGTATAGACGAGGTCAGTTGAATGTCGTCGCAGATGCGACGAGACAGCCATTAGAGGTGTGCAGGCGAATAGAAGACAAAGATCAGACACTACAAGAAGCGTTCACATCGTGCAACTGGGTGGGAGACATGGTAGAGAAAATCAAAACCAACCCTCAGAAGTACCCGGATTACTTGAGGGAGGGATGGGAATTGTATCGACATATTCCCCATAGGGCTGGCAATGAAGATGTGGTGTCCTGGAAACTCTGCGTGCCCACTGGCCTAAGGGAAAGAGTAATTAAAGAAAACCATGACATCGAAGCGGCAGGACACACTGGCAGTCGGAAAACAATAGCCAGGGTTGCTGCGAGGTATTATTGGCCGGGCATGCATAGGGATGTGAGGGCATATGTGAACAGATGCGAGATCTGCCAGCGATATAAGCCAAGCCAGATGCAGGCTGCTGGAAAAATGCTCACGCAGGTGCCAGCAGAACCATGGGCAACCGTGTGTGCTGACTTTGTTGGGCCATTGCCAAGATCCAAGCACGGTAACACGATGCTCTTGGTGCTATTGGACAGATTCTCGAAATGGACGGAGCTTGTGCCAATGAGAAAGGCGACATCAGAATCGTTGGTAAAAGCGTTTAGAGAAAGGATTTTGGCTCGATTTGGCGTGCCAAAGGTGGTCATAACTGATAATGGAGCGCAATTCACTAGTAGGGTTTTCAAACGATTTTTGGTGGAGCTGGGAGCCAAGCAGCAATTCACGGCGCCCTATACTCCACAGGAGAACCCTACGGAACGAGCCAATCGAACTGTTAAGACTATGATAGCCGGTTTGCCGGGGAAGATCAGAGAAAACGGGACGAAAAATGGCCAGAGCTGATGTTGGCAGTAAATTCAAGTGTAACTGAGTCTACTGGGTACTCGCCCATATTCGTTACAAAAGGTAGAGAGCCTTGATTGCCGAAGGCTCTATTTGATGAGGTCACAATTGGAACATCATCTGTCTAATGCAGTGGAAGGATTCGCACAAACATTAGCACCTCGGTATGGTGGACCATATCGGATAGTAGGATTTGTATCTCCGGTCATTTGTGAGTTACGCCATCACAGAGATCAACGCGCCCGAAAGGCTCATGTAAGCGAGTTAAAGTCACACCATGAGATAGTCCAGGATTAGAAGGTAAATTTTTTTGTTATCATAATGTATGAAATGTCAGTTGGATATGAGTCAGTACTGTATGAACGGCGGAAAAAAAAAAGAAAGATATATATATATACATATATAAAAATATAGGAGCCAGAGTTGGGTTAATGGCGGCGAAAACAGCTCGCAGGGGAAATGGCGGCGAAAACAGATCGCAGGGGAAATCAGAATCTTTGGGGCTGGGAAAAGGGAAATGAAGGAGGGAAGGTGGGATAAGAGCTAACGGCTTGGGAAGTAAACAGTAGTAGGCGAGCGCAAGTGCAGCCAACACAGTAACGGAATCAGGGGATGACTGCGCTACTTACGGCTTCGAACGAAGCGGCGGCTGTACGACATCAGAGGGGCTTGCTTATAAAGAGAGAGAGAGAGAGATAGAGAGTGAGAGAGCGTCAGGAAAGGTTTCAAACGACGCCAGCTAGTAATATAGCGGGACTATTGTAAGAGCTTACGCGAGAATAGGAGATGAAAGAAGAGCAACAGGAGAACAGCTTGTAACAAGCAATCGGACGCATGCCACTTTCATTCGAGAAAATATCATGGAAGAAGGCAGACTATCAGAGCAAGCCAAGGCAGAGCGAGTCGTTCTGGGCCGATCTACCAACCCAAGGGGCGGTAGGGTAGGCGTAACCGGAGATAGACGGCGGAAGCCAGGTGTGTTGATGAGTGGGCGTCGTCGATTGCCGTTCATGGGACCCAAAAAGAAGCCACGGAGATCGAAATCACCAGTGCTCCAACTACTGGCATCGCCATTAGTCTCAGAGGCCCCGGAGACGTCCTCAGAAAGCGACTGGTCGGATGAGCCTGAAGCTGACGGCGGCGAGAGAGCGGCTGAGGACCAAGAAGCAGGTGACGGGATGTCAAAAGGCAACGAGAGTGCGGCCGAGGAACCAGAGGCGGACGGAGGAATGGCTGAAGCCGAACAGTCCACGGGCGAGACAGATTCCGACTCGGAGGAGCAGTCATCGAGTGGGCACAGTGACGAAGAGGCGGTCATCCTTATAAGCGATGAGGAAGAGAAGGTTCCCTCACCCCCAGCTTGGAAACGTGTGCGGCCACCGACGCCCCTACCCAAGAGAGTGGAAGAGGCCGAGATTCTGGTCGTTTCGGATGAAGAGGAGAGGGAGCAGGCCGAATGGCAGCAGCAGGCCGAACGCGAGCAGCAGCAGCAGCGGTACCAGCAGGGCTGGCGAGAGCAGCAACAGCACCAACAGGGCGAACGCGAGCAGCAGCGGCAGCAACATCGACAGGGAGAGCGAGAGCAGCGTGAGCAGCAACAACAAAATGAACAAGGGCGGCAACAACACCAGCACCATTGGTGTCCCACTCGCTCGCAGTGGAGGCGATCTGTTCAAGTGGGAGGCGTGTGGTTCCACCAGGAAACGGTGGTCGAAACTTGGGCTGAAGATGCAACCCGAGCAGAAGGTCCAGCGACAGAGACGACGATGGAGGAGGGGACAGTGGAGGAGCCTCAGGAGGAATCGCCGAAGGAATCGGTGGATGGCAGCATCGACCGCGACCCAAGGCGAAAGCAATATGTCCACCCGAAGGTACAGGTAGTTGGTGAAGCTGAGCGCAAAAACCACTCAACCGAGCAGCCTGAGATGGAGCCAACGCCGGAGTGTTGGGAGCGCGGACCTTGGGAATGGCCAGTACCGGGTCAAAGTGAAAAGAAGGATGGAGGAAAGGCCAATGCGCAGCGACAGGGATACAGGAGACAACGGTCATGTCCTGAGGTAGGGGCGAACAATAGAAGACCAACGTTCCAACGCCAGAACACTTGGCCTCAGCAGGAATCCCATGGCAATTGGCAGCAAGTTTCGAAGTGGCCGTCGTTGATTGAGGAGATCATCCATGCTAGAATGGCAGGTAGGAAAAGGAACCGATGGTCGCAAGTGATCTGGGTGGGGCATGAGAGGTTCCGCATAAAGGTGTGACGGGGGGGTCCCCGGGTGTTTAGAGAGGAAATTGGAGAAGCCTCGGGAGGTTGGATGTAATTAAAGAAAAAACGAGAAGGCCGTGTCGAAGTTTTAATACACTTAAAAAACTTTACTCCAACTGATTTAGCCGGTAAAATATATATAGGATATAGATATCAGATATTTAAAATTTTTATATCATTGGTACTAAAAATTTGATTCCAAAAAAAAACTTTTCTTAGTAAAACACATTTTACGACCGATCGGTCCTATGGCAGCTATATGCTATAGTCATCCTATTTTGATAAATTTTTTCAAAATCATGTGAAAGCATATAAAACTAATATATACCAAGATTGGGGACGCTACGATGAAAAACTAAAAAGTTTTTCTCACTAGAAGTAGTTTTTTGACCGACCGTTTCTATGGTAGCTATATGCTATATTCATCCGATTTTGATAAATTTTTCCAGAATTATGTGGAAGCATATAAAACTAACATATACCAGGATTAGTGATGGTACGATGGAAAACAAAAAAGTTTTTCTCACTAGAACTAGTTCTTAGACCGATCGTTCCTATGGCAGCTATATGATATAGTAATCCGATCCGGCCGGTTCCGACATATTAGTTGCGTGCAGTAAAAAGAAGACTCTGTTCAAAATTTCAGCTCGATAGCTTTAAAACTGAGGGACTAGTTCGCATTGAAACAGACAGACAGACGGACAGACGGACGGACGGACAGACGGAATTGAACTCAGCTCGTCGTCCTGATCATGAATATATATAGTTTATGTGGTCGGAAATGAATATTTCTATCCGTTACAAAGTTCTGGGCAAAATTAATATACACTTTTCTAGTGTATAACAATTTTTAAATGTATTGACCAATACGGTGGTATTGGCCTACAATGTCAATGGAGTGCAGGGAAAGCTGCCTTTAAAAAGCCATACGAATTTTTATGGAGTGTTGCTTGGTGGATTTATTTGTTTTAAATTGCTGTTGTTTGAAATATATTAATTAATTTGAACTTTATATTTCTAGATGCAATTACTTTGGACAGTGGAACTCGGTCAGCTGAAGACCAATTGAGGAAAGCTATGCAGCTGCAAAAACAAAGGTTTTTTATAAATAAAAACACAAATAACAATAATAACAAAATTTTCAAGGCATTTCCCCACTCTTGGGGCGAATTTTCCAACATCGGAAAATCTCATGTCAACTTATTTTGTATACTATCCTTACAAACCGAATTTGAAGTCAATCGGATGAAAAATTGTGTTTTCCATATAGAATTTTCCGGCCATTTTCCTTGTGGGTGGATTTTCCACAATCGAAAAATCACATGTCTAATTATTTTGCATACTATGCTTGCAAACCGAGTTTGAAGCCAATCGGATGAAAAATTGTTTTTTCCATATGGAATTATCCGGGAATTTCCCGACTTTTCGGGCGGATTTTCCAACATCGAAAAATCTATATTCTAATTATTCTGCTTACCATCCTCACAAACCGAATTTGAAGTCAATCGGATGAAAAATAGTTTTTTTCATGAAGAATTTTCCGGCCATTTTCCTTGTGGGAAGATTTTCCGAAATCTGGAAAATAGGTGTCCAATTATTTCGCTTACTTTACTTACAAACCAAATTTCAAGTCAATCGAATGAAAAACAAAATTTTCCCCATAGTAGCATTTCCGGGAGTTTTCCACCTCTTAGGGGTGGAATTTTCCAAAACCCCGCCTTAGTACTCACTTTCAACTCATAAGGAAACTTCTGTGAAAATTTCAGCTTTCTATCTCTTACCGTTCAGGCTCTGCGTTGATTGCCAATCAGTCAGTCAGTTAGTCAGGACAATCTCTTTTATATGTAGAAAGGGATTAATGACGCTACGATGGAATACAAAAATTTTTTTCTCACTACGACTTATTTTCCGACCGATCGTTCCTATGGCAGCTATACGATATAGTCATCCGATCCGGTCGGTTCCGACATATTAGTTGCATGCAGCAAAAAGAAGACTCTGTGCAAAATTTCAGCTCGATAGCTTCAAAACTGAGGGACTAGTTCGCGTAGAAACAGACAGACAGACGGACAGACAGACGGACAGACAGACGGAATTGAACTCAGCTCGTCGTCCTGATCAAGAATATATATAGTTTATGGGGTCGGAAATGAATATTTCTATGCGTTACAAACTTCAGGGCAAAATTAATATACACTTTTCAAGTGTATAAAAATGGAAATGATGGAAAGCATTGGTAAGGGTGTGTCGGGTAAGTACTGATGGTCTGCTAGTGGGTAGTGAATTCACTACTTCCGAACCGGTCCCTAAACTAGAGGGATATTTCAAGAGAGTTTCTCAAGCGCTAAAGGACACAAAACGCAAAAATTAAACTATCAACATTTGTCCTTGTCCTCATTTTCTTCAGCTTACAATTTTTTCACGCATTTAATAAACACATTCACATTTAAATTTTCAAGCTCTTACATTCGATTACGCAAAAGTTGTAATAACAAATGCTGATTTTGAGTAAAATAAATTGAAAAATAAACGTTTACTGATCTTTGGTTGCTCTTCCTAACATTTTTAGTTAATTGTTCCTGTAAGAAAAGTAATGAATAAGGGAAAATTTTCAATTTATCAAAACAAGAAAGACATTAATTAGATTTCTCAGTAGAGTTTTCTTTTAATGGCAACCGAGTAAAGGTGTAAATTCTTTAAAAACATAAAGTTTTTATATATTTCCTATCAGCCATGCTCCCATTTTCACTTTCGCAAACTTTTTGCGATTTAGAGACCAAATTTGCTCCTTAAACCGGTTTCAAATCGCAAAAAGTTTGCGAAAGTGAAAGTGGGAGCATGGCTGTATATAATAATATTCGGTCTCGGTAGACCTTTCTGTGGAAATGCCCATATTTACCCTCTTCGACCATCCTCAGTATCAAAATCAGCTATAATGTTCACATACTTAATAAAAATTGGTTGATAACAAAAACAATTTCAGAAGGCCATAAACAGCTTTACACAAAGTTAAGGTGCACGCACCAACTTTGAAATTAACAAATTTTATGGTTTTTAAACGGTTTTTTTTTTTTAAATATTGAAAGCTCAACCACCGAGAGCTGGTTTCCGAAGACACCTAAAAAGTCTCCACGCGGTGGACACGATAACTGTTAATAGATTAAACTGAAATCAATAACACAATTTATTTCTGTTAGTAGGTGAATATAGCTCGTGATAAAACGAAGAGATTAAAAACAAAAGAAATTTAAGAGTTGTAAGCAAAATAATACCCATGTGTTCTTACACAAATCGCTTTCGACCCAATTCCCATACTATTTGGATCGTTTTTAGATTGAAAGCGATTTGCAGAACACATGGGATAAATGTGAATATAAATAGGAATACAAATTACCAGAAGTTACTTTGTGAAAAAGAATGCTTCGTTTAATCATTAGCATATCCTATATTGAAGGAGGGATCAAATTTTAAGAAAAATCGGTTAACATGTTTTAACGAAAACGTGTCCAAAGTCCTCAAAAAGCATTTTTTTCAAAAAGCTCGACCTGTCCCTTATGGGCCATTTAAAAAAAAAAAACAGCTATCTTTCAGAGTTTTATTCCCATTGACTTGAAACTTAGGGAAAATATTTTAAACATATGTATTGTTGTATTATATCTCAAAACCCATGTAACCCTATAAGCCTAGTGCTCAGATCGATAACAACATTTATTTTGTCACAATACTTCATACAAATAGAAAAACTATGTCTTTGCTTTTATACTCAAGAGGTTAAAAATTTTATTTTGGAAATTGTGTGGGTGACAACTCTTCTATCCTTCATCTGATCGGAAAATGATGTATGGCGGATCGATAGGGAATGATGATTAAAATATATGTCTAGAAGGTCTGAACAATCTGTTTTCAAAATTGTGGGCGATATGAGGTTTTTTCATATTGCGGGGGCGGGGCAAAAATTTGAAACAAACTTGATTTGCGTGCAGACGAAACAAGTCTACACTGAAAAAATGGTAGCTCTAGCTCTTATAGTCTCTGAGATCTAGGTGTTCATACGGACGGACGGACAGACGGACAAATCTATATCGACTCGGCTATTGATTCTGATCAAGAATATATATACTTTATGGGGTCGGAAATGCTTCCTTCTGCCTGTTACATACATTTGCACGAACTTAGTATACCTTTTTTTCTCTACAAGTAACGGGTATAAAAAGAGAAGAAGAAAAAGGAACCCTGTAAAATGAGATGTAATTAAAAAAAGGAAAAACAAGAGGGGGAAAAAGAAAAAGAAACCCTGTAAAAATGAGAAAAAAAAATGGGGATCGAAAGGAAAAAGAAAGAGAAATAAATAAAATGCGTAAAACATGAAATTAAGCGAATTCGTCAGAGTGCCGTTAGGGAGAGTGCGGCTGCGAGAGGATTCGTCGACAACCAATTTAGGCGGGTGAGCCGAGCTGAAGGAACCGTTATGTACGATTCCGAAAACGCAAGTTGGTTGTCGAAGTCGGACGAATGAGAGAGTTGGCTGTTGGGTGCTTGGCAGCGTGGGAGCAGCGCTGGCGACGCGGTAGCTGAGAAACGACGATAAGCAGTTCTGAGTGCCTATATTGCACAGTTACTTGGTGTACGGTGCGTTGGACAAATTCAAACGGTTTCGAATGTTCGAGACGGCGTCGAATGTAGACGCAAATACAGGTTGGGTTGCTAGGCAGCGAAGAAAAGCAGCGGGAAGCGAGCGGTAAGGCTATAAGAAGCCAAGTGGACAACGAGGGGCAGTTAGTATTCTGCAGAGATCTGGAGCGAGCGCGTGTCAAGAGTGCGAACCTGTCGAGTGAAAAACGGAGTTACGGAGTGTTGGCGAGAATAACGGATCGGTGAAGGAAGCACAGAGGGATCTTTTAAGGACTGAGAGATTGGGGAATAGAAGCAGAAGGGGATTAGGTGAAGAGTCGTGCGAAAACGGTGAGCCGGCGAGTTAGCCGACGTGATCTTCAGTATATCTGATAGAAGGTAATAAGGAGTTGTGCGAGAACGGTGAGCCGGCGAGTAAGAACGATTAGTTCTACGTGCCAAGGCGTATACCCTAGCCGACGGAATCCGTACGAGGAGGAGGAAATAAATAAGGAGTTGTGCGAGAACGGTGAGCCGGCGAGTAAGAACGATTAGTTCTACGTGCCAAGGCGTATGCCCTAGCCGACGCAATCCGTACGAGGAGGAGGAAATAAATAAGGAGTTGTGCGAGAACGGTGAGCCGGCGAGTAAGAACGATTAGTTCTATGTGCCAAGGCGTATACCCTGCCAACATTATCCTTACGTGGAATAGATTCTGGTCAGTGGGATCAGCGAAGAGTAGGCGATAAGGGAGAACCGGCGAGTCAGAGAGAAAACCTCGACGTGCCACGGTGTTGAGTCCTATCCGGCGTAGTTCGTTGAAGAGCTGTGGATCAAGGAGATTGCGATCGAGAGCAAGAGCTGGCGACGGTCCGAGCAGCGCTAGTGGGTCGGTAGTGTTAAGAAACTTGTTTGTTAATATTTAGAAAATATACCCGAGAATATATTATAACTAAAATATCAAAGAATCCAAGTGTTATTATTGTCACCAAGGCTTCCATTAAATAAATTTGTTGGAACGAATCGTCGACAGCCCTGAGCTTAGCCTAAGCAAGTTTCGGACCGAAAGGACTCGTTACACCCTTAGATACCAAAATATTATAAACGAGAGCGTAAGTCGGCCCTGCTCGACTTCGATATACCCGTAACTTAGGGAAAGATTTATTTAAGAATATATTATTGAGGAATACTCGGCAACCCTGCAAGGAAGAAGCTGTGCTTAGTTTGAGCTCCAGGGAAAATCTTAAAAAGTTCAAAATTTCTTCTGTGTGCATAAGCTTTCCTATGGCAGCTATATGATATAGTCATCCAATCTGGCCGGTTCCGACATATTAATTGCGGTAAAAATAAGACTCTGTGCAAAATTTCAGCTCGATAGCTTTAAAACTGAGGGACTAGTTCGCGCAGAAACAGACGGACAGACGGAAATGAACTCAGCTCGTCATGCTGATCAAGAATATATATACTTTATGTGGTCGGAAATGCTTATTTCTATGCGTTACAAACATCGTGACAATTTTAATATACCCTCAGCAAGGGTATAAAAATACTTAACATGATTGCAAATGATCCAGATTTTTAAACCAAAAATCTTTGTCATCATGGGGCTGCAAAAAAAGAAATCAATTACACTTTTGGCAAAATCGTTGCTGTTGCTTTTGACATACTTGTGACAGCTCTCTGATAGAATTGCGCACCATGTATGAGAAAGCTCAACAGCAGATGGGTGTCGCGATTTTCGATAATTTAACACAAGTGCGAGGGAAGTTATTTATTAACATGTTTGTGTAATGCAAAGCACATTTCGGCCTTCTACATTTGAAGTTAGAAAAAGATGAAAACAATTTGGATAACCGTTTTGTGCATAACGACAATGTTCTTCAGGTTCAATTAACAGCAAATCCTAGCAGCTATGGCACACCCCGATTTCTATCCCAGGCTACTGACTAGACTTCACAGGCAAGCGCGAGACTTGCGATTAAGGACGACTAGGTCGGTGCTTGTAAATGGGGCGACGAGACTTGTAATTACTCGGTCCCATCCTAGACTTCCAATTCTGTACCAGCAGCTTGTACTGGTCCATGGCCATCGTGGCTCGAGCCCGCCAAATAGACTTTTAGAGTCGTCCATCTCACGCCAGAGTTCTCCCCCTTGCGAGCAACCTGAGTTATTTTAAAGTCCGGATGTTGTGTCTTGATGTGTTTGCGTCCAACTGAATTCAACCATAATAAATAGGCCGACGACGGACGCTTCGGGCGTTCATTACCAGTTTCCATTGCTAAATATACAAAAGCTTAACGATAATATCTGGCAATACGAAAAGAACTCCTATTAACTTAAAAAATTTACGATTCGTGGAAGTTTCTGTGTAGGAGAGAAGCATTAACTTATGTTAATAAAATGTTAGCTTTCCCGAATTTGATTCAACTCGACGAAAGAATACTTTGTTTACTTACAAAATTTGTGTTAAATAGACACAATGATCTGAGAAATATTTATTCAAATCGTAACGAATCCAAAAGTCAAGAATTTCAAAGACTCCTACATATTTTAATATATGTCAAAACGAGAAGGCAAAACTAACTTCGACTGTGCAGAATATACACAGAATATTTAATACAACTGCAAAAGCTCGCATCAACTTATTGAACCGATATAGTATATATAAAGAATAAAGATGTTAGATATTTATAACTTCAAAATCATTAAGAATCTGATTGTTGACTTTAAAATTTAATCACTCTACCATCAACAACAAATAACATTTATCAGTAAAACATACTGTGTGACAGCATATAATATTCATTATACACTTGAAAAGTGTATATTAATTTTGCCCAGAAGTTTATAACGCATAGAAATATTCATTTCCGACCCCATAAACTATATATATTCTTGATCAGGACAACGAGCTGAGTTCATTTCCGCTTGTCCGTCCGTCCGTCTGTCCGTCTGTCTGTCCGTCTGTGTAATGGCATAGTGTAGCTCACAAGCTGGCATAGGTGGCATCTGAATTTATATTGTCGACACAATATAATTCCACCACTAATGCACGTCCTAACATTATATGGACTGCTATGCGTTTACTCGTGCTAAGATGTCGTCGGTTGGGATTCTTTTAAATACAGCCAGCGAAACAGCCTCTGGGGGGGTTCTTTGACTCAATCCTAACACACTTCCATACACATTAAAATAGAATCCCTTAAAGCCTATTAAAGTAGGAAGAGACTAGAAACGGACATACAAAAGGTCAAATTAGAATGAGAAAAGAGAGAAAGAAAAATAAAGAAAAGAGAGGACAGGTCTACACGGGGTTAAGCTACTAAGGTGTACTGTAGCTTCGCTTCTGCACCCACCCTATTGTTGATTTTCTTTTAGCGGACATAATTGTAGGAAATCCCTAAATGTGTTTACACCACCCTACATTACCACTACATCCTCAAAAATGAATAAGAAATATTTTAGGAACTCATTTTCAAATTAACAATTTATTCCAGAATAATTATTATTAATGATTAAATATAAGAATATTATCTCCATCTTGTTACTTCAAATAACGTAATATATTTCAATAATCATTTAGAAAAATTAAAGAATTAGGTACTATAAAACTTCATATTGATTATGTACTGTCTCTGTACATATGATTATCCAGTATTAATTAAATGTATATGATGAATGTGATTTCTGTTGTACTATGTGTATGAGTGTCTACTGTACATATTAATATGTATAATTGTACATGATGATGTGTCTTATGTGTGATTTTCCAACATTAATATTTTTAGTATAAGTATATTTAATTAATTCTAATGATCTAAATGATTTCTAGGTGGATAAATGCATGTGATGAATTTTAAGTATTAATGAATTTTTAATTTTATGATATTAGATACTTTTAAATGTTTGTGTACGCATACTTTTTATCAGCACTATGCATGGATGAAAATGAGGTTTATATAAGTTAATACCACAGATGTCAATCCCGGTCATCAGCCCTAAACCAAAATATTAATTCAAATTAATTCCGCTTTGCGACACAAGCTTAAAGAAATGCTGACTTAGCGTCTGGCTAATTTCCTGCACACGCCAAGTGCAGCTGCAACTCTTGCCCAACATCGCCGTCATCAAATTTCTGCACAAGCAAAGTGCAGCTACAGTTCTAGGAAGCTTGCCCAACTTTGCCGCCGTCAACATCGCTGCCGCCGCTGACCGCTGCAGCCGACGTCGCCGCCACAACCCACAGCTTAGGTAGGGCCAAATTGTAATAAGTTAATTTAGTCACAAAATATTCTACAATAAACCAAGGTCTCAAGGCCTCCAAAGAAATTCGTTAATTTTTTTATTCTTTAAAACGGAAAAGGAATTTAACTGGCGCCCGAGCAGGGATCCACCAACGGTACGATAGAGCAAAACGTTTTCTAAGTACGCGACGCGACGATAGAGCAAAACAGTTTCTAAGACGCGATTTGGTCGGTTTCAAAAATACAAATAGACATTCGGTGTGACTCGAGGAAATTAATTTTTCCTCCCGGTGTTAAACAAATCAAAGGTAGTACTAGAACTTAATTGTTCAACTATCCATCGGTGGACCACAATTCTGTCAGGTCCGTCCGCAGAATACCTTCACGGAGTGCTGGTCGCAGGATCCCCAGTAGGATAATTATACCCAAAAAGGATGAAATCCGGACCGCCAGGAAGGGTGGCCATATCAACTATACTGTAAGTTAGTGATTAAGTGAACGCATAAAAAAGAAATGCAAAAAAAAAAAAAACGAGAAGGCAAAGCTAACTTCGACTGTGTCGAAGTTTTAATACACTTGAAAAACTTTACTCCAACTGATTTAACTGGAAAAAAATATATAGGATATAGATATCAGATATTTAAAATTTTTAAATCATTGATAATAAAAATTTGACACCATAAAAAAAAACTTTTCTTAGTAAAACACATTTTCCGACCGATCGGTCCTATGGCAGCTATATGTTATAGTCATCCGATTTTGATAATTTTTTTCAAAATTATGTGAAAGCATATAAAACTAATATATACCAAGATTGGGGACGCTACGATAAAAAACAAAAAAGTTTTTCTCACTAGAAGTAGTTTTTCGACCGACAGTTTATATGGCAGCTATATGCTAAAGTCATCCGATTTTGATCAATTTTTTCAGAATTGTGTGGAAACATATAAAACAAATATATTCTACGAATGGAGACACTACGATGGAAATCAAAAAAGTTTTTCTCACAAAGACTTATTTTTCGACCGATCGTTCCTATGGCAGCTATATGCTATAGTGATCCGATTTTGATAAATTTTTCCGGAATTATGTGAAAGCATATAAAACTAACATATACCAAGATTAGTGACGCTACGATGGAAAACAAAAAAGTTTTTCTAACTAGAACTAGTTCTTAGACCGATCGTTCCTATGGCAGCTATATGATATAGTCATCCGATCCGGCCGGTTCCGACATATTAGTTGCGTGCAGTAAAAAGAAGACTCTGTGCAAAATTTCAACTCGATAGCTTTAAAACTGAGAGACTAGTTCGCGTAGAAACAGACAGACGGACAGACAGACGGACAGACGGACAGACGGACGGACGGACAGACGGAAATGAACTCAGCTCGTCGTCCTGATCAAGAATATATATAGTTTATGGGGTCGGAAGTGAATATTTCTATGCGTTACAAACTTCTGGGCAAAATTAATATACACTTTTCAAGTGTATAAATATTGAAATGAGAATACAAGCAAACCAATTGCCAAAAATAAAATTTTAACAAAAAATATATTTAAAGCAGAATAGAAACAACAAACAAGTAAAATCGGCAAAAGAATAAAAAGAAGAATAATTTGAAGGAAATATTTTTAAAAGAAGAATAATTTGGAGCACAAAGCAAACTAATATTTTTGGAAAAAAAAACTTGAAAAAATAAAAAAACAAAAAATAAACATTTTTGAAAGAGGGTAACACAAAAAGTTTTTAATACAAAAAAAAAAAAAATTAAAAATAAAAATAATATTTTTTTTAATTTTTAATTTAATTTTTTTAATAAATCGATTAATCCAACATTTTTTCAAAAAACATATTAATATCAATTGTTCTGAAATTCCTGACAAAAGGTTACTTTTTCCCAGCAATAATTTTATTAACACATCTAAAGCAAGTCCCTAAACAGAAGATTCAGAACTTTATGGCGAATGCAAATAATCTCATAAGACCCCCCATCCTTAACCCTCAAGACAAATTAAGCGCATCTTTCGACGAACAACAACAACAGAGACAACAACAGAGACAACAGGAAAGACAGATACAAAGGCAGGAAGAATATTTACAGAACAGAAACATGGAAAACCAGGAAGATTTAACCAATAGGGTGGCCCAAATATTAGCACAAATCCTACCGGGGCTACTCAGTGAAATCAGCAATTCAAATCAAAACCTTTTTAATGCGACTGACCAAGAAATTGCTCCACAGCATCGTGGTAACCTCAACGACCTAGATAGAGTACCGGATGTAGTAAAATGCCTCCGAGACTTTTCAGGCGATCCTTCTGAGTTCAGCTCCTGGAAAAAGGGAGTGGACAGAATTCTTAATAATTATGTTGGTCAGGAAGGCACACCTAAGTACTTCGGTATATTACATACCATCAGAAATAAAATAACAGGTAATGCCGATACCGCACTAGAATCATATAATGTTCCCTTAAATTGGAGCGCCATCTCCAAATGTCTAACCCTACATTATGCTGACAAACGTGACTTGGGTACCTAGGAGTACCAAATGACCACTATTGTCCAGGGTAGCAACCAATCGGTGGAAGAATTCCACCAGACAGTTTATAAGCATCTGTCTTTGATTTTAAACAAGATAGGCTGCATGGAATTGACTAAAGAATCCGAGCAACTAATGACAAAGTTATATAGGGACAAAGCCTTGGACACCTTTGTTCGCGGGCTACGCGGAGATCTTTCACGTCTCCTGGGCATGAAAGAGCCCGCAGATCTACCACAAGCATTACACTTGTGTCTCAAACTTGAAAACCAAAGTTTTCGATCAAATCATGCGACCAATAGAACACAGCCCTCTGGGTTCCGACCACCAAACCCAAAGCCCGTTCCTATGCCTAGAATGTTAGGAGTAGGAAATACCCCATTATTTCGGCAAAATCAGATGCCAATTATACCTCAAAGAAATTATATGCAACATGGTCCCCAGCAACACTTCAGATCTTACCAAAATAATTTGGGATACCAGCAACAGCATATGAGTAACCAACGCCAAGGCGGATTTCAACAACCGGTCGCACCACCTCGCCCAATGGCACAAAAACCTCAACCACGACCAGAGCCAATGGAAGTGGATAAAAGCATCCAAACCAGGCAGGTTAATTATATGAACAGGCCAAGTTTCGATGTAGGGAAAAGACCGCCCGGTCTTATTCCAGAAATGCCAAAAAGGCAAAGAAATTTTAACATTCAGTCAAACGATAGTGGACAAACTGGTTCTTCCGAGACCTCCGCCAATATGGCAGAATACGAACAGGAGTTGGCGGAAATCGAAGCCCAAACTGAGTATGAGCAATCACTTGCAGAATACGTTGAGCAAATTGACACAAACGAAAATAATGATGATAACAACCAGAAGGACTACTCGGACCTTCATTTTTTAGAATAAAACGATCCTCTCTTCCATACTTTGAATGTAGAGTAAAAGGTGGAAAAGTACTCAGGATCCTTATTGATTCTGGGTCAGACAGAAACTACATTCAACCACAACACGCAACGAATCCCAAAAGAAACGAACAACCATTTGACGCTGTATCGGTAGGAGGCAGCAACCGTATAACACACCATAAAGAGGCTATTTTATTCGGCCAACCAGATAAGAAAATTAAATTTTTTCTTCTTCCATCATTAAAATCATTCGATGCTATCCTTGGATGGGACGACTTTAAGAAGTTAGGAGGGGTAATTAATTCAAAAGGGTTGATCATGACCATCAACGATAATATTTCCGTTAACATTAAAGAGGAAAGATTAGCAGCGATAAACAATATTGTTCTTAGAACAGATCATATGAACCTACACCAACAAGAAAAATTAGATCAGTTAATCACTGTATACCCAAACTTGTTCGCAGATCCAAATGAAAAACTGACCTACACGACCAACGTGAAGGCAGAAATTCGTACAACCTCGGATACACCAGTGTATTCGAAATTTTACCAATATCCCATGTCTTTAAAAGACGAAATCAATAAATAAATCCAGGATCTTCTAGACAACGGTATCATTAGACCGTCCCGCTCTCCCTACAATTCACCAGCATGGATCGTTAGTAAAAACCAGATTCTTACGGAAACAGACAGTACAGGATGGTAATAGATTACCGAAAAATAAACTTGCATACTATAGCAGACAGATATCCAATTCCCGAAATTAATGAGGTACTTGCACAATTGGGCAGCAATAAATTTTTTTCTGTCCTTGACCTTAAAAGCGGGTTCCACCAAATACCGCTCAAGGAGTCCGATATGGAAAAAACAGCTTTCTCCGTCAACAACGGAAAATATGAGTTCACACGACTCCCATTTGGCTTAAAAACGCGCCTGCGATCTTTCAGCGCGCACTCGATGACATTCTTCATGAACATATCGGTAAGATTTGTTTCATTTACATAGACGACATTATTGTCTTCAGTAAAGATGAGAAGTCGCACTTTGAAAACTTGAGTAAGATTTTTCAAACATTGCAGGAAGCCAACATGAAATGTTCGTTGGACAAATGTGAATTTCTTAAAACTAAGGTCGAATTCCTCGGTTTCGTTGTATCTGACAAAGGAATCGAGACAAATCCAAACAAAGTAGCGGCATTAACCGATTATCCATGTCCCAAGACATTAAAAGACCTAAGATCTTTTTTGGGCCTTTCCGGTTATTACAGGAGGTTCATCCAAAATTACGCTAAGCTGGCAAAACCCCTTAGCTCTCTTTTAAGAGGGGAAGACGGACGAGTGTCCAAAAAGAAGTCTTCACAAAAACCAATCCATCTGAATGAAGAAGCGCTCGAAGCCTTTAAAAAACTAAAAAGTAGTCTCGTGTCTAACGACATAGTGCTTCGATACCCGGATTTCGGTAAAGAATTCCACTTGACTACTGACGCTTCGAATTTTGCTATTGGTGCTGTCCTATCGCAGGATAATCAACCAATATACTTCCTCCTCAAGGCAGAAGAAAACTATGCTACAAACGAGAAAGAAATGCTAGCCATAGTTTGGGCATTGAAAGCTCTTAGAAACTACCTCTACGGTAAAGCCAAGGTTAAAATATTTACGGACCATCAACCACTAACACATTCCCTTAGCAGTTGGAATGGGAATGCCAGAATCAAAAGGTGGAAATCACTCCTTGAGGAATATGATTATAAAATTTTGTACAAACCGGGAAAAGAAAACGTTGTAGCCGATGCATTATCTCGAATTGCAACCCCCAACCAAATAAATTCAGTGGTTTCGACCCAGCACAGCGCTGAGAGCTCAGCAGAAGATCTAATACACAGCATTGAAGTACCTATTAATGCCTTCAGAAACCAAATCCATATTAACAAAGCCGACAACACAGATTATAGCTTTGACATACCCTTTCCGACATTTCACAGACACACCATATCATGACCACAATATACTACTAAAGACCTGACTGACATACTGAAGAAACATCTTAACCCTTCCGTTATTAACGGAATCATAACCACAGAAGACATAATGGGGCAAATCCAATCTGTGTACCCAAAGCACTTTAGGGACTTTAAAGTTAGATTCAATCACATGAAGGTAGAGGACCTAACTAATGAAACAGATCAAGATGAAGAGATCCTCAGAGTTCATAACAGGGCACATCGGAATTGCCAAGAAAATAAAATTCAGTTGTCAGAGAAATTCTATTTCCCAAAGATGAAGCAAAGAATAGGTGGGCTGACAAAACAATGTAAAGTTTGCAAGGAAGAAAAGTATGACAGACACCCCCCAAATCCGCAGTTAAAGGAAACGCCAATTCCGGAATTTCCCGGACACATAATCCACATAGACATTTATTCTACTGAAAAAAACCTGGTGTTGACAGCCATTGACAAGTTCTCAAAGATGGCACAGGGAAGAATAATCAAGTCTAAAGCAATAGAAGACATTAGAGCGCCATTAAGAGATATTATTTTTTACTTTGGCGTTCCTAAGTACATAGTGATGGATAACGAAAAATCACTTAACTCAGCTTCAATCAGATTTATGCTAAGCGATCAACTCGGGATCGAGATTTTTAAAGCACCACCCTACAAAAGCACTGTCAACGGACAAGTAGAAAGATTTCATTCTACGCTCTCAGAATTAATGAGATGTCTTAAAAAGGAAGCAACTTACAGAGATTTTCAGGAAGTTTTGGATAGAGCTATTTACGAATATAACTATACTGTTCATTCAGTTACAAAGAAACGACCATTAGACGTATTCTTCGGCAGAAATGTCACGACTAATCCAGAACAATACGAAAAAGCTAGACAGGACAACATTGACCGATTAAGACAAAAACAAAACGACAATTTACAATATCACAACAAAAACCGGAAGGCCATACACGACTATAAACCAGGGGACGAAATATACGTCAAAGTTAATACCAGATTAGGCTCAAAACTATCAGCTAGATTCAGAAAAGAAATTGTAAAGGAAAATCAAAATACTACAGTACTAACCAATTCAGGAAAAATCGTCCATAAAAGCAATATTAAGAGCGAATAATTGTTTACAGGATATTGCTTGCCGCAGACCTAATACATGGATCCATTGATGTTACAAATTACACTGACGCACAGACCGCTACCATTTATAAAGGAATTGGCAAGATATGCGTATCCACAACACGCATTATCCATGTCATAGACCTGGACCTTATTCAAAAAACACTCGACCAGTTACAGTACCACACGGAACAGGACCTCAAAACCAACAGTCTATACCATACTTTACAGCACGAAATCTCACAAACCTATGTTACTTTCCGGACCATAACGTCATTCAACAAACGTCATACTAGATCTATTAATATTATAGGCACTGCTTGGAAATATGTGGCCGGTAGTCCAGACCATGATGACTTGGTAATGCTAACCGAAAACATGAACAAGCTTATTTCAAACGACAATAAGCAATTTATTATCAACAGGCAACTAGAAGACCGCATTAATAAGTTAACAAAAATCTCAAACGACCTAACGAACTCAATCAGAAAAGATTCATCTTTAAGCAATGAAATCGCCATAAGTTTTCAAAATCAAATAAGACTCATAAAAGAAGAAGTAATCAATATAAAGTATGCCATCCAATGGGCAAAAATTAATGTAATAAATACCTTTTTGTTGGGAGAAACTGAACTAAATGCAATAAGTGACCAATTTAAAAATAGTAATATGCCACCTCTATCTATTGAGGAAATGTTGGAATTTTCTGATGTCTCCATTTTACATAACGATACAACATTACTCTATGTAATAAAAATTCCAAACTTAGAACAGACAGACTACCAAAACATTCTTGTGAAACCCATAGTAAAGAATAATGTAATCATAAATTTGGCAGAAAAAGATTTATTTCATTATAAAGATAAAATGTTTGGAATAAAAAGGATTGTAAAACCTACAATAATGTTAAAATATGTAGTAAGGATAAAATTATTGACTTAAGTAATACTACTTGTCTACCTAAGTTACTTAAAGGGAAAAAATCGCTGTGTGAATTTAGCAACGCGGATCACGTCCCACAACTTGAAGAAATCAGTAATGGCATCATCTTCCTGAACGATTTCAACGGCACCCTAAAATGGCAGGACAGCGCACAACTACTTAAAGGTTCATACCTTGTAAGCTTCTGGAATGAGACAATCTTCATCAACGACAAGGAATTCAACAACGTAGAACTGACAATAATGAAACCTGGGTCAAACACTATTCAGCTTGCCCCGATGGAGATCGAACGACTCAAAATCCTCTCTTTGAAAGCACTAGACGAACTGCATTTAAATAATACGGAACAGCTTCAAAAACTACGAACGCATTCGTCGATCAACAGAATAACCTTGATATTGCTGTTTATCGTGGCAGTTATTTTAACTTCAGTCCTGCATTGCTATAACCATAAAAGGAAGGAGGTAATTTTGCAACTTGCATCAACTATTCCCGCTGAAACCATTGAGATACCAAAACTACAGCAGTCCATCAACATACCTCCAATCGATGCACCTAAGAAGCTGGAACATAACTCCCAGTTTTCTCCAAGACCGAAATTCAACGACATTCCATTCTTTTAATGACCGTTTGAGGACAAGCGTTAATCAGAGGGGGAAGAGTTAATACCACAGATGTCAATCCCGGTCATCAGCCCAAAACCAAAATATAAATTCAAATTAATTCCGCTTTGCGACACAAGCTTAAAGAAATGCTGACTTAGCGTCTGGCTAATTTCCTGCACACGCCAAGTGCAGCTGCAACTCTTGCCCAACATCGCCGTCATCAAATTTCTGCACAAGCAAAGTGCAGCTACAGTTCTAGGAAGCTTGCCCAACTTTGCCGCCGTCAACATCGCTGCCGCCGCTGACCGCTGCAGCCGACGTCGCCGCCACAACCCACAGCTTAGGTAGGGCCAAATTGTAATAAGTTAATTTAGTCACAAAATATTCTACAATAAACCAAGGTCTCAAGGCCTCCAACGAAATTCGTTAATTTTTTTTATTCTTTAAAACGGAAAAGGAATTTAACTTATATGTGTGTTCCAATTTTCTACACAAGGCAGGTTATCATAAAAAGAATTACATCAAAACAAAACCAAAGAGCGAGATCATAAGCAAAGCAACGTGCAATTAACAGTAAGCTAAGCAAAACAGCTGATAGCTGATAACAAGCATTTCAAGGTCAAGAAAAAAATTCAATTGCACTTGTTTGGTTGTTTTGCTTATGTTGTCATTCCTTGGGCTAGGTCATGATATAATGATCATTTATGTTTGGAAGAACATATGTTTATCCGTTTTTATACACTTGAAAAGTGTATATTAATTTTGCCCAGAAGTTTGTAACGCATAGAAATATTCATTTCCGACCACATAAACTATATATATTCTTGATCAGGACGACGAGCTGAGTTCATTTCCGCTTGTCCGTCCGTCCGTCTGTCTGTCTGTCTGTCTGTCTGTCTGTCTGTCTGTCTGTCTGTCTGTCTGTTTCTACGCGAACTAGTCTCTCAGTTTTAAAGCTATCGAGCTGAAATCTTGCACAGAGTCTTCTTTTTACTGCACGCAACTAATATGTCGGAACCGGCCGGATCGGGTGACTATATCTTATAGCTGCCATAGGAACGATCGGTCGAAAAATAAGTCTTTGTGAGAAAAACATTTTGGATTTCCATCGTAGCGTCTCCAATCGTAGTATATATTAGTTTTATATGCTTTCATATAATTTTGAAAAAATTTATCAAAATCGGATGACTATAGCATATAGCTGCCATATAAACGGTTGGTCAAAAAACTACTTCTAGTGAGAAAAACTTTTTTGTCTTCTATCGTAGCGTCCCCAATCTTGGTATATATTAGTTTTATATGCTTTCATATCATTTTGAAAAAATTTATCAAAATCGGATGACTACAGCATATAGCTGCCATATAAACGGTCGGTCAAAAACAAGTTCTAGTGAGGAAAACTTTTTTGTTTTCCATCGTATCGTCACCAATCTTGGTATATATTAGTTTTATATGCTTTTACATAATACAGAAAAAATTGATCAAAATCGGATGATTATAGCATATAGCTGCCATAGGACCGATCGGTCGGAAAATGTGTTTTACTAAGAAAAGTTTTTTTTATGGTATCAAATTTTTATTTTCAATGATTAAAAAATTTTAAATATCTGATATCTATATCCTATATATATTTTACTGGTTAAATCAGTTGGAGAAAAGTTTTTCAAGTGTATTAAAACTTCGGCACAGTCGAAGTTAGCTTTGCCTTCTCGTTTTCACTTAGCCAGTCATAAAACGATGAAGGCCTCTAAAGTCGATGATGGTTTTTGATGTTTTGTATATGTGGATGTATGTTGTCAATTGCACCATGTAAATATGTTTGTTTTGTATGCCAAGATGCTTTGTATTTAATGAAATGAAATTTTACACTGCTGGTAAATGGTATATGTACACTAGTATTTGTTTGTGTATCAAAGCAAAAAAAATTGTATTTAGAAATTATTAGATTTATTTCATATTATTTATTTTAATTATAGGTTTTTTTATATGATTCTTTTATTTTATTTGTTAACTTTTTAGAGTTAAGGTGTGTGTGGATTAACTTGTGGTAAAAATTAAAGTTTTTGCATTTAAATGTATATATGACTTTACACTTCTTTTAACTATATAATCAACAGCGCTCGCATACAGCCATGTATATATGTTCGCTTGCCTAGGGCATGCGGTTTATATATATGAATGTATGTAATGGGCTTTATTTTTATTTTTATGCATAAGTTAACACACACATTTTTGATTTTGATATTTTGTATGTTTCATTTATTAATTTCACTGAGCATTTTCCACAAAAAAAAAATAAAAATTTGAATTTCAATTTCATGCCCTGTGGCCAAGAAACTAAAACTTATTTGTTGGACTGCCGATCTGTATGATCATTGGCACACTATTTTTCACTGCACTGAGATTTTTGTTGTTGTTGGGGTTGTTGCAGCTGGAGAATTTGGGTGCTTTGGGCATGCTTGCGCCCGACTTTCTTGATGGGTTTATGTGATTGATGTGATTTAGAAGAACCTATGCTGAAAATTCGCATATTAGTTTGCTGCTAATTTTAATGAAATTTTTTGGTTTTGTCTGATAGAAAAATTTAGCCAAGGGTTTGGGAAAATTATGCCAAATTTATTTTTGGCCGCTGTTGCTCCGCAGAGCTACTGAGTGGAAAAATTACCCAATTGAATACAGGCTGCTCTCTTTGTGTTCTGAAAAGTTGCAATTTTGGGTTAGTTTTAAAAATTAAAGGTTAACTTCAATTTTTAACTTACCTAGCCCAAGATTTATATGGCCAGTACCAATAATTCGATGTTAAATATCCAACGCAGTGTGGATGGCTAATAAAAATTTGATTTTAGTCTCAAATTTTAACTTTTGAGTGACATGTGCTTTCAAGAAATTTTTTCCAGCAGCGGGTCGACCGTCTTCTTCTATGGCTCAATTAGGAAAACGAAGCAATGAATTTCGGCATTGCTCGCTGACCTAGCTTGCCTAGTCTATGCCCTTGAAGAAGGTTAACGAAAGATCACCAACACAAGCACACTGCTGAGCTTTTTGCTTATCTGAATGCAAGCTTGCTGCTGCAGTCGTGATCTTCCCTGGGGTTTTGTTTTATCTCAATGAAATGGCAGTTACCCATTTAAACTGACCGTTATAGAATCTCAAACGATTAAATAAAAATAGAAGGCTAACATCGGCTACGCCGATGTTTTAAATACCCTTGCAGTTTTTGAAAGGCGCTACCATTGATAACAAAAAAGTTTTTCTCACTAGAATTAGTTTTTAGACCGATCGTTCCTATGACAGCTATACGCTATTGTCATCCGATTTTGATCAATTTTTCACGAATTGTGTGGAATCATATGAAACTAATATATACCACGATTGGTGACGCTACGATAGAAAAAAAAACGGTTTTCTCACTAGAACTAGTTTTTGGACCGACCGTTTATATGGCAGCTATATGCTTTAGTTATCCGATTTTGATAAATTTTTCCAGAATTGTGTGGAAGCATATAAAACTAATATATACCACGATTGGTGACGCTACGATGGAAAACAAAAAAGTTTTTCTCACTAGAACTAGTTTTAGGACCGGCCGTTTATATGGCAGCTATTTGCTATAGTCATCCGATTTTGATCAATTTTTTCAACATTGTGTGGAAGCATATGAAACTAATATATACCACGATTGGTGCAATACGATGGAAAACAAAGAAGTTTTTCTCACTAGAACTTGTTTTTAGACCGATCGTTCCTATGGCAGCTATATGATATTGTCATCCGATCCGGCCAATTCCGACAAATGTGCAGCGTATTTGTATTTAAAGGCATTTTGCAAAGTTTGGTCAAGATAGCTTTAAAACTGAGGGAGGAGATAGCATAGAAACAGACGGACAGACGGACGGACGGACAGACGGACGGACGGACCGACGGACAAACGGAAATGAACTCAGCTCGTCATGCTGATCAAGAATATAAATACTTTATGTGGTCGGAAATGCTTTCTTCACTGCGTTACAAACATCGTGACAATTTGAATATACCCTCTGCAAGGGTATAAAAATACAAAATGAGAGCGTAAGTTGAAGTCGGCCCTGCTCGACTTCGATATACCCGTTACTCAGGCTAAGGTTTTTTTTTAAGAATATTTTATTAGATCACAAATTGTGAAAGATATGAGTTTTTTTAAAAATTGCGGGGGTGGCAACTCTACTAAAGCTCATCTGATCGGGAAATAATGTACGGCGGATCGATAGGTAATGATGATTAAAATATATGTCTAGAAGGTTTTAACAATGTATTTTCAAAATTGTGGGAGATATGAGGTATTTTTCAAATTGCGGTGGCGGCAACTCTCCTATTGTTCGTCTGATCGGAAAATGATGTATGGCGGATCGATAGGTAATGATGATAAAAATATATGTCTAGAAGGTCCGAACAATCTATTTTCAAAATTGTGGGAGATATGAGATTTTTTATACCCGTTACTCGTAGAGTAAAAAGGGTATACTAAGTTCGTGCAAATGTATGTAACAGGCAGAAGGAAGCATCTCCGACCCCATAAAGTATAAATATTCGTGATCAGCATCAATAGCCGAGTCGATATAGACATGTCCGTCTGTCCGTCCGTCCGTCTGTCCGTCCGTCCGTCCGTCCGTCCGTCCGTATGAACACCTAGATCTCAGAGACTATAAGAGCTAGAGCTACCAAATTCTCAGTGTAGACTTGTATTGTTTGCAGGCAGATCAAGTTTGTTTCAAATTTTTGCCACGCCCCTCCCGCCCCCGCAATTTGAAAAAACCTCATATCTCCCACAATTTTGAAAATAGACTGTTCATACCTTCTAGACATATATCTTAATCCTCATTACCTATCGATCCGCCGATCATAATTTTTCGATCAGATGAACGATAGTAGAGTTGCCGCCCCCGCAATTTGAAAAATACCTCATATCTCCCACAATTTTGAAAATAGATTATTCGAACCCTATCGACATATATTTTAATCATCACTACCTATCGATCCGCCATACATCGTTTCCTGATCAGATGAACGATAGAAAAGTTCACGCCCCCGCAATTTAAAAAATACCTCATATCACCCACAATTTTGAAAATATATTGTTTGAACACTCTAGACATATATTTTAAGAATTATTAACTATCGATCAGCCATACATCATTTCCTGATCAGATGAGCTATAGTAGAGTTGCCTCCCCCGCAAATTGGAAAGAAACTCATATCTCCCACAATTTGGACATGTTTATATCCTGAGTAACGGGAATATCGAAGTCGAGCAGGGCCGACTTTAACTTACGCTCTCGTTTCATATTGCGGGGGCGGGAGGGGGCGTGGCAAAAATTTTAAACAAACTTGATCTGCCTGCAGACAATACAAGTATACACTGAAAAAATAGAAGGCTAACATCGGCTTCGCCGATGTTTTAAATACCCTTGCAGTTTTTGAAAGTCGCTACCATTGATAACAAAAAAGTTTTTCTCACTAAGACTAGTTTTTTGACCAACCGTTCATATGGCAGCGATATTCTATAGTCATCCGATTTTGATAAATTTTTTCGTTATTATGTGAAAGCATATAAAACTAATATATACTAAGTTAAGTGACGCTACGATGGAAAACAAAAAAGTTTTTCTCACTAGAACTTGTTTTTTTACCGACCGTTTATATGGCAGCGATATGCTATAGTCATCCGATTTTGATGAATTTTTTCCGAATTGTGTGAAAGCATATAAAACTAATATTTATTACGATTGGTGACGCTACAATAGAAAACAAAAAAGTTTTTCTCACTAGAACTAGTTTATGGACCGATCGTTCCTATGGCAGCTTTATGATATAGTCATCCGATCCGGCCTATTCCGACAAATGTGCAGCCTATGTGTATTTAAAGACTTTTTGCAAAGTTTGGTCAATATAGCTTCAAAACTGAGGGAGGAGATAGCATAGAAACAGACGGACGGACAGACGGACCGACGGACAGACGGACATGGCTATATAGACTCAGCTCGTCATGCTGATCAAGAATATATATAGTTTATGGGGTCGGAGATGCTTCCTTCTGTCTGTTACATACATTTGCACGAACTTAGTATACCTTTTTTTCTCTACAAGTAACGGGTATAAAAATACCTCATATCACCCTTTGTATCGTTCATCTGATCGAAAAATGATGTATGGCGGATGGATAGGTAATGATGATTAAAATATATGTCTTGAAGGTTCGAACAATCTATTTTCAAAATTGTGGGAGATATGTGGTTTTTTCATATTGCGGGGGCGGGAGAGGGCGTGGCAAAAATTTGAAACAAACTTGATCTGCGTGCAGAAGATACAAGTCTACACTGAAAAAATGTTAGCTCTAGCTCTTTTAGTTCCTGAGATCTAGGTGTTCATACAGACGGACAGACAGACAGACAGACGTACAGACGGACATGTCTATATCGACTCGGCTATTGATGCTGATCAAGAATATATATATATTACATACATTTGCACGAACTTATTATACCCTTTTTACTCTACGAGTCACGGGTATAAAAATATTATAAGATCAAGAGGCAAGACGTACGGAACCCTTGTGAGGAATTGTATGAGATGCAATTGCTCACAAGTAGACATCAACATAGGGAGGGGTTAGCAGAGGGGAAATTAAGCGAATTCGTCAGAGTGCCGTTAGGGAGAGTGCGGCTGCGTAGCCGAATGAGCACGGGTAGCGAAGAGAGAAGAGAGGATTCGTCGACAACCAATTTAGGCGAGTGAGCCGAGCTGAAGGAACCGTTATGTACGATTCCGAAAACGCAAGTTGGTTGTCGAAGTCGGACGAATGAGAGAGTTGGCTGTTGGGTGCTTGGCAGCGTGGGAGCAGCGCTGGCGACGCGGTAGCTGAGAAACGACGATAAGCAGTTCTGAGTGCCTATATTGCACAGTTACTTGGTGTACAGTGCGTTGGACAAATTCAAACGGTTTCGAATGTTCGAGACGGCGTCGAATGTAGACGCAAATACAGTTTGGGTTGCTAGGCAGCGAAAAAAAGCAACGGGAAGCGAGCGGTAAGGCTATAAGAAGCCAAGTGGACAACGAGGGGCAGTTAGTATTCTGCGGAGATCTGGAGCGAGCGCGTGTCAAGAGTGCGAACCTGTCGAGTAAAAAACGGAGTTACGGAGTGTTGGCGAGAATAACGGATCGGTGAAGGAAACACAGAGGGATCTCTTAAGGACTGAGAGATTGGGGAATAGAAGCAGAAGGGGATTAGGTGAAGAGTCGTGCGAAAACGGTGAGCCGGCGAGTTAGCCGACGTGATCTTCAGTAAATCTGATAGAAGGTGATAAGGAGTTGTGCGAGAACGGTGAGCCGGCGAGTAAGAACGATTAGTTCTACGTGCCAAGGCGTATACCCTAGCCGACGGAATCCGTACGAGGAGGAGGAAATAAATAAGGAGTTGTGCGAGAACGGTGAGCCGGCGAGTAAGAACGATTAGTTCTACGTGCCAAGGCGTATACCCTAGCCGACGGAATCCGTACGAGGAGGAGGAAATAAATAAGGAGTTGTGCGAGAACGGTGAGCCGGCGAGTAAGAACGATTAGTTCTATGTGGCAAGGCGTATACCCTGCCAACGTTATCCTTACGTGGAATAGATTCTGGTCAGTGGGATCAGCGAAGAGTAGGCGATAAGGGAGAACCGGCGAGTCAGAGAGAAAACTTCGACGTGCCACGGTGTTGAGTCCTATCCGGCGTAGTTCGTTGAAGAGCTGTGGATCAAGGAGATTGCGATCGAGAGCAAGAGCTGGCGACGGTCCGAGCAGCGCTAGTGGGTCGGTAGTGTTAAGAAACTTGTTTGTTAATATTTAGAAAATATACCCGAGAATATATTATAACTAAAATATCAAAGAATCCAAGTGTTATTATTGTCACCAAGGCTTCCATTAAATAAATTTGTTGGAACGAATCGTCGACAGCCCTGAGCTTAGCCTAAGCAAGTTTCGGACCGAAAGGACTCGTTACACCCTTAGATACCAAAATATTATAAACGAGAGCGTAAGTCGGCCCTGCTCGACTTCGATATACCCGTAACTTAGGGAAAGATTTATTTATGAATATATTATTGAGGAATACTCGGCCACCCTGCAAGGAAGAAGCTGTGCTTAGTTTGAGCTCCAGGGAAAATCTTAAAAAGTTCCAAATTTCTTCTGTGTGCATAAGCTTTCCTATGGCAGCTATATGATATAGTCATCCAATCTGGCCGGATCCGACATATTAATTGCGGTAAAAATACGACTCTGTGCAAAATTTCAGCTCGATAGCTTTAAAACTGAGGGACTAGTTCGCGCAAAAACAGACGGACAGACGGAAATGAACTCAGCTCGTCATGCTGATCAAGAATATATATACTTTATGTGGTCGGAAATGCTTCCTTCTATGCGTTACAAACATCGTGACAATTTTAATATACCCTCAGCAAGGGTATAAAAATACTTAACATGATTGCAAATGATCCAGATTTTTAAACCAAAAATCTTTGTCATCATGGGGCTGCAAAAAAGAAATCAATTACACTTTTGGCAAAATCGTTGCTGTTGCTTTTGACATACTTGTGACAGCTCTCTGATAGAATTGCGCACCATGTATGAGAAAGCTCAACAGCAGATGGGTGTCGCGATTTTCGATAATTTAACACAAGTGCGAGGGAAGTTATTTATTAACATGTTTGTGTAATGCAAAGCACATTTCGGCCTTCTACATTTGAAGTTAGAAAAAGATGAAAACAATTTGGATAACAGTTTTGTGCATAACGACAATGTTCTTCAGGTTCAATTAACAGCAAATCCTAGCAGCTATGGCACACCCCGATTTCTATCCCAGGCTACTGACTAGACTTCACAGGCAAGCGCGAGACTTGCGATTAAGGACGACTAGGTCGGTGCTTGTAAATGGGGCGACGAGACTTGTAATTACTCGGTCCCATCCTAGACTTCCAATTCTGTACCAGCAGCTTGTACTGGTCCATGGCCATCGTGGCTCGAGCCCGCCAAATAGACTTTTTAGAGTCGTCCATCTCACGCCAGAGTTCTCCCCCTTGCGAGCAACCTGAGTTATTTTAAAGTCCGGATGTTGTGTCTTTATGTGTTTGCGTCCAACTGAATTCAACCATAATAAATAGGCCGACGACGGACGCTTAGGGCGTTCATTACCAGTTTCCATTGCTAAATATACAAAAGCTTAACGATAATATCTGGCAATACGAAAAGAACTCCTATTAACTTAAAAAATTTACGATTCGTGGAAGTTTCTGTGTAGGAGAGAAGCATTAACTTATGTAAATAAAATGTTTACTTACAAAATTTGTGTTAATATGTATGTTACTCCGACAAATAGACACAATGATCTGAGAAATATTTATTCAAATCGTAACGAATCCAAAAGTCAAGAATTTCAAAGACTCCTACATATTTTAATATATGTCAAAACGAGAAGGCAAAACTAACTTCGACTGTGCAGAATATACACAGAATATTTAATACAACTGCAAAAGCTCGCATCAACTTATTGAACCGATATAGTATATATAAAGAATAAAGATGTTAGATATTTACAACTTCAAAATCATTAAGAATCTGATTGTTGACTTTCAAATTTAATCACTCTACCATCAACAACAAATAACATTTATCAGTAAAACATACTGTGTGACAGCATATAATATTCATTATACACTTGAAAAGTGTATATTAATTTTGCCCAGAAGTATGTAACGCATAGAAATATTCATTTCCGACCCCATAAACTATATATATTCTTGATCAGGACAACGAGCTGAGTTCATTTCCGCTTGTCCGTCCGTCCGTCTGTCCGTCTGTCTGTCCGTCTGTGTAATGGCATAGTGTAGCTCACAAGCTGGCATAGGTGGCATCTGAATTTATATTGTCGACACAATATAATTCCACCACTAATGCACGTCCTAACGTTATATGGACTGCTATGCGTTTACTCGTGCTAAGATGTCGTCGGTTGGGATTCTTTTAAATACAGCCAGCGAAACAGCCTCTGGGGGGTTCTTTGACTCAATCCTAACACACTTCCATACACATTAAAATAGAATCCCTTAAAGCCTATTAAAGTAGGAAGAGACTAGAAACGGACATACAAAAGGTCAAATTAGAATGAGAAAAGAGAGAAAGAAAAATAAAGAAAAGAGAGGACAGGTCTACACGGGGTTAAGCTACTAAGGTGTACTGTAGCTTCGCTTCTGCACCCACCCTATTGTTGATTTTCTTTTAGCGGACATAATTGTAGGAAATCCCTAAATGTGTTTACACCACCCTACATTACCACTACATCCTCAAATATGAATAAGAAATATTTTAGGAACTCATTTTCAAATTAACAATTTATTCCAGAATAATTATTATTAATGATTAAATATAAGAATATTATCTCCATCTTGTTACTTCAAATAACGTAATATATTTCAATAATCATTTAGAAAAATTAAAGAATTAGGTACTATAAAACTTCATATTGATTATGTACTGTCTCTGTACATATGATTATCCAGTATTAATTAAATGTATATGATGAATGTGATTTCTGTTGTACTATGTGTATGAGTGTCTACTGTACATATTAATATGTATAATTGTACATGATGATGTGTCTTGTGTGGGATTTTCCAACATTAATATTTTTAGTATAAGTATATTTAATTAATTCTAATGATCTAAATGATTTCTAGGTGGATAAATGCATGTGATGAATTTTAAGTATTAATGAATTTTTAATTTTATGATATTAGATACTTTTAAATGTTTGTGTACGCATACTTTTTATCAGCACTATGCATGGATGAAAATGAGGTTTATATATGTGTGTTCCAATTTTCTACACAAGGCAGGTTATCATAAAAAGAATTACATTGAAACAAACTTGATCTGCGTGCAGAAGATACAAGTCTACACTGAAAATATGGTAGTTCTAGCTCTTATAGTCTCTGAGATCTAGGTGTTCATACAGACAGACGGACGGACGGACGGACAGACGGACAGACGGACATGTCTATATCGAATCGGCTATTGATGCTGATCAAGAATATATATACTTTATGGGGTCGGAAATGCTTCCTTCTGCCTGTTACATACATTTGCACGAACTTAGTATACCCTTTTTACTCTACGAGTAACGGGTATAAAAAGAGAAGAAGAAAAAGGAACCCTGGAAAATGAGATGTAATTAAAAAAAAAGGAAAAATAGAAGGCTAACATCGGCGTAGCCGATGTTTTAAATACCCTTGCAGTTTTTGAAAGGCGCTACCATTGATAACAAAAAAGTTTTTCTCACTAGAACTAGTTTTTGGACTGATCGTTCCTATGGCAGCTATATGCTATAGTCATCCGATTTGGATAAATTTTTTCAGAATTGTGTGAATGCATATAAAACTAATATATACCATAATTGGTGACGCTACGATGGAAAACAAAAAAGTTTTTCACACTAGAACTTGTTTAAGGACCGATCGTTCCTATGGCAGCTATATGCTATTGTCATCCGATTTGGATAAATTTTTTCAGAATTGTGTGAAAGCATATAAAACTAATATATACCACAATTGGTGACGCTACGATGGAAAACAAAAAAGTTTTTCTCACTAGAACTTGTTTTAGGACCGATCGTTCCTATGGCAGCTATATGCTATTGTCATCCGATTTGGATAAATTTTTTCAGAATTGTGTGAAAGCATATAAAACTAATATATACCACGATTGGTGATGCTACGATGGAAAACAAAATAGTTTTTCTTACTAGAACTAGTTTTTGGACCGAACGTTTATATGGCAGCTATATGCTATAGTCAGCCGATTTTGACCAATTTTTCCAGAATTGTGTGGAAGCATATAAAACTTATATATACCACGATTGGTGTCGCTACGATGAAAAACAAAAAAGTTTTTCTCATTAGAACTAGTTTATGGACCGATCGTTCCTATGGCAGCTATATGATATAGTCATCCGATCCGGCCGATTCCGACAAATGTGCAGCGTATTTGTATTTAAAGACATTTTGCAAAGTTTGGTAAAGATAGCTTCAAAACTGAGGGAGTAGATAGCATAGAAACAGACGGACAGACGGACGGACGGACGGACGGACGGACGGACGGACGGACGGACAGACGGACAAGCGGAAGTGAACTCAGCTCGTCATGCTGATCAAGAATATATATACTTTATGTGGTCGGAAATGCTTCCTTCACTGCGTTACAAACATCGTGACAATTTTAATATACACTCTGCAAGGGTATAAAAACAAGAGGGGGAAAAAGAAAAAGAAACCCTGTAAAAATGAGAAAAAAAAAATGGGGATCGAAAGGAAAAAGAAAGAGAAATAAATAAAATGCGTAAAACATGAAATTAAGCGAATTCGTCAGAGTGCCGTTAGGGAGAGTGCGGCTGCGAGAGGATTCGTCGACAACCAATTTAGGCGAGTGAGCCGAGCTGAAGGAACCGTTATGTACGATTCCGAAAACGCAAGTTGGTTGTCGAAGTCGGACGAATGAGAGAGTTGGCTGTTGGGTGCTTGGCAGCGTGGGAGCAGCGCTGGCGACGCGGTAGCTGAGAAACGACGATAAGCAGTTCTGAGTGCCTATATTGCACAGTTACTTGGTGTACAGTGCGTTGGACAAATTCAAACGGTTTCGAATGTTCGAGACGGCGTCGAATGTAGACGCAAATACAGTTTGGGTTGCTAGGCAGCGAAAAAAAGCAGCGGGAAGCGAGCGGTAAGGCTATAAGAAGCCAAGTGGACAACGAGGGGCAGTTAGTATTCTGCGGAGATCTGGAGCGAGCGCGTATCAAGAGTGCGAACCTGTCGAGTGAAAAACGGAGTTACGGAGTGTTGGCGAGAATAACGGATCGTGAAGGAAACACAGAGGGATCTTTTAAGGACTGAGAGATTGGGGAATAGAAGCAGAAGGGGATTAGGTGAAGAGTCGTGCGAAAACGGTGAGCCGGCGAGTTAGCCGACGTGATCTTCAGTAAATCTGATAGAAGGTGATAAGGAGTTGTGCGAGAACGGTGAGCCGGCGAGTAAGAACGATTAGTTCTACGTGCCAAGGCGTATACCCTAGCCGACGGAATCCGTACGAGGAGGAGGAAATAAATAAGGAGTTGTGCGAGAACGGTGAGCCGGCGAGTAAGAACGATTAGTTCTACGTGCCAAGGCGTATACCCTAGCCGACGGAATCCGTACGAGGAGGAGGGAAATAAATAAGGAGTTGTGCGAGAACGGTGAGCCGGCGAGTAAGAACGATTAGTTCTATGTGGCAAGGCGTATACCCTGCCAACGTTATCCTTACGTGGAATAGATTCTGGTCAGTGGGATCAGCGAAGAGTAGGCGATAAGGGAGAACCGGCGAGTCAGAGAAAACCTCGACGTGCCACGGTGTTGAGTCCTATCCGGCGTAGTTCGTTGAAGAGCTGTGGATCAAGGAGATTGCGATCGAGAGCATGAGCTAGCGACGGTCCGAGCAGCGCTAGTGGGTCGGTAGTGTTAAGAAACTTGTTTGTTAATATTTAGAAAATATACCCGAGAATATATTATAACTAAAATATCAAAGAATCCAAGTGTTATTATTGTCACCAAGGCTTCCATTAAATAAATTTGTTGGAACGAATCGTCGACAGCCCTGAGCTTAGCCTAAGCAAGTTTCGGACCGAAAGGACTCGTTACACCCTTAGATACCAAAATATTATAAACGAGAGCGTAAGTCGGCCCTGCTCGACTTCGATATACCCGTAACTTAGGGAAAGATTTATTTAAGAATATATTATTGAGGAATACTCGGCAACCCTGCAAGGAAGAAGCTGTGCTTAGTTTGAGCTCCAGGGAAAATCTTTAAAAGTTCCAAATTTCTTCTGTGTGCATAAGCTTTCCTATGGCAGCTATATGATATAGTCATCCAATCTGGCCGGTTCCGACATATTAATTGCGGTAAAAATAAGACTCTGTGCAAAATTTCAGCTCGATAGCTTTAAAACTGAGGGACTAGTTCGCGCAAAAACAGACGGACAGACGGAAATGAACTCAGCTCGTCATGCTGATCAAGAATATATATACTTTATGTGGTCGGAAATGCTTCCTTCTATGCGTTACAAACATCGTGACAATTTTAATATACCCTCAGCAAGGGTATAAAAATACTTAACATGATTGCAAATGATCCAGATTTTTAAACCAAAAATCTTTGTCATCATGGGGCTGCAAAAAAAGAAATCAATTACACTTTTGGCAAAATCGTTGCTGTTGCTTTTGACATACTTGTGACAGCTCTCTGATAGAATTGCGCACCATGTATGAGAAAGCTCAACAGCAGATGGGTGTCGCGATTTTCGATAATTTAACACAAGTGCGAGGGAAGTTATTTATTAACATGTTTGTGTAATGCAAAGCACATTTCGGCCTTCTACATTTGAAGTTAGAAAAAGATGAAAACAATTTGGATAACAGTTTTGTGCATAACGACAATGTTCTTCAGGTTCAATTAACAGCAAATCCTAGCAGCTATGGCACACCCCGATTTCTATCCCAGGCTACTGACTAGACTTCACAGGCAAGCGCGAGACTTGCGATTAAGGACGACTAGGTCGGTGCTTGTAAATGGGGCGACGAGACTTGTAATTACTCGGTCCCATCCTAGACTTCCAATTCTGTACCAGCAGCTTGTACTGGTCCATGGCCATCGTGGCTCGAGCCCGCCAAATAGACTTTTTAGAGTCGTCCATCTCACGCCAGAGTTCTCCCCCCTTGCGAGCAACCTGAGTTATTTTAAAGTCCGGATGTTGTGTCTTGATGTGTTTGCGTCCAACTGAATTCAACCATAATAAATAGGCCGACGACGGACGCTTAGGGCGTTCATTACCAGTTTCCATTGCTAAATATACAAAAGCTTAACGATAATATCTGGCAATACGAAAAGAACTCCTATTAACTTAAAAAATTTACGATTCGTGGAAGTTTCTGTGTAGGAGAGAAGCATTAACTTATGTAAATAAAATGTTAGCTTTCCCGAATTTGATTCAACTCGACGAAAGAATACTTTGTTTACTTACAAAATTTGTGTTAATATGTATGTTACTCCGACAAATAGACACAATGATCTGAGAAATATTTATTCAAATCGTAACGAATCCAAAAGTCAAGAATTTCAAAGACTCCTACATATTTTAATATATGTCAAAACGAGAAGGCAAAACTAACTTCGACTGTGCAGAATATACACAGAATATTTAATACAACTGCAAAAGCTCGCATCAACTTATTGAACCGATATAGTATATATAAAGAATAAAGATGTTAGATATTTACAACTTCAAAATCATTAAGAATCTGATTGTTGACTTTCAAATTTAATCACTCTACCATCAACAACAAATAACATTTATCAGAAAACATACTGTGTGACAGCATATAATATTCATTATACACTTGAAAAGTGTATATTAATTTTGCCCAGAAGTATGTAACGCATAGAAATATTCATTTCCGACCCCATAAACTATATATATTCTTGATCAGGACAACGAGCTGAGTTCATTTCCGCTTGTCCGTCCGTCCGTCTGTCCGTCTGTCTGTCCGTCTGTCTGTCCGTCTGTGTAATGGCATAGTGTAGCTCACAAGCTGGCATAGGTGGCATCTGAATTTATATTGTCGACACAATATAATTCCACCACTAATGCACGTCCTAACATTATATGGACTGCTATGCGTTTACTCGTGCTAAGATGTCGTCGGTTGGGATTCTTTTAAATACAGCCAGCGAATCAGCCTCTGGGGGGGTTCTTTGACTCAATCCTAACACACTTCCATACACATTAAAATAGAATCCCTTAAAGCCTATTAAAAAAGGAAGAGACTAGAAACGGACATACAAAAGGTCAAATTAGAATGAGAAAAGAGAGAAAGAAAAATAAAGAAAAGAGAGGACAGGTCTACACGGGGTTAAGCTACTAAGGTGTACTGTAGCTTCGCTTCTGCACCCACCCTATTGTTGATTTTCTTTTAGCGGACATAATTGTAGGAAATCCCTAAATGTGTTTACACCACCCTACATTACCACTACATCCTCAAAAATGAATAAGAAATATTTTAGGAACTCATTTTCAAATTAACAATTTATTCCAGAATAATTATTATTAATGATTAAATATAAGAATATTATCTCCATCTTGTTACTTCAAATAACGTAATATATTTCAATAATCATTTAGAAAAATTAAAGAATTAGGTACTATAAAACTTCATATTGATTATGTACTGTCTCTGTACATATGATTATCCAGTATTAATTAAATGTATATGATGAATGTGATTTCTGTTGTACTATGTGTATGAGTGTCTACTGTACATATTAATATGTATAATTGTACATGATGATGTGTCTTGTGTGGGATTTTCCAACATTAATATTTTTAGTATAAGTATATTTAATTAATTCTAATGATCTAAATGATTTCTAGGTGGATAAATGCATGTGATGAATTTTAAGTATTAATGAATTTTTAATTTTATGATATTAGATACTTTTAAATGTTTGTGTACGCATACTTTTTTATCAGCACTATGCATGGATGAAAATGAGGTTTATATATGTGTGTTCCAATTTTCTACACAAGGCAGGTTATCATAAAAAGAATTACATTGAAACAAACTTGATCTGCGTGCAGAAGATACAAGTCTACACTGAAAATATGGTAGTTCTAGCTCTTATAGTCTCTGAGATCTAGGTGTTCATACAGACAGACGGACGGACGGACAGACAGACATGTCTATATCGAATCGGCTATTGATGCTGATCAAGAATATATATACTTTATGGGGTCGGAAATGCTTCCTTCTGCCTGTTACATACATTTGCACGAACTTAGTATAACCTTTTTACTCTACGAGTAACGGGTATAAAAAGAGAAGAAGAAAAAGGAACCCTGTAAAATGAGATGTAATTAAAAAAAAAGGAAAAACAAGAGGGGGAAAAAGAAAAAGAAACCCTGTAAAAATGAGAAAAAAAAAATGGGTATCGAAAGGAAAAAGAAAGAGAAATAAATAAAATGCGTAAAACATGAAATTAAGCGAATTCGTCAGAGTGCCGTTAGGGAGAGTGCGGCTGCGAGAGGATTCGTCGACAACCAATTTAGGCGACTGAGCCGAGCTGAAGGAACCGTTATGTACGATTCCGAAAACGCAAGTTGGTTGTCGAAGTCGGACGAATGAGAGAGTTGGCTGTTGGGTGCTTGGCAGCGTGGGAGCAGCGCTAGCGACGCGGTAGCTGAGAAACGACGATAAGCAGTTCTGAGTGCCTATATTGCACAGTTACTTGGTGTACAGTGCGTTGGACAAATTCAAACGGTTTCGAATGTTCGAGACGGCGTCGAATGTAGACGCAAATACAGTTTGGGTTGCTAGGCAGCGAAAAAAAGCAGCGGGAAGCGAGCGGTAAGACTATAAGAAGCCAAGTGGACAACGAGGGGCAGTTAGTATTCTGCGGAGATCTGGAGCGAGCGCGTATCAAGAGTGCGAACCTGTCGAGTGAAAAACGGAGTTACGGAGTGTTGGCGAGAATAACGGATCGGTGAAGGAAACACAGAGGGATCTCTTAAGGACTGAGAGATTGGGGAATAGAAGCAGAAGGGGATTAGGTGAAGAGTCGTGCGAAAACGGTGAGCCGGCGAGTTAGCCGACGTGATCTTCAGTAAATCTGATAGAAGGTGATAAGGAGTTGTGCGAGAACGGTGAGCCGGCGAGTAAGAACGATTAGTTCTACGTGCCAAGGCGTATACCCTAGCCGACGGAATCCGTACGAGGAGGAGGAAATAAATAAGGAGTTGTGCGAGAACGGTGAGCCGGCGAGTAAGAACGATTAGTTCTACGTGCCAAGGCGTATACCCTAGCCGACGGAATCCGTACGAGGAGGAGGAAATAAATAAGGAGTTGTGCGAGAACGGTGAGCCGGCGAGTAAGAACGATTAGTTCTATGTGCCAAGGCGTATACCCTGCCAACGTTATCCTTACGTGGAATAGATTCTGGTCAGTGGGATCAGCGAAGAGTAGGCGATAAGGGAGAACCGGCGAGTCAGAGAGAAAACCTCGACGTGCCACGGTGTTGAGTCCTATCCGGCGTAGTTCGTTGAAGAGCTGTGGATCAAGGAGATTGCGATCGAGAGCATGAGCTAGCGACGGTCCGAGCAGCGCTAGTGGGTCGGTAGTGTTAAGAAACTTGTTTGTTAATATTTAGAAAATATACCCGAGAATATATTATAACTAAAATATCAAAGAATCCAAGTGTTATTATTGTCACCAAGGCTTCCATTAAATAAATTTGTTGGAACGAATCGTCGACAGCCCTGAGCTTAGCCTAAGCAAGTTTCGGACCGAAAGGACTCGTTACACCCTTAGATACCAAAATATTATAAACGAGAGCGTAAGTCGGCCCTGCTCGACTTCGATATACCCGTAACTTAGGGAAAGATTTATTTAAGAATATATTATTGAGGAATACTCGGCAACCCTGCAAGGAAGAAGCTGTGCTTAGTTTGAGCTCCAGGGAAAATCTTTGAAAGTTCCAAATTTCTTCTGTGTGCATAAGCTTTCCTATGGCAGCTATATGATATAGTCATCCAATCTGGCCGGTTCCGACATATTAATTGCGGTAAAAATAAGACTCTGTGCAAAATTTCAGCTCGATAGCTTTAAAACTGAGGGACTAGTTCGCGCAGAAACAGACGGACAGACGGAAATGAACTCAGCTCGTCATGCTGATCAAGAATATATATACTTTATGTGGTCGGAAATGCTTCCTTCTATGCGTTACAAACATCGTGACAATTTTAATATACCCTCAGCAAGGGTATAAAAATACTTAACATGATTGCAAATGATCCAGATTTTTAAACCAAAAATCTTTGTCATCATGGGGCTGCAAAAAAAGAAATCAATTACACTTTTGGCAAAATCGTTGCTGTTGCTTTTGACATACTTGTGACAGCTCTCTGATAGAATTGCGCACCATGTATGAGAAAGCTCAACAGCAGATGGGTGACGCGATTTTCGATAATTTAACACAAGTGCGAGGGAAGTTATTTATTAACATGTTGGTGTAATGCAAAGCACATTTCGGCCTTCTACATTTGAAGTTAGAAAAAGATGAAAACAATTTGGATAACAGTTTTGTGCATAACGACAATGTTCTTCAGGTTCAATTAACAGCAAATCCTAGCAGCTATGGCACACCCCGATTTCTATCCCAGGCTACTGACTAGACTTCACAGGCAAGCGCGAGACTTGCGATTAAGGACGACTAGGTCGGTGCTTGTAAATGGGGCGACGAGACTTGTAATTACTCGGTCCCATCCTAGACTTCCAATTCTGTACCAGCAGCTTGTACTGGTCCATGGCCATCGTGGCTCGAGCCCGCCAAATAGACTTTTTAGAGTCGTCCATCTCACGCCAGAGTTCTCCCCCCTTGCGAGCAACCTGAGTTATTTTAAAGTCCGGATATTGTGTCTTGATGTGTTTGCGTCCAACTGAATTCAACCATAATAAATAGGCCGACGACGGACGCTTCGGGCGTTCATTACCAGTTTCCATTGCTAAATATACAAAAGCTTAACGATAATATCTGGCAATACGAAAAGAACTCCTATTAACTTAAAAAATTTACGATTCGTGGAAGTTTCTGTGTAGGAGAGAAGCATTAACTTATGTAAATAAAATGTTAGCTTTCCAGAATTTGATTTAACTCGACGAAAGAATACTTTGTTTACTTACAAAATTTGTGTTAATATGTATGTTACTCCGACAAATAGACACAATGATCTGAGAAATATTTATTCAAATCGTAACGAATCCAAAAGTCAAGAATTTCAAAGACTCCTACATATTTTAATATATGTCAAAACGAGAAGGCAAAACTAACTTCGACTGTGCAGAATATACACAGAATATTTAATACAACTGCAAAAGCTCGCATCAACTTATTGAACCGATATAGTATATATGAAGAATAAAGATGTTAGATATTTACAACTTTAAAATCATTAAGAATCTGATTGTTGACTTTAAAATTTAATCACTCTACCATCAACAACAAATAACATTTATCAGTAAAACATACTGTGTGACAGCATATAATATTCATTATACACTTGAAAAGTGTATATTAATTTTGCCCAGAAGTTTGTAACGCATAGAAATATTCATTTCCGACCCCATAAACTATATATATTCTTCATCAGGACAACGAGCTGAGTTCATTTCCGCTTGTCCGTCCGTCCGTCTGTCCGTCTGTCTGTCCGTCTGTGTAATGGCATAGTGTAGCTCACAAGCTGGCATAGGTGGCATCTGAATTTATATTGTCGACACAATATAATTCCACCACTAATGCACGTCCTAACATTATATGGACTGCCATACGTTTACTCGTGCTAAGATGTCGTCGGTTGGGATTCTTTTAAATACAGCCAGCGAAACAGCCTCTGGGGGGGTTCTTTGACTCAATCCTAACACACTTCCATACACATTAAAATAGAATCCCTTAAAGCCTATTAAAGTAGGAAGAGACTAGAAACGGACATATAAAAGGTCAAATTAGAATGAGAAAAGAGAGAAAGAAAAATAAAGAAAAGAGAGGACAGGTCTACACGGGGTTAAGCTACTAAGGTGTACTGTAGCTTCGCTTCTGCACCCACCCTACCGTTGATTTTCTTTTAGCGGACATAATTGTAGGAAATCCCTAAATGTGTTTACACCACCCTACATTACCACTACATCCTCAAAAATGAATAAGAAATATTTTAGGAACTCATTTTCAAATTAACAATTTATTCCAGAATAATTATTATTAATGATTAAATATAAGAATATTATCTCCATCTTGTTACTTCAAATAACGTAATATATTTCAATAATCATTTAGAAAAATTAAAGAATTAGGTACTATAAAACTTCATATTGATTATGTACTGTCTCTGTACATATGATTATCCAGTATTAATTAAATGTATATGATGAATGTGATTTCTGTTGTACTATGTGTATGAGTGTCTACTGTACATATTAATATGTATAATTGTACATGATGATGTGTCTTGTGTGGGATTTTCCAACATTAATATTTTTAGTATAAGTATATTTAATTAATTCTAATGATCTAAAGGATTTCTAGGTGGATAAA